>CM041777.1:139279889-139717868 GCA_023374045.1 Limonium bicolor | reverse complement strand
TTTTAAATACTAAAAAATAAGGCTAAAAGTGCCTTAGAACATTAGGAACAATTTAAACCATAGTAAACACAATTAAATACCTTAAAGTCAATAGGGCAAAAATGTGCTCTAAGCTGGGATGATCTTGGTTAAGACTTGATGAGCTTACCAAGACCTTGTTTACATGTTAATGAACATATTAAACCAAATACCAAAGAAAACCAAGCTGAAAACAAGCTAAATACAAAATGTGCTTTAAGGAGTTTTTAAAGCACATTTTTGAAAAAATTGTTTGTAAATGGGTTTTGAATGGCTAAATGTCCATCATTACTCTTTAATTAACATGTGTACTACTTAGTAATTCATTAAGAAGTCTAAATCAATGGGAAATCAAAAACTTCACAATTATGTGCCTTGTTAGTGAATAGTAACCAAATTGTGCTAGTTTACATAAGTCAATATAAGTGATTTAATTGGTCAACAAAGACCAAGACACCCTAAGTACTAAAAGGGGGCCGGGTTTTATAAGGGTGAGTCATCCCCTTTGTTAGTTTAATAAGTAAGTAAGTAATAAAGTAAGTTACTATTTGCTTTTTACTTAAATATCCAAACAAACTAGTTTCTTCTCATTCTCTTCATTCTCTTGTTCCCACCGTCTCCAACCTTCTTCTTCCTCTCTCCAATCGGTTTGCTACAGCCCTTACACCATTATCCATCTTCCATTGCCATTTTCCCTTAGCTCCATATACCAAATCAATTTAAGACCACTATTTTCTAGTCTCCTCAAGCTCTTCAACCTTGCCTTCTCAAATCTTCAAGACCACCATTTCAGTGCCATGGAGATCCACCATTGAAGGAGCTTGAGCTTATATTTTTATGCCTTGTTGATCACCTTTGCTTCAAGGTAAGGAAAAACCAAGAAAAAAACAACTTTCCTCTCATTTTTTGTCTTGACCGAAAACTACCTCTTCATGGTGTTTTCTTTTGCTTTGTTTTAGCTTCATTCTAATATTCAAAGGGCTTGGTGGGTCTTCTCTTGAAACTTATTCAACTCTCTTCCATTACTAAGGTAAAATAACCATCTTAATGTTTTAAGACATTATGTAAATTAGGGTATATAAATGAGCTTAAGCATGAAGCTTGAATGCTCATTGCCTTGCTTGTATATTGATTAGAAGGTTGACAAGAAATCAAGGCTCTTGCCGTTTTTAATCAAAAAGAGCAAGGAAATTACAAGTGTGAAGTTTGAGAGGAAAAGAGGTAAATGAACTATCTCAATGTAGTTTAAATGCCTTAGGAAAAATGGGTTTGATTTGCTTAATAAATATCTAAGGAGCCAATGTAAATGAGCTAGTAAATTATCCTCAAGGAGATTATTAAGGACATATATGATGTTGAGTGTAATTGCAGGTCAAAGGCAATATATTTATGTGGAAATTCAGTGTTTAAGGTTTATGCCAATTTAAGGGCCTAAGAGCCATGTTATTTAAGGGCCTAAGTGCCAAGCAATTTAAATTATGCACTTATTGTGATGTAGTGTAATGGGTGAAGTTTTGTGTATAAGAATGTTCTTGATGGATTTAAGTGTTCTTGGATGTTAATGGTGAAAACTTGTTGTTGGTGTAACAAGATGTTATTAGAACCCATGTAAAAAGGTAATGTATAAGAAGTTCTAAGCGTTAAATGAGCTTTGGTGAACTGGAAGTGTTTTATTAGAGAAGAAACATGTATTAAGGTGCTCTGAATGTAAAACAAAGGACTTAGGCTTTATCTTGGAGGATTTAGAATTCAAATGAGTGTTTTAGGATGCAACAAGGCCATGGTGAGATTGTGTTTAGGATCTATATAAGTTCTGGTAAACAATGAGGAAATAAGGTGTTGTAAGGAAGATGTGTAAACTTGTGGAGAAAATTCTAGAGGTGGCATAAAGGAGTTTTGGTTAGTGAGAAAAGATGCTTGGGAGATGATGTTATTGGTGATGAGGAAACATCTTGGGATAGTTGCTATCATAGGTAAGAAACACCACTTACAAGCCTAAGGAAAAACATTATAGTGTAAAAGATTTGTAAGAAATTTGTGTAATGGTTAAGATGGCTTTGGTGAATGATTTAAGGAGTTAAGTGGATGTCTTAGGGTGTGGTTGAAGTGCCCAAATGAGGTTAGAACATACTAGGATGTGCAAGGTGAAGTTTGGAGTCAAATATGCATTTTAAAACAAGGGTCTGGAGCCGACCTTGGGGACCAGACCTGCAAGGTCGGTCGAGCCCAGGTTACCCAGCCAGAAAACTTTCTGGAATGGACTGACCTTGGGGACCGGACTTGCAAGGTCAGTCGGGCTTAAATTTTGTATACGGAATAGGTCTCTGGAATGGACCGACCTTGTGGACCGAACTTGCAAGGTCGGTCGAAGTAGAATTTTGACGGTAATAAGTTTCTAGAATGGACCGACCTTGGGACCGGACTTAGCAAGGTCGTCGTAGTGTGAGTTTTTCAACCCGGAAGTCACTGGAATGGACCGACCTTGGGTAAGGTCGGTTGGTAAGGTCGGTCAACCCAAAACTTGTAAAAAAAACAAACAAAGTGTGTCTTAAGTAGTTAACCCTAAGGGGTATGATGAAGGTAATCAAGGGTAGGTTTAAGCAATAAAACATGTCATATAATCATGTAGAATGCTTAGTAAACCGGAAGTTAAATAGGTTAATTTACCGACATTATTAATCATGTTTAGGAACTACGTTTGGCGGGACTCGTACGCAGCAAGGACCAAGGTATGGTTTTCTTGCAGTCTGTTGTCTACCGGTTTACACCGGCTTGTGTGTTGTTTGTTTTTCTGTGTGTTTATGACTTTGTAAGATTAAATCATGAAACGAGTTTACAGTCGTTGTTGTTGTTGTATTGTGTGTGTACCGATACCGTTAACCTCGAATGCGTACTAATTATTAGCTAACCAATAATAGGAAACGTAAGAGAACGGTATCCGATAATAACGTTCCAACCTAAGGAACGTTCTAACCACGGCTATGTATGAGTTGGTTGTGGTATGTGTCGCTAGAATATATCTCATTTCCCTTGTATGTCTAACTGGACTTATACACTTATTCGTGATTATTTGTGTTAAGTTACCAATGCGGGACTTCTAACAAGTGTTAACTGGGGAGTGAGGAATCCGGTCGTTCCGGTCATGCGTGTATGTACGGGGGTCGACATCTGAATCAGATTTGGCTCTCTCCTTATGTTAAGGTTGTTCTCCTTTTTGGATTTCGACCACCCACTAGCTTAGCCAAAGCTTACCTACCTGACTTCCAATCGGGCTAGGGGGAAATTGTGTGTTCGGTGTGTCGGATCACTATATCCGTCATTCCTATGTGTTTAAGTTGCTCGTTCGACTAACGGAACGGTAACGAGTCTATGTAACAAGCTTAAAATGAGGGTGAAACCATTCTCTAGGCTAATAGTGTTGACTAACCATCTTGGTTCGTTTTCCAAGTGAAATGTTTTCATTATGTATGTGTTGTTGTGCTATGCAATATTTCTTGCTATGCCATATATATGTTGTGTGTTAAAACCAATGCCATGTTATCATGACAAATAGTTGCGCGTATCCTGGTAGCCGATGGGCTGCGCGTTAACCATACCAGCCAAGGGTTGCTGACCCCCTTTAGGGGCTCCATATTTATTTGCAGGATGATGATCGAAGAAGCGGAATGGCTTTAGACCTTAGGCTGGGAAATACTTTCGGTATATTTTGGATGTTGGCCCGGGATGCGCTTGTGCTCCTGTTGCGGTGTATTTTGGTTCCGTTCTTATTACAGTGGCGGTACATTGACAGTGACAGTTTACAGTGATGGGTTGTAATTAAATAATTGGTATTGTTGATTATGTATTTATGGTTATTAATTCTATGCTCGGGAGTCTGATCATCAGACTGGTACGAACGTATGTATTCTGCCTAGTTAGCCACGTGGGTGGCTAACGGCGTGTAACACCAACCGTTTAGTTATTGTTTTGGTTGTTTCTACGATTTCGGTTAATTGTTAAGTGCATAGTAGGGGTGTTACAAAAGTGGTATCAGAGTGAAGTATCGCTCTGATGACTAGAATACCGAGCTTAGGAACATACCGAGTTGGGAAACCTAACCATAGTTACCTAAGTGAGCAGTTGTGGAAAGGTTAACCACTAACTAAGTGTGGAAATACCTTATTGTCGGGAGGATGTTACAACCGTTTGACCGGTAAGTTTGTAAGCATAATGCTAATGAATGTTCGTGTGAATTCAGATGTCAGGTAGACCACGTGGTAGAGGCCGCGGGCGCGGCATTGGTGATATCGGGAACCAGGGAGACAATACTGCGGCAGAGGTTATGGCTGAGGCAGTAGCAGCCGCCGTAGCCCAGATGGTTCCCCAGTTAGTAGCTGCGATGCATCAGCGGCAAGGCGGTGCGGACCAACAAGGGCCACAACCGCAACCACAGCTGCGCGAGACCAACTGGGTCAAGGCGTTGGCGGATTTGAGACCACCGTCGTTTAATAGGGAGACCGACCCTAGTAAGCTGGAGGCGTATATCTCCGAGTTGGAGACCGCCTATGAGACCTTGGATGTACCTGCTGGAGCCAAGGTCCGTCTTGCAGCTTACTATCTGAAGGGTTCGGCACAAAGTTGGTGGAAGCTTGTTAGAGAGGACAGGATGGCTGATCCTCAGTTCGGTTGGAGGGAGTATACGGCTCTACTACGAGCCAAGTACTACCCTGTACATGTGCAAGGGGCCAAGTGCCTAGAGCTGGATAGCCTGAGGCAAGGGGATAAGATGTCGGTTGACGACTACTACACCGCTTTCACCGGCCTTATCCACCTGTTACCAGACTTGGGATACTCGAACCGGGTGTTGGTAAACCGTTTCTACAACGGTCTCAGCCACCGTCTTCGCTATGGGATGGGGCCAGCTGAATATACTACCTTGCAGGTAATTAGAATATAGTGAGATGTGAATAAGTGTATACCATAAGTGAATGTTAATGTGAGTTTGTGAGTTTGTTTGCGGGGCGTGACTGACATCCTAAATTCAAGAGTGCTATCATGCCGCTGCTAAGGTTGAGATCACCGTCCGTCAGAGGGACGAGGAAAATGCGCACAAGCGCAAGGTCTCGAGCGAGGGCCAAAGCACGCAAGGGTACGGGGGAGGAAAGAAGAAGAAACCTTATCCCCAGGCCCAGAAAGGCCAGCAACAGGGTGGCAAAGGCCAAGCCCAGACCACCACCGCTGAGGAGCCGCTGAAGCTCACCTATGCTTATGCGGCTATGCCCTTGCTCTCTCACCCACCCAAGGGTAACTAATTAAATCCGAATATCGAAAGCTAGTGTGTATTGTTATATTGTGAAGTGTGTATTGTGTTAGCAGCCAGCATGGGCTCTGGACCGAAGAGCCTCTACTACTGTAAGTGGTGTAACGGAGACCACCCCGGCAAGGACTGCAAGGGAGAAGATGTGCAGTGTCGTTACTGCAAGAAAATGGGGTACCGTGACTTTGAGTGCTACCAGAACCCTAATGGCAGGAACTACAGGCCTAAGGGGCAATGGAAGGGTAAGGCTGTCGTGACCATTGAGGGCCCGAAGGCGACTCACCAGCCATCCTCAGCTCAGGGGAACACTGATTCCCAGAAGGGGAAAGGGTCGGGATCCGGCAAGGCCTCCCTGCATGTGGTGGACCGGTCTGAGGCACGAGGACCCTCTTCTAGACCAGGTACCACTTAAACCGTTGAGTGAAATAAGTGATTGCATACCGCATTTCATGCATCTGTGTTAGTGAGTATAAATGTACAACCATGTAAATAATGAGTTAAAGTATAATGTGGAAGTCACCTAAAATAGGTAATTCTAAACCTTAGGAACCTTCAATATCTGTTATCCAATCCCACCCACACCGAACCCAGAAGAGACAACCATCAGCATCACCGAATACCCAATGGAGCAATGTTAGGTTATCCAGCAAGGTATGATACTTTTAAGCGGATACCTGACACCGGAAGCACAAATCCACACCATCCGGTGGTGCAACGAACTAGGAGCAGCACCTGGAGGTTTCTACACACCAGAGTACCCAAGCGGATCAAAATGAAGCTGGAGATGATGTGCAAGGGTAAGGACTGGAACCCTTACACCAAGACATATCAAGATGTGCGAGCGGAAGACGGAGCAACAGTACCGAGAATACCTGAGGAGTTCCTTGTGGTCGTTAACCACGCCGTGGGAATTGCTCAGCAAGTTGAATCGGATCCCATTCCGAATGTTAAAGCAGATTTATGTATTGTGAACTTCTACCAGAAAGGTGGACGGTTGGGTTTACACCAAGATAAGGATGAAACACCCGAGTCTCTAAGTAAGGGAGTACCCGTGGTGTCTTGGTCCATTGGTGATACCGCAGTGTTTATGTATGGCGAGCAGAAGCGTGCTGATCTCGCAAGGAAGTTAGTGTTGAAGTCAGGAGATGTGTTAATCATGGGTGGACAGTCAAGGATGTTATATCACGGTATCAAGAAGATCAAACTGAATACCGCACCCTCGACAGTGATCAATGCCACACATATGAAACCCAGACATTTGAATTTGACCTTCAGACAGTTTTAAGCGAGTGTATGTTAAGGATGTTGTATGTGTTAGTCATGTCAGCAATGTAAATCAACCTATGGTGTAAAAAGTATGTTGATGAATAAAGAACGTGTGTTTTGGAGAATGTCAACCGTGTTGTTACTGTGTACTTATGAAGTTTGTGAACTGTATTAGGTTGTGCACTCGGAACGGGAGGTATAGTGGGTGTTTGTAATGAGGAAGAAGCCGGTAGAAGCGGCACTATCCTCACCAGTACCTTTCTAGTTAATGGCGTGGACGCATCGATCTTGTTCGACTCTGGAGCCTCACACACATTTGTCTTGCTTTCCTTTGTGAGGAGGCTGGGGTTAGACGGTGAAGAGATGCCTGACTTTCTAGTCACTCTCTTGTCGAAAGAGCGGATCAAGTGTACCCGCTATCACCGAGATGTTGTTGTACGAATTAAGGATGAAGAGTTCCCGATCGACATGATAGAGTTCGAGGGACTTGGATTCAATGTGATTGTCGGGATGAACTGGTTAGAGCGGAACAAGGGTAGAATCCTATGTGACGAGCATCGTCTACTTCTTCGGAGTCTGTCAGGGGTTACTATATCATACCGCCAGAGGCCCAGGGAGCCTTCAACTCAGATCATCACCGCCATGGCTATGTACCGTGAGTTACGACGAAAGAATGATGTGTACCTCTGCTATGTTCAGGACATAGAGAGAGATCCAGAGTTTAGCCCAGATGTGCTGGTAGTGTCGGAGTGTCCTGATGTTTTTCCTAAGGAACTGCCGGGCATGCCGCCAGCACGGGAAGTGGAGTTTGAAATTGAATTGGTGCCAGGAACCGGACCAATAGCGAAGGCGCCCTATCGTATGGCTCCAGCCGAGATGACAGAGCTCAAAGAGCAGCTGAGAGACCTACTTGACAAGGGATTTATACGCCTGAGCGTTTCACCATGGGGAGCGCCGGTCCTCTTCGTGAAGAAGAAGGACGGTAGTCTCCACCTCTACATTGACTATAGAGAGCTGAATGCAGTTACGGTGAAGAACCATTATCCTTTGCCACGCATCGACGACTTATTTGATCAGTTGAGAGGAGCATCAGTATTCTCCAAGATCGATTTACGATCCGGTTTCCATCAGATAGCTATTCGAGAGGGTGACATTGAGAAGACCACTTTCAGAACCAGATACGATCACTATGAGTTCACGGTCATGCCGTTTGGTTTATCTAATGCACCAGCCAAGTTTATGGACTTAATGAACCGTTTGTTCCAAGATCAGTTGGACAAGTCAATGGTAGTCTTCATCGACGATATACTTGTATATTCGAAATCGAAGGGTGAGCACGAAAGCCACCTGAGGAATGTGTTGCAAACATTGAGGAAGAATCAGTTATATGCTAAATTTTCTAAGTGTGAGTTCTGGTTGAACCAAGTTTCCTTCCTTGGTCATGTGATTTCTGAGGCCGGGATCACTATCGATCCGGCAAAGATAGAGGTAGTGCGCACCTGGCCTAGGCCGAAGACAGTTACCGACATTCGGAGCTTCCTCGGTCTGGCAGGATATTATAGGAGATTTGTGAAGGACTTCTCCAATGTCTCGAAGCCGATAACCTCCTTAATGAAAAAGGATGCACCATTCGAGTGGACAGACGACTGCGAGAGTTCTTTTCAGAGTCTCAAGGATGCTCTTACCTCTGCACCAGTCCTGACTATACCAGATGGTTCAGATGGTTTGGAAGTCTATTGCGACGCATCAGGAAAAGGTATGGGATGTATGTTGATGCAACACGGGAAGGTCGTAGCATACGCCTCCCGACAGCTGAAGAAGCATAAAGAGAACTACCCTACCCATGACTTAGAACTGGGTGCCATCGTCTTCGCCTTGAAGATATGGCGACATTATTTATATGGGATAAGCGTGACAATATATTCGGATCATAAAAGTTTGAAGTACTTCTTCACTCATAAAGAGTTGAACATGAGACAAAGAAGGTGGGTCGAGTTTCTGAATGACTATGACATCAACCTACAGTACAAGGAGGGTAAGGCGAATGTAGTAGCTGACGCACTGAGTCGCCGAGCACACTCTCTCCATTCGCTAGTCTCTCATTAGCTTGGTTGAAGAGGTGCGGAGTGCTCAGATGACGGATCATTATATGTTGGAGATCAGGCAGAAGCTTATTGACGGCACATTCGAGGGTCAGAAGTACGACTTCCGACTCCACGATGATGACCTGATTAGGCTTAATGGCCGACTGTGTATTCCGAGGAGTAGCGCTGAACTGAAGGAGCGCGTACTGAGTGAATCCCATTGTTCTACTACTTCGATTCACCCTGGAGCTTCAAAGATGTACAAGGGTATGAAAAGATATTTTTGGTTGGCTGGAATGAAGAAAGATGTGAATGATTATGTGTTGAGGTGTCTCACTTGCCAGAAGGTCAAGTTTGAGCACCGACGGCCTGGTGGTATGGTACAGCCAATGCCAGTGCCTGAGTGGAAGTTCCATGACATTTCCATGGACTTCGTAGTAGGGCTTTCGCCTACGAGGGGAGGTCTGAATATGATTTGGGTTGTTGTTGACCGACTGACTAAGGTGGCCCGATTCATTCCGATGAAGGACACCTGGAAAGTGGCAAAGCTAGCAGAGCTCTTCGACCGAGAGGTTGTAAGACATCATGGGGTACCGAAAATGATTGTGTCTGACAGGGATACCAGATTCCTCTCCAGGTACTGGAAATTCACACGGGAAGCGCTTGGTACCGAACTGAAGTTGAGTACAGCGTTTCACCCACAGACAGATGGTCCAATGAGCGCACCATCCAGATGCTAGAGGATATGTTACGTGCATATGCACTTGACTTTCAGACCAGCTGGATTGATAAGTTACACTGATTGAGTTTAGCTACAACAACAGTTACCATGCTTCGATCAAGATGTCTCCCTTCCAGGCTTTGTACGGTAGACCATGCCGCACGCCATTATGCTGGGATGAGTCGAGTGAGACGGTCATTATAGGACTTGAGTATTTAGAGCAAGTACAAGCAGAAGTACGCCAGATCCGGGCTAACATGAAGGCAGCTCAGGATAGGCAGAAATCATACGCCGATGTGTGCAGACATGACTTGGAGTTCGCCGTGGGTGACCAGGTATTCCTTAGAGTATCCCCCATGAAGGGAGTGTTTCGTTTTGGCCAAAAAGGCAAGTTGAGCCCGAAATATGTGGGGCCTTATGTTGTGACGGAGCGGATAGGCCCGGTAGCTTACAGGCTAGATTTACCTACTGAGCTGGGCAAGGTACACGATGTATTTCATGTGTCCCAATTGAAGAAATATATGTCTCATCCGTCTCATGTGCTTCAGCCCGAAAGGCTAACCTTAGAGCCGACCATGCGATCAGTGGAGACTCCCGTACGGATTCTGGACACTAAGACTCGAGACACTCGCCATAAGTCTGTAAGACTGGTGAAGATCCTCTGGTCTAACCAGGACGTCGAGGAGGCCACTTGGGAGCTGGAGGATAAGATGAAGGCGAAGTACCCGTCGTTGTTTACTCCTTAGTATTTGTATGTATAGGGTACGGGGCGTACCCCTTTTAGGGGGGTAGAGCCGTTTCGGTTATGTGTGTACGACATGTATTGAAATACATTGTCTATGTTATGTTATTATGTTACAGACTGTTGTGTCTGAATGATGTTATGATGTAAGGACCTTGAGTCCGATTTTATGTGAAGTATGTATATTATGGAAGTATTGTTTTATAAGTAATCCCCGTGTTCTAATATTAAAGATATGTGGGAAGTGTGAACTTTGAGGACAAAGTTTTTTTAAGGGGGGTAGATTGAAATACCCCAAACCTTTATATGTTGTTTAAATACTAAAATAATAAGGCTAAAAAGTGCCTTAGAAACATTAGTGAACAATTTAAACCATAGTAAACACAATTAAATACCTTAAAGTCAATAGGGGCAAAAATGTGCTCTAAGCTTGGGATGATCTTGGTTAAGACTTGATGAGCTTACCAAGACCTTGTTTACATGTTAATGAACATATTAAACCAAATACCAAAGAAAACCAAGCTTGAAAACAAGCTAAAATACAAAATGTGCTTTAAGGAGTTTTAAAGCACATTTTTGAAAAATTGTCTTGTAAATGGGTTTTGAATGGCTAAATGTCCATCATTACTCTTTAATTAACATGTGTACTACTTAGTAATTCATTAAGAAGTCTAAATCAATGGGAAATCAAAAACTTCACAATTATGTGCCTTGTTTAGTGAATAGTAACCAAATTGTGCTAGTTTATAACATAAGTCAATATAAGTGATTTAATTGGTCAACAAAGACCAAGACACCCCTAAGTACTAAAAGGGGGCCGGTTTTATAAGGGTGAGTCATCCCCTTTGTTAGTTTAATAAGTAAGTAAAGTAATAAAGTAAGTTACTATTTGCTTTTTACTTAAATATCCAAAACAAACTAGTTTTCTTCTCATTCTCTTCATTCTCTTGTTCCCACCGTCTCCAACCTTCTTCTTCCTCTCTCCATCGGTTTGCTACAGCCCTTACACCATTATCCATCTTCCATTGCCATTTTCCCTTAGCTCCATATACCAAATCAAATTCTAAGACCACTATTCTTCTAGTCTCCTCAAGCTCTTCAACCTTGCCTTCTCAAATCTTCAAGACCACCATTTCAGTGCCATGGAGATCCACCATTGAAGGAGCTTGAGCTTATATTTTTATGCCTTGTTGATCACCTTTGCTTCAAGGTAAGGAAAAACCAAGAAAAACAACATTTCCTCTCATTTTTGTCTTGACCGAAAACTACCTCTTCATGGTGTTTTCTTTTGCTTTGTTTTAGCTTCATTCTAATATTCAAAGGGCTTGGTGGATTCTTCTCTTGAAACTTATTCATACTCTCTTCCATTACTAAGGTAAAATAACCATCTTAATGTTTTAAGACATTATGTAAATTAGGGTATATAAATGAGCTTAAGCATGAAGCTTGAATGCTCATTGCCTTGCTTGTATATTGATTAGAAGGTTGACAAGAAATCAAGGCTCTTGCCGTTTTTAATCAAAAAGAGCAAGGAAATTACAAGTGTGAAGTTTGAGAGGAAAAGAGGTAAATGAACTATCTCAATGTAGTTTAAATGCCTTAGGAAAAATGGGTTTGATTTGCTTAATAAATATCTAAGGAGCCAATGGTAAATGAGCTAGTAAATTATCCTCAAGGAGATTATTAAAGGACATATATGATGTTGAGTGTAATTGCAGGTCAAAGGCAATATTTATGTGGAAATTCAGTGTTTAAGGTTTATGCAATTTAAGGGCCTAAGAGCCATGTTATTTAAGGGCCTAAGTGCCAAGCAATTTAAATTATGCACTATATTGTGATGTAGTGTAATTGGGTGAAGTTTTGTGTATAAGAATGTTCTTGATGGATTTAAGTGTTCTTGGATGTTTAATGGTGAAAACTATGTGTGTTGGTGTAACAAGATGTTAGTAGAACCCATGTCAAAAATTAGGTAATGTATAAGAAGTTCTAAGCGTCTTAAATGAGCTTTGGTGAACTTGGAAGTGTTTTATTAGAGAAAGAAACATGTATTAAGGTGCTCTTGAATGTAAAAAAAGGACTTAGGCTTTATCTTGGAGGATTTAGAATTCAAATGAGTGTTTTGGGATGCAACAAGGCCATGGTGAGATTGTGTTTAGGATCTATATAAGTTCTGGTAAACAGTGAGGAAATAAGGTGTTGTAAGGAAGATGTGTAAACTTGTGGAGAAAATTCTAGAGGTGGCATAAAGGAGTTTTGGTTAGTGAGAAAAGATGCTTGGGAGATGATGTTATTGGTGATGAGGAAACGTCTTGGGATAGTTGCTATCATAGGTAAGAAACACCACTTAGAAGCCTGAGGAAAAACATTATAGTGTAAAAGATTTGTAAGAAATTTGTGTAATGGTCAAGATGGCTTTGGTGAATGATTTAAGGAGTTAAGTGGATGTGTTAGGGTGTGGTTGAAGCGCCCAAATGAGGTTAGAACATACTAGGATGTGCAAGGTGAAGTTTGGAGTCAAATAAGCATTTTAAAACAAGGGTCTGGGGCAGACCGACCTTGGGGACCAGACCTGCAAGGTCGGTCGAGCCCAGGTTACCCAGCCAGAAAACTTTCTGGAATGGACCGATCTTGGAGACCGGACTTGCATGGTCGGTCGGGCTTAAATTTTGTATACGGAATAGGTCTCTGAATGGACCAACCCTGTGGACCGAACTTGTAAGGTCGGTCGAAGTAGAGTTTTGACGGTAATAAGTTTCAGGAATGAACCGACCTTGGGACCGGACTTAGCAAGGTCGTTCGTAGTGTGAGTTTTTCAACCCGAAAGTCGCAGGAATGGACCGACCTTGGGTAAGGTCGGTCGGTAAGGTCGGTCGACCCAAAACTTGTAAAAAAAAACAAACAAAGTGTGTCTTAAGTAGTTAACCCTAAGGGGTATGATGAAGGTAATCAAGGGTAGGTAAAGCAATAAAACATGTCATATAATCATGTAGAATGCTTAGTAAACCGGGAGTTAAATAAGTTAATTAACCGACATTATTAATCATGTTTAGGAACTACGTTTGGCGGGACTCGTACGCAGCAAGGACCAAGGTATGGTTTTCTTACAGTCTGTTGCCTACCGGTTTACACCGGCTTGTGTGTTTATGACTTTGTAAGATTAAATCGTGAAACAAGTTTACAGTCGTTGTTGTTGTTGGATTGTGTGTAAACCGATACCGGTAACCTCGAATGCGTACTAATTATTAGCTAACCAATAATAGGAAACGTAAGAGAACGGTATCCGGTAATAAAGTTCCAACCTAAGGAACGTTCTAACCACGGCTATGTATGAGTTGGTTGTGGTATGCGTCGCTGGAATATATCTCATTCCCTTGTATGTCTAACTGGACTTATACACTTATTCGTGATTGTTTGTGTTAAGTTCCCAATGTGGGACTTCTAACAAGTGTTAACTGGGGAGTGAGGAATCCGGTCGTTCCGGTCACGCGTGTATGTACGGGGGTCGACATCTGAATCAGATTCGGCTCTCTCCTTGTGTTAAGGTTGTTCTCCTTTTTGGATTCTGACCACCCACTAGCTTTGCCAAAGCTTACCTACCTGACTTCCAATCGGGCTAGGGGGAAATTGTGTGTTCGGTGTGTCGGATCACTATATCCGTCATGCCTATGTGTTTAAGTTGCTCGTTTGACTATCGGAATGGTAACGAGTCTATGTAACAAGCTTAAAATGTGGGTGAAACCATTCTCTAGGCTAATAGTGTTGACTAACCATCTTGGTTCGTTTTCCAAATGAAATGTTTTCACTATGTATGTGTTGTTGTGCTATGCAATATTTCTTGCTATGCCATATATATGTTGTGTGTTAAAACCAATGCCATGTTATCATGACAAATAGTTGCGCGTATCCCGGTAGCCGATGGGCTACGCGTTAACCATACCAGCCAAGGGTTGCTGACCCCCTTTGGGGGCACCATATTTATTTGCAGGATGATGATCGAAGAAGCGGAATGGCTTAGACCTTAGGCTGGGAAATACTTTCGGTATATTTTGGATGTTGGCCCGGGATGCGCTTGTGCTCCTGTGGCGGTATATTTTGGTCCCGTTCTTATTACAGTGGCGGTACATTGACAGTGACAGTTTACAGTGATGGGTTGTAATTAAATACTCGGTATTGTTGATTATGTATTTATGGTTATTAGTTCTATGCTCGGGAGTCTGATCATCAGACCGGTACGAACGTATGTATTCTGCCTAGTTAGCCACGTGGGAGGCTAACGGCGTGTAACACCAACCGTTTAGTTATTGTTTTGGTTGTTTAATTCCGCTGCGATTTCGGTTAATAGTTAAGTGCGTAGTAGGGGTGTTACATATTCTCTTTGTTGTTTTCTTGCAGGAAATCGGTAATGGGAGCCTTCCTTGACTGAGTTTATTTGACATTATATCACATGGCACATGGAAGATGAGTCACCATTCCATAAGACAATTTTTAAACTAAAAACTAGTCAGAAATCACTCTAAATGGCACCCAATATAGAGACCCTATGGGACTGATTTTTAATTTGATTCCTGTCACAATATATTGTATTAAGACCATATTATAACATGTTATAAGTCACAACATTTAACTGGTACATTTATATCATGGTAAAAGATGAAAGTTCTAAGGTAAAAATGCTGATTTATGGTACCTTTTTGATCTAAAAATTGGCCCTGTTTGTGCTATGTGTTTAGCACTGGATTTAATTGATTTAGATGGTAAATTCCTCCCCATTTAAGGTTATCAACTCGTGGCTCCTCAAAAACTTCAAGGTAATAGCGTAGAACGCGTTTTTATGACATCCGAAGGTGCGTTTTTGTGCTTTAAGGATATTCTGGAAAATAAGTAGTCGCTATGAGTTCCAAGTGTTTATAAACATTGTTTATAGTCAATAATAATATATTAAGGTATTACATTGAGTTATATGGGGTTATATCAACTCACGACATAATTTCCGGGCTACCGGGACACTCCCGAGCAAAATAGGAGCGTTAAGAATTTCCCCCAAGCACTTTGTTTATTTTTGGAAAAGTAGCTCGAGCATTCTCTTTAGAATGATGAATAATAATGTTAGGAACTCTAAGAATGAATTATATAGGAGTTTGTGCCACCTCGGCACTCCTCTGTGGCATTCCTAGGGGTTTATGGGGCCCCTGACTGGAACCTCCGAGCGCTTTGCGTTTAAATGAGAATTTAGCATGAGGAATTCATCTTATATGTTTATTAAAGTGTTATGGTGCATTTGGAATCAAGTGTAAAGCTTTACTTCATCCTATAAAGTACTTCCGGGACTTTTAGGACTTTCGGACCCGTAAGGGAACTCCCGGGCATTTTGTATTTTTACTCAGTTTTAGATGAGGTCCTGTGTTCTAAGGGTCATATAATGATCCTTGATTAACTTCATATGAGGTTTATAGATTATATAACTTGTTTAGCTTAAGGTCCGGCTTAATGCCCGTTTATGACCTTAAGGAGTTTAGGTGCGTTTTTAACTCCTAACTCTTTATATACTTTTCTCAGGGTTTAATAATCCCCCAAATAATATATATTTCCCTTTATTTAATTATTTAAAGGTTAGGGGTATTTCAGTTTGACACCCTTCACAGCTTCTTAGTACATGTCATATAAGTGTGTTACGTTACTGCGTTTACCAGCACCCTGTTGAAACCATACTTGAGGCCCTTGCAGAGTTCCAGTTCGAGTCCTTTGACAAGCTTGATTTCGCTGACATACTTGAGTTACTTTGAGGCTCAGGGTTGCTTGAAGATTGCAAAGAGGGTTCTCTAGAATGAAAGGAGTTATGAGAATTGTAATGATTCAGAACTTGTTTAAAGAGATTAGATGGATTTTTTATTGAAAGGGGTATGTCCAAAATTGTCTCTCTTAAATTTTTTAAAACTGAAAATTTGTTTGTTTATTTTGAAAAGAGGTGGATGATCCCGAAGGATCACCTATGTACCCCCTCGAGTATGACACTTGATTAATGGTAAGTATCAAGGCTCGAAAGATAGGGTAATGTATTTATGTCAAAAACTAGGGTTTAGAGAGAAAAACCATGAGTGAGATGCTCTCAGTTCAACCCTAATAACGTCTCTAACTTCAGTGTTTTAAAACGTTGAAAACCGAATAAACCGAAATCGAGTAGGATGGAGTTAGACGATTCTAAAATCCAGGCTGCAACCAGGAAAGCGGCTACATCCCTAGCACCCCACCTTGTAAAAAACTAGGCTGTAATTATGGGAAGTTAGTCACCCTAATGCCCAGCCTAAAGAAATCCAGACTGCAACAATGGATGTTGCGACCCCAGTGCCCTGCCTTGGATTATTTCTTGTAAGAGAGGCAAGTGATGTCTAACCTAGGAAGTAAATTATTTGAAGATGTTAGACATTTATTGTCCCCTGGGAAAGGTTTAATTTTGAGTTTGATTTGAAAGCGATTTAGAAAAAAAACTGTTTGAAGTTATTTAGAATTTTAGGTAAAGAAACACTGATTTTGAGAAATATTTTTATAAGAACTTTCTGTTATATGAGAAAAACTATCTTCATGCTCGAGAAGAGTTTTCTTTTATGAAGTTCGTAATATGGTTTCTTTTGAAATCGGAACCAAATGTTGATATCTTGATAAGGTTTGAGTTGAAAAAGAAGAATTGTTTGGAATTTTGAAATGATTAATTTTTTGATTCGAAAATTCTAGAGTTTTGGGATGAGTTTTAATGTGTTGGAATGAACTTTGAGTTTTAAGTTGTTTTTTGAATTTTTGAAAGGTTATTTGAACTTTTAAATTATTTTTGAATCTCTAAAGTATGGTTTTCAAAAGTATTCCTAAATTCAATTTGAACTTAAAAAGATGATTTGAAATTGATTGTTTTTTTTTCAGGTTTCTTGAGTTGACTTGTTAGAATTGGATTTTTAAGAATGGAGAATGAGCTTATTTTGAAGTGGGTTTTGGCTAATTTTTGAAGTGAAGTTTGGCTAATATTTGAAGTGGATTTTGGCTGTTTTTTGAAGTGGATTTTGGGCTGATTTTTTTAGTGGAGTGGGTTTTATAATTGGGTCAGATTTGTGTTTTGTAATTGGGTCGGGTTTGGACTTTGAAATTGGTTGGGCTTGGACTTTGAATTTGGGCTGGGTTTGGACATTGAAATTAGGCCAAGTTTGGGGTTTAACTTGGACCGGGTTGGGGCTTTGAAATTGGGTCGAGTTTGGACTTTGTAATTGGACAGGGTTTGGACTTTGAAATTGGATCAAGTTTGGGCTTTGAAATTGCCCCAAATTTGGGCTTGGACTTTGGTTGATTTTGTGGGTCAAAATTGGGCTTGAGATTGAGGTCCTTTTAACTTGGGCTTTGAATTGGTCTTCTTTTTTTTGCCTTTGAATTTCAATTTTCATGGCTTTAGGGAAGAATTGACTTTTTTTTATTTGTTTATTCTGGATCTTACAAGAATTGTGATTTAAAAAAAATATATTCAATTTTCTTTTCTTTTTATTTTTTAGATTTCTGAAATTAAAAACACCCTTAATTTCTGAGATTCATTTTTGAATTTAAAAGAAGATGGTTTCTGATTTGTGAAATTGAATGATGATTTTTTTATTAAAGTATGTGGAATTTTGAATGATTATTAAACAAATTTCTAAAAGGAATTAAAAAATTGAATTTAAAAGGTTTCTAGTTTTGATTTTCTTTTTTGGTTTATTATACTTCTAAAAAAGACTTTAGAAACACTTACAAAATTTTATAGAATGAAAATGAATTTTTTAGAGACAATTTAGGCCTTCATGAAAATTTTGGATTGGAAGTAAATTCAAAAAATGTTAATCTTGACTTGAGGAGAATAGGCATTGGCCTTGAATTTGATTATCCCTTATTCATTTTCTTCCTTATTTTTTGAATCCAACTATTTTTTTATCTTAATTAAAATGGTGGTTTAAAGTTTTATAACAAAGGGAAGGTCTACTTCACAAAACAAATAAAAAAGGCGTGGAGTAACCTACTAACCTTATCTATGGCTTTTCAATAGAAATTGGGTGACCTAAAAGCTATCGAGGGCCACCTGTCTAACCCGGTTTGAACTTGAGTGGAGATTAAAATTAACAAGTTTATTATTGCAAGACAAATGAAGATGCAATAATTGAAATGTACATATAGTAAAGAAATAAATTAAGAGAGGGCAAACAAACATGGATATTACTGGAAGAAGTCGAAGATCAAATAGCACACAATCTCTTTATCCCCAGACCGGGTTGATCTACCAGTGGAAAAGGTTGGTATCCTGAGTGCTAATCAAATTCCTAATCGGTGAATCTTAAACCTAGTTGTTAATCATAAAATTGTCTTTTGGCCATAATTACAAAAAGGACAGAAATTTTGAAATTAAGTACAAACTCCCTTAATCACTTCAGCAGCGGGAATCAAACCCATAATATTTTGAGGTTAATGACGTAACACCGAAGAGTCAATGACAATAGTTTGGTAAGTGAACAGTAAAAAAACAGATCTGGAGTTAAACCAGCTCCAGCTTCCAAAACCACATGTAATCCACCTGAGCCTCATTGCTAATCAATATGGGATACTCACGAATATCAAAGACAATTTAAACATGATCAACAAATTCGTCTTAAGATTAACAAAATATTATGTAAAACTGTTACAGATATTCTACATTGGCAATTAAATAGCTAAAATTTTGTATTTTCATTTTTGTGCAAAGTTGTTACAATCAGTTACAACTGCAATCTGTGTACAATAGCTGAACAGCTATTAATAGCAGCACTAATACAATAATACAGACACACATTATCAGTCAATTCCTCTCTACCTAATCTTCTTCTCCTTCTCTATTAATCTTGCGTGGCTGTATTCTTTCATTATGGCAGCTTGCAGGATAGCCTTGGGCTTGTTGTTTGCGAACATTAACTATAATCTCTATCTCAGCTTCTTCTTCTACCCTTCTATTCTTCCCGTCAGCTAACCTGTAACAATGGTATCAGTTAGCTAACGATCCTATTCTCATTCAGTCATGATAGAAACACGTACCAGTCAATTGATTCGGGAAGCAATCAAGGAGTTGGAAGCTACGCTACATCCGCAATTCCAATCCATGATCGCTGAACAGAATGATAAAATTGAGAGGAGTCAATCGATGATCGCGGATCAGAATGCAAGAATTGATAAGAGTATGCCGACCTGTTCGAAGCTCTGCGGTTGCATACCATGGCTTCAACAGATACTTCTTGCGATAAGAGTCCTACCGAATCATCAAGTCGCAGGAACTCTTACTCTGGCGTTACGAGATTGGGCAAATTGGACTTCCCCATTTCAACGGCGAAAACGTTAAAGAATGGTTGTTTAAAATAGAACAATTCTTCACCATTGACAGAACTCCGCCTGAATTGAAGGTTGGACTAGCTACGATACACTTCGACTCGCAGGCGTCGTCGTGGCATCAATCAATCGTGCTGTCTGAGTTGGCTCTGTCGCTCTTATCGGATTGGAGTTCATACAAAACCTTGCTTAAAGAAAGATTCGAGGAGGTGTTGGATGATCCCATTGCGGAGCTGAAGAATCTTCAAGAAACTAACACAATATCGGAGTATCACAATCAATTCGAAGCTATCCGCACACGTGTATCCCTTCTTGAGGAGTATTTGGTGAGTTCGTACCTTACTGGCCTTCGTACCGACACGCAGATGCATGTGCGTATGTTTCAACCTAAATCTATTCGTCAATGTTTGCTTCTTGGAAGATTATACGAGAGGGCACACCCTCGCAAGCAGTGGGGAAATGTTTCTGGAGCGAAGAATTCAAGTATAAGTAATTTTGCGAAAGGACTGTTGCCTACGCCAAGGTTAACAAACGCAGACAGGAACAAGAATCAACTAGTTCCTCGTAAGTTCCTAACTCCAGAACAAATGAGTGAGAGAAGGGCAAAAGGATTATGCTATTATTGTAATGAACCGTTCACTCCCGGTCACTACTTACAGCATAAAAAAACACAACTCTACATGTTAGATTGTGTCGATGAACAGGAGGAGGAAGGAGAATCTGATGTTCTCACCCGGGAGGAAGAACCTCAAATCTTAGTCAATGCTTTGTCTGGAACAACTGACTATCGCACTATGCGTGTCAAGGGAATACATGATAAACGACCGCTTTGTATCCTCATCGATTCTGGGAGCACCCATAATTTCTTGGAGAAAGCAGTTGCGGAAGACTAGGGTGCAAATTGAATTCCATTTCAAACACCAAGGTTTCGATAGCAGACGGTAGTACCTTATCAGTTGTGAGGAAGGTGGAAGGTTTGAAGTGGAGTTTTCAAGGTTTGGAATTCGTGGCTGACTTCTTGGTGATTCCACTTGGGGGTTTCGATATGGTTCTTGGAATTCAGTGGCTGGAACAACTAGGACCAATTAAATGGGATTTTAAAAATCTGATCATGAAGTTCAAGATTGGTTCTAGGAAGTTAGTGCTCAATGGAATTAAGGCTGGGTCTGTTCGAGATGTTAAGGCTAAGGCCTTAAACACATCCAGTGTTGAGAAAGTTCAAGCGTACATGATCTGTGTTCAACAAGGCCATTCTACCCCCACTGAACAGCTATTAACAATGGGAGTTTCAACTGAGCAACCAGGTTCTGCACCAGTTATTCATAACCTGATGCAAGAAACTGGAGATATTTTTGCAGAGCCTTGTGATTTACCCCCATTTCGAAAGGGCCATGATCACAGAATTCCTTTAATTTCAGGAGCGAACCCAGTCAATCAACGACCTTATAGATATGCTGTGAATCAAAAAACTGAAATAGACAACATTATCAAGGACATGATTCAGCAGGGAACAATTCAGCCCAGCTCTAGCCCTTATGTTTCCCTTGTTGTCCTTGTGAATAAGAAAGATGGGACTTGGAAGCTTTGCGTAGATTATAGAGACCTAAATAATCTTACTGTAAAAGACCGCTTTCCAATTCCTTTAATTGAAGACCTGATGGACGAGTTGGGTGGATCACAATTTTATTCTAAGATTGATCTTAGAGCAGGATATCATCAGGTTCGAATGGCACCGGAGGATGTGCATAAAACTGCTTTTAAAACCCACACAGGTCACTATGAATACCTTGTCATGCCCTTTGGCCTCACCAACGCTCCAGCCACATTTCAAGGTTTGATGAATTCTGTGTTTAGTCAGTACTTGCTCAAGTTTGTGTTGATTTTCTTCGATGATATACTCATATACAACAGAACATTACAAGATCATGTGCTTCATCTCACGAAAGTATTTCAGCTGATGCGTGCGAACAAGCTGTTTGCTAAGCCAAGTAAATGTTCTTTTGCTAAGAGTAAGGTGGAGTATCTGGGCCATTTCATTTCTGCAGAAGGAATTGCAACAGATCCATAAAAGATCAAGGCTGTAGAGAATTGGCCAACACCAAAAATCTGAAGCAGTTGCGAGGTTTTTTGGGTTTAGCTGGGTATTACCGCAGATTTGTAAAAAATTTCGGTTCTATAGCCAGGCCATTGACATTACTTACTAAGAAAGACTCATTCAGGTGGAATGAGGAAGCTGCAGCAGCATTTAACCAATTGAAGAAGGCACTGTGTGAAGCACCAGTTTTGGCTTTACCTCAGTTCGATAAGCCTTTTATTGTGGAGACTGATGCATGTGGTCACGGTATCGGGGCAGTCCTGATGCAGGAAGGACATCCTCTTGCGTACATAAGCAGACATTTACAAGGGAAGCAGCTGCAACTTTTCATTTATGAGAAGGAACTACTAGTTGTAGTTTTTGCTGTGCAAAAATGGAGACATTATCTCTTATCTGCTCATTTCACAATTCGAACAAATCAGAGGAGTCTGAAATACTTGCTTGAGCAGCGCTTTAATACACCAATTCAGCAGTAGTGGTTACCCAAGCTTTTGGAGTTTGATTATGAGATTGAGTACAAGCAAGGGAAGAAGAATTTGGTAGCTGATGCTCTCTCACGCCGAGATGGATCTGAGGTATTAAACATGTCTCTGTCAGTCATTGCTTGTGACTTATTGTAGCAGATACAATCCGCATATGTATTAGATCCACATGTTTCTGCTATAATCTCTGATATGAAAATAGATAAAAAAACAGTCACAAGGATTTTACTTGGTCAGTTGGTATTCTCCGAAGAAAGTGTAAACTAGTTGTACCCAGTGTTACTAACACCAGGAATACTATTCTTAAGTGGTTACATGCTTTCAGTCTGGGTGGGCATTCTGGCCGTGATGCCACTCACCAAAGAGTGAAAGCATTGTTTTATTGGAAGGGTATGAGCAAGGACATTCAGGCATTTATTCGAAGTTGTGATCAATGCCAAAGATGTAAATATGATACTGCTGCATATCCTGGATTACTTCAGCCCTTGCCTGTTCTAGAGGAAATCTGGCAAGACATATCTATGGATTTCATAGATTCCTTACCTCTCTCGTTTGGGAAATCAATTATTTTGGTGGTGGTAGACAGATTGAGCAAAGCAGCTCACTTTCTAGCACTAAAACATCCTTATACAGCCGAATCAGTAGCATAAGTATATTTGGATAATGTTTTTAAACTGCATTGGTTCCCTAAATCTATTACTAGTGACAGAGATGTTGTTTTCCTTAGTGAGTTTTGGAAGGAGTTATTCGCTAAAGAAAGGGTTGATTTGAACTACTCTTCAGCTTACCATCCTCAAACAAATGGGCAAACTGAAGTAGTCAATAGATGCTTAGAAACATATCTCCGATGTATGTGCAGTGATCGGCCTCACCTCTGGTGCAAGTATCTCCCTCTAGCTGAATTTTGGTACAACACTACCATTCACACTGCTATCCAGATGACGCCTTTCGAAGCAGTGTAGACACCAAAAATTCTCACCCGTTTTATATTGAAACAAAAATACAAAAATGAACATGCTTTCAGAAACAAGGCGGTCATCCCCGTTTTCAACTAAAGGAAATTCTTTTTCCCGGCATTTAAACCTCACATTCCTATGGAAAAGGAGCACGAGCTTTTGTTGAAATCTGTTTTTAACTGACTTCATTTCGTTTACTCTTTTTGTTGCTTTTGTTTTGAAATACTTCACGATTTTGTTATTACCTCATATTATTTTATGTACTCGATCAATTTATATTTTGTTGTTTTTATTCTTTTGATTTTTCTCCGTTTTATCGTCACTTTTTTATTATTTTGTGTGTCATTTTTACTACTCTTATTTTCCATTTATTTTAAGTGTTTTATCTTCAATACGAGCATTAATTTTCATTATTTCAGGTACATATGCTATTCTTTTATTTTATCTCGTTACGTTTTTGAATCTTTTTCTTAATTGTATTTCATACTTTTATGTCATTAGATTAGTCGTCTCATTTTATTGTACATATTTTCTTTTGAGCGCACAGCTTCTTAGGAGAATTATCCAGTCGAAAAGAGATCTTGTATTATTTCTCCCGCAAATATACTGAAAGTTGATCCAGTGTAACTGGCCAGAGCACCCATTAGGTAGTCTACTAACCCGGTTCGATTCCTGGTGCAAGCAGGTTATGTTTCTTTTTCATTTTAACCTGTGCGAAGTATATTACATGTCTCTACGCCCATATTCGAGTTCCGCTTTAGTGCAGTCGATAGGGGGTGTTGAGTCTCGTTGGACAACCCGAGTTCGAAACTCGGTAGCAGCATTTTAGTCTCGTTTTTTTTTAGTTATTCCCTTCCTCTTTCATCAGCCCAGACATAGCCCAAAGACCCAAAATCAAAGTCCAGCCCAGAAACAAAACCCATACAGTGAATAATCCATAAGCCATCAGACATTCCCCTTTGGAAACCCTATTCCAACATTATAAAACATTCTCAAAACCTACAGTATACCCACGTTTTTTACCACTCAGCAGACACAAATCCCGATTGACATTCTCCCTGCTCATCGTTCTACCTTCTTCCATTTTCGAAACCAAGGAGCTAAAACACCCAGAACCGACTTCTCCTTCTTCCTCGAAGAGCCACCATTCTCCCCTCTCGAAGCTTCACCCCATAAGCCGATACCGCCCGTTTCCTTCGTATTTCGATTTTGGTTGCGATTACCGGCAGAGTAAGTTTCATCTTACCTCATTTCGTTCTGCATGTTTCCCCTCTCGTAGCTTCTCCTTTTCGATTTTTGCCAAGTGACCCGAATCGGCAATGGCTCTACTGGGTGCGAGGAATGTGGTTCTCCGGAAGCTAATTTCCGACGTTAATATCAACTCTCGCACTCCAGACCTCGTTTCCTTTCCTCTTGTTTCAAAAATGTCAAGATTTTCGTCGTCCTCGCTTTATTTCGTTTTCGACTACAAATGAATGCCAAGTCTATCATAGATTTTGGTTTCATTAAGCTCATAAACAAGTCGAATACCCCTCTTTTATCTTCTCGTCGTTTACGTGAATGCACAACCGTGAATACCGGACTCCAAAAATGAGTCTATGGGTTCGAAAGTTGCAGAAAACCATGTTGTTTGTTTGTTTCTGCTAGATTTTCTTTCAATTTCTCCTAAGACTCTTGAGAATCGATTTTGATGAACTCTGGTTTCGCCATCTTTACTCCCTGCTGGCACTGAAAGGATACTAAATCTGGTATGGATGTTTGAAGTCCATGGACAGAGGCAAAGCATTTACTATACTTGGCTTTTACGATTAAACCCACCTGCTCATACTCAGTTTTGATATTAGCTTGTGAAGGAGAGTAGACTGATCTGTTTTCAGTCTTAGAATCTGTTTATGTTACCCTTAATCCCCCTATGGTACTGGATAAGTCATCGTTGTTAATTATATTTGTGCCTAAGCTGCGGTAAATTCAGAGAGAGCATTTGATTTGTTCATCCTGTCTGGTGGTTCGATTTTAATCCATGGGTTGAACCCGCAAAGATTTGTTTGGTCCGGGGTTTTGTTTTGTCTGTCATCCATCTTATCTGTGTATCAAGGACTAATGCTCTGTTTAGTCTCTTTTGGTTTTGAGTTGCTTGCAGGAAATTGTAAGTATTCTTCTTCCGGTATTGATCTCTGATCCTTATATACACTCTTTTACACCTCTGTGAATATTAATACCCAGTTCTGTGTGCTGGTTGTCCATTCTGTTAGTGTCTGTCTTGTGTTATTTCTTGAAAGTCATGGTGGAGAAAGGAGTCTCTGTCAATAATGAAAAGTTTGATGTGTTTCATTCATCTGGTGATATATACTGGTTATTGTTCACTTGCGGTCATTTTACTTTGTTTCTGAACATCTAGCTATCTGTGTGCGTGAGTGGAAAGAAGAGAATAATGGTAAGTAGACTAGTTTTCATGGTTTGCATAGGCTAGATCTTTTTCTGGGATTTGGTTTGGAGCTGATAAGAAAAGTGATGAACCTTGTATATAATCTGATATGTTTCTGTCTATAGTTCAGGTTGATTAGTAAGCTAAGTTGTAGCCGGTACCTCTGTTAATGATTTGGAAACCAACGATCCAGGCTCGGTCCTTGCTTTCATTAATCTGCAGCCCATGACCTGGTCACCCCAAAGAAAGAAAGGTGTAGGGGAAACTTGTGAATAATCAGGAATAAAACCAACTGTCTGGCCACTTGATTTAGGTTTGAAATTTTTGTTTGAGCTATATAACTTCAGGGTCATTATTTCCATGTGCTTCCTGGATGGTTTGTTGTTATCGGTCTGATTGGGTGTTTAGCATGAAAGTTTGCTTCCTGTATTTACTTATGCACCACACATGTACATGTTTTGCGTATAGTTTTGTTGCAAAAATGTTAATTTTTTTTTTCTTCCTTTGCATCTCTAACTATTACTAAGCCCTAGTTACTAGACCTTTAGGACCAAGCCATTAGGATAGTGGGGTCCCCCTGGCCTGATAGACTATTGGCCTATCTCATGGTGGTGACATCCTAGACCTTAAAACACACATTTATGTATATAAACACACAATAATCCCTTTAGGATAGAGAGTGTTCCCCTGGCCTGATAGACTATTGGCCTATCTCATGGTGGTAACATTCTAAACCCTAAAAATGCACCTAATATATGTACTATATGTAATTAACCACCTCATTCTCGTTCCAGTTCTTCAAAATCCCTTTGATTCAAAACTTAGTTGTCAGCACATCTTCTTGCCCTCCATCCTCAAAATTCAAAATTGTCTCTCACTTCTATAATCACCTTGTGAAAATAAATCTCAACGTTTTTTTTTTAAAACTCATCTCTAACCTGATTTCTCCTTGTAAATTTTGTTCCCAGCCCAGATTTTCCCCTCATCCAAACTTAGCCCAATTGCTTTGACCCGGCCCAGCCCCAAACAAAACACACTCCTCTCGGCCCAAAAGCCCAAGTCCAGCCCAAACTCTCGACCCAATTCTACCAAACCCAACCTCGGCCCAAAGCCCGTGGCCTAAACCACACCACTCTCAACCCAAAGTCCATGACCCAAACCCAATGTCTCTAGCCCAAGCCCACGTCCAAATTTGGCCCAAAACCCACATTCGGCCCAATACGTCTCGGCCCAAAGCCCAAGTCCACGGCCCAAGGCCCAAACGGCTTACCACCGGCCCAAAGCCCAAACGGCCCACCATCCAAATCCAAGACCCAAGCCCAAGGCCCAAGCCCAGAAAACTCACAGCCCAAATCCAAGCCCAAGGCCCAAGCCCAGAAAACTCACAGCCCAAATCCAAGCCCAAGGCCCAAGCCCAGAAAACTCACAGCCCAAATCCAAGCCCAAGGCCCAAGCCCGCATCCAAATTCAGCCCAAAACCCGAATTCAAAAACCCAATACCCGACCCGGAAGCCCACAACCCGAAGCTTGAAGCCTGCGAAAATCATGGCCCGACTCCACTACATCCGGCCCAAACAGAGCCCAAACTCATGGCCCAATTCTACCAAATTGAGCTCAAACTCTTGGCCCAACTACCTAACCTCGGCCCAAATCCATCTCGGCCCAAAATCCACACTCGGCCCAAATACCCATCCGGCCCAATTCATCAGCCCGATCCAAATTCCATACTCAGCCCAACCCAAAACCAAAAAGATCAATCCAAATCCACAACCAAAACTTGAGCTCACAAAAATCAGCCCAAGCCTTGGCCCAAATTCGGTCCAAGCCCACACCGGTCAAACCAAGTCCACACTAGTCAAAACAAGTCCACAAAGCCTAAGTCCACAAAAATCAAGCCTCAGTCCATAAAAATCAAGCCTCAGTCCACAAAAATCAAGCCTAAGTCCACAAAAAGTCAAGTTAAGATCCAAGGTCGACCTTTGACCTGAAGATTGACCTTTAACCCCTAGCTTTGACTAATGTGGACCTTGACCAAATGTTGACCTTGACCGAATGTTGACCTTGACCAAATGTTGACCTTGACCAATGTTGACCTTGACCAGAGAACCTTGACCTTGACCAGAGAACCTTGACCTTGACCAAATGTTGACCTTGACCGAATGTTGACCTTGACCAAATGTTGACCTTGACCGAATGTTGACCTTGACCAGAGAACCTTGACCTTGACCAGAGAACCTTGACCTTGACCAAATGTTGACCTTGACCGAGTGTTGACCTTGACCAGAGAACCTTGACCTTGACCAGAGAACCTTGACCTTGACCAAAAACCATGACCCAATCTTTGAACAAACCCGAATGTTGACCCGACTCATCTTCCAACACAAATCAAACCAAATCAAATCAACTCCAACACTTTTTTCGAGCCCGATCCCTTTCAATTCACTTTCAACTTGTAAATTCCTTTCAAAATCCAAAAACCAATAGAGTCTGAAAATCATCATTTTATTCAAGTTTCATCAAGTTTTCAAAGAAACCTATTTTGTGGAATTTAAAAGGAAAAACTCTTCTCACATCACAGAAAACTCTTCTCTATTGCAAAAGTTCTTCTCACATATACAGAAAGTTTTCTCCCAAAACATTTCTCAAAATCAGTGTTTCTTCATAGAGAATTCCGAACAACTTCAAAGATTTTCGAACTCAGTTTTTTAAACTCCAAAATAAACCGTTTTCGGGGAGCAAGAAATGTCTAACCCCTTCAAAACATCTCCTTCACGGTTAGAACATCGCTTGTCTCCCTTTCCAAAATAAAAATCCGAGGCGGGGCACTGGGGTCATAACCTCCCTTGTCGCAGTCTGGATCTCTTTAGGCAGGGCATTAGGGTGACAAACCTCCCCTAATTGCAGCCTAGATTTTTACAAGGCGGGGTGCTAGGGAAGTAACAACCTTCCTAGTTGCAGCCGGGATTTTAGAATCGTCTAACTCCCTTCTGCTCGATTTCAATGTTTTCGGTTTTTAATGTTTTAAAACCCGGGAGTTAGAGACGTTACTAGGGTTCGACCGAGGACATCTCATTCATGGTGTTTCTCTGAATCCTATTTTTCGACATAAATTCATTGCCCCATCTTTCGAGCCTCGGCACTTACCATTAATTAAGTGTCGTGTTCGAGGGGGTACATAGGGTAATCCCTTGGGATTATCCGCCCTTTTACAACAAAAAATGATTTTTCGGTTCTAAAAACTTTAAGAGAGACAATTCTGAATAAACCAATCCGACATTTCCATTAGAGCTCTAAGACCCATAAACACTTCTCAATCCTCCTTTTAACCAACTCTAAGTCACATAGGACTTCCAATTCCTGAAGACTCTCAGAAATCTGAAACATTTTCAAAATCCGAATACCTGTAAACCAAGCATCCTCTTCCATACTCGATCGTTTTGAAAAAACCGAGTTTCTCTTCAACACTTTCAACTTCCCAAAACACTTCAAAAAACCCGACCATTTCAAGATCCGAACTTCACAAACACAGACAACTCCTCAATTCCACCAAATAATCCGAAACCCCTTAACTCCACCAAAAATGACCAACTACTCCTCAAAACTCCCATCATCCTCTTAATCCCCGTGAAAGCCAAAACAACCTCAAGCCTCTCAGACAATCAAAACTTCCCGACGCCTCGATCAAGCCAACTCCAAGACCAGCCTATTCTTCTTCTCTTCTAAATCATCTAATCCTCAACCCACACTCAATGCTATCCTTTGGCTTTTAAATGAATCTCTCCAAAAAGGTTTTGACAGAAGGCAATCCTGACAATTGGAGACCGAGGTTTCCTCGGGCACCAATCCGAAGTCGTGGTCGTTGCCACTTCTAAGGGGTGTAACCCAGTACGAACCCACACAGAATCTCTGGCTTGATCAGATAAGTCCTATCCATAGGCAACAAATCACAGAGTCAATTAACGGTTCCTAGAACCCTTCTCCTCCCTTCCTAGTTCCTTAGGTCAAACTAGGTGGCGACTCTAGTCAACTTCCGCCTTTAGGGCATAAGTCCGCGTGGAGCCCATCGAGAGCGGGTGTAGTGCACACTTGCACTCCCCTTCATGCTTTCTGGGAAAGACGGACGATTTAGTAGGTATTTGAGGGATGCCAAGAATAACGGGTTTTCACCCTCCACAGAATGGCAGTTTCTAGGATCTAGGCTTTTTCCCTTAGCATCTTCCCTATCTGCTTGGTGAGTCCAAGGTAGTTGTAGTTGCTAAGTGCTTACAGGATAGGGAAAACATGGTTCAAATACTTAAGTTCCATCTGATGAGAGCTTAGCATCGAATGGAACAGCAAGCTAACAAGCATAGATCTGAACGCGCTTTTGAGATTGGTGATATGGTGTTTGTGAAATTGCAGCCTTGCCGTCAACAATCTGTCACAGTTCGAGTAAATCACAAGCTGTCACCCAAATACTTTGGTCCTTATCGTGTTATTGATAAATGCGGTACACGGGCTTACAAGTTAGATTTGCCAACATCTGTTGCTGTTCACCCAGTTTTCCATGTTTCTCAATTAAAGACACAGTTTGGTACTACTAATTACTCCAGTCACCTACCTTCTAGTCTTTCTGATGTTTTAACACATGAACCAGAACATATCTTAGAGAGGAAAATGGTGAACTGGCAAGGCAAAGCAACAACTCAGGTTTTGGTCAAATGGTCTGACCTACCAGAAGAGGAATCAACATGGGAGTTTTTCCATGACCTGATGCGCAAGTATCCCGGTTTTAAACCTTGAGGTCAAGGTTTTCAAAGGAGGGAAATAATACAGACACGCATTATCAGTCAATTCCTCTCTACCTAATCTTCCTCTCCTTCTCTGTTAATCTTGCATGGTTGTATTCTTCCATTCTGGCAGCTTGCAGGTTAGCCTTGGGGTTGTTGTTTGCGAACATTAACTCTAATCTCTATCTCACCTTCTTCTTCTACCCTTCTATTCTTCCCGTCAGCTAACCTGTAACAAAAACTCATTTCTTAACAGCTAAATTCCAAGTCATTGAAACGTTTTCTATTCCCCTTTTTTTTCTTAACAACTGATGGGTGATCTTCTCTTATTCGGGTATAAGGTCACCACTCCTCCTAGACCTAGTATTAGTATCTGATTACTGAAGATATAAATTAGAAAACGAATACCAGACGATAGATTGTGCGGCCAAGCCGTGTCCATCATTGTGCAACCCTGTCCACTTGGCAATCCAGTCAGCTGCTGACGGGATTATTTTGCAGACTGGGCTGCCTTTTTACATATTAACTTCAATTGGTTATAACTTTTAAAATATAAGTCCAAAATGAAAAAAAATATATCATTGTTCATCTAAATTCAAGCTCTTCAAAACAAGATCAGACATGGATATATTTTGACAACTTTAAAATTTTATATTGTTATGTGTATATATCTATACATATCAACCATACTTGATTCACCATATACAGTTTAAAATACACCATACAACAATAATAATACACTACAAACAATAATGATTCATTATTGTAGACACCAAAAATTCTCACCCCATAAAGCAAAATTCAGACAAATAAATAAAATAAGAAGGTTGTCGCCTTTCTTTTCAACAATTATTCATGTGCCTACCAAAAATGAAACCGCCATTTTAAGACAAATTTTTAAAGTTAATTTTCAATGCATCAGATTTCAAAACCGTCCGTTTTTTGTTATATACTTATTTTACCATTTATTTCATGTTAATCAGTTACATTTTATTCGCTTATTCATTCATCATTCGTTTTATTTTAGTTCATGCTATTTTGTTACATTTTGTTACTTCTTGTTTTTTATTATTATTATTTTTTTTTACAGCTATTCATATCTAAATTTGATTTCCATTTTTATTGTATTTGTTTATATTCTTGCAGTCATTGTATTAGTACTATTTCATTATTTCATGTACCTATTATTCTTTTATTTCATTTACTTAACATTTTATGATCTTGTCGTTTTTATCCATTATTCATGATTCTTAGAAAGAAAAACAATTCTTTAGATATAACTTTTTTGTCTCTCTGTAAATTCTCATTTAAAACGCTAGCATTTTTTAGATATATCATCCAGTTCGAATTAGAATTTTAATTCTATTTCTTCATGTTTATACACTGAATTCTGTCACAACAGCTCAGTTGGTTAGTATATTAGTTGGGGGAATACTATAAGTCTTTTCAAATCTGAACATGGGCTACTTGTACTTTTTATTTTCTTTAAGACATCTCTCAAATCAGGTTAAATACAACCCAACTCACGTTGGAAATCAAACATGGCCCAAGGCAGACCTGTCGGCCCCATCTTCAGACACAACCCATAAACAAAAAAAAAACCTAACCTACTCTTCAGTAGCCGACACTTACCACCCTGTTATAAAAAGAGCACAGATCCCAAAACCCTACCGAAGCGGTCTCCCTCATTCTCTTCGCTGTGACTGTAGCCGCACTCCCTCATTTTCTGGTTCTCGATCAACATTTCTTCTTCAAACAAGGAAGACAACAGCTGCCTCCTTCCTCGTTCTTTCCTTCAACATACATCTTTCAAAAGTTTTGAAAAAACAAAGAACATACATACTCCTGCAGTTCTGCTTCTAGCTGCACAACGATGGCTTTGCAACCCAACTGTCGAAGGAGCTCAAAAAAAAACTCCGCACCTTCTTCATGCTCTTCTGTTCTATATTCCCACCGTCTTTTTCATTCTTTTCACTCTGAGCAATTTTGCATCTCGACAAGCGAACAAAACAACATACTACCCAACCCTTCAAATCGAAAACGAGAAATTCTTGCCCCCATCTCCAAGCGCTCCAAGCTGTAATCGAAAGCAGAGACAATATAACAAAATTTTGATCTCCGTCGTTCTCTCTCTCCTTTTGGTCTCTTTACTGGTCTTCATCTGCCCAAACCCAAACGAAAAACCGTAAGAACTAGCCGATTCTCTCATCTTGTTCATCGATACTCTTATGATTCACCATGGAGTTTCTTCTGCTCTCATCACCCCTCATTATTCTTTCCTCCATCAGCAAAATTCGAAGCTTCAGCCTACATCTCTTTCTTTCTTCTAATCGTCTTGGAAACCCAGAAAATCCCACACCCGTTTTGGATTGAAGAAGACAAACAGTAAAAAAAAGGGGGGGCGAAACACTCACGATGAGCACCACCCTATCCTTGCCCTGGCTTATTCCTGTATCGTTGCTGTGTGAGCCATGTCCACTTGGGAAACCGATGGTGATCGATCACGGCCTGGATAAGGGAAGTTGATGTTTCTGAATTATTCTCATTTTAGTCATAGTTATAAGTTAAACTCAGAAAGCTCATCTCCTTCGTGTTGGTCTACTTTTTGTTTGTTTCTGTTTATTTTGCAGGAGATCTTAGCCCAGCTGCTTGCTTCTGGAAGAGACCCGAGTCTCTGTATGTGCTGATTTTAAAGCGTACAAACAATTTCCGGGTGTGAGGATCTGCGTCATCGAACTCGTTGTGCTTCCGGTAGATTCTGTATAGGGATGGAATAATGTTCTCTTTGCTTAATTCTTTCTATTTTGCCTTGTTCATACCGATTAAGTAGTAAACTAACCAGTACCTAACATTTCCCCTTTTGTGAATTTTTTTCTTCTTCCCTTTTCACCTAAGTCATTTTTGCAGGAGATGTTATCGTCTCCATCCTGGTATTAAACCTTCAACCGAATAGTGCTAGAAGCTTTCATATACATATTCGATTATGCTGTCTGATCTGTATGATGTTGTTGCTGAGTTATCTCAGGCTCTCTGGTTTTGTGGATGTATTCCTTTATGTTTTATGTGTGCGACGAATAATGACCATTAGCATTTTTTTTTCACTCGCCAGTACCTTTTAAATCTTCAAATTGCTCTTCTGTATGGTTGAACTTGCACATAAACTCTCTGTATTTTGATGATGATTAGACTCGTTAATAATCTGATAATGTGTGGTTCATTCGTGCTAATGTTATTGTTTTGTTCCTTTCTCCCATTGGTTTGTTTTCTCTCAGCGTGGAATGATTTCAGGGTATTGGTTCAGATTTTAAGTTTAGATTGCTAAATACATTTCCCCAGCCTGAATTGAAGCCTCTGATTAAGAAAGACTACAGATTAAAAGAAGAATTGTAAATGAATCAGGAACTTATCTCAGGCTTTATTGATTGATGTATATATGTTTAGGAATTAGACTCTTTGCATTTCGGTATAAATATTCCGTTTAAAAGCTTGGTTTAGTATTTAGAAGGAGTTAATAAAAATGAGTGGACAGCTTGGCTTAGGCTCGGTTTGGTTCATCACTTTCCCTTTGTTTTATTCAGAGTTTTTACTTGGTCATTGAAAGATCAGAAAAACAAAAGATCACTAAATTAGGTAGTCACCCCTGGTCTAGAAAAACGTAAGAAAAGGAACAAATGTATATACTCAAAACTTTGTGATTTTAGTTCATGTCATATTTACTTGGTTGCTTATCTTCATTCTTACCTTGTAATTATTTGCTACCATATGTTACATATTGTATAGAGTAGCATGACAATTGTTGGGCCCAGCCCAATATAAAGGTCCAATACCTAGGAAGCCCTTGTTAGCCCATAGGTCACCCCTTTGTAGAAAAGCCTTAGGTTTGGGGTATCCTCAATGCATACGGGTCCTAGACACGGTCCATGTGAGGAATATCCGTTTTCCTTAAAACTTTCCAGATCATCCCTTATTATCAGAATAAAATCCACAATCAATAAAGGTCCAATTCAAAATTCAAATTCAATACAATTTCAAAATCCAAACATCAATTCAATTCAAATGTCTTATAAAGCCCAATATCCAAAATAAAAAAGGCCCAAGGCCCAAATCAGTCCTAAAAGGCTAATTCAGCCCAAAAACAATTTTCAGCCCGCTTTCCAAGGCCCAAACCCGGCCCATCTTTCAAAGCTAAATCTCGGCCCATCTTCCAAGGCCCAATCCTGGCCCATCTTCCAAGGCCCAAACCCGGCCCATCTTCCAAAGCTCAATCTCGGCCCATCTTCCAAGGCCCAATCCTGGCCCATCTTCCAAGGCCCAATCCCGGCCCATCTTCCAAGGCCCAATCTGGCCTATCTTCCAAGGCCCAATGTAGCCCATCTTCCAAGGTCCAACCCGGCCCATAGTCCAACCCGACCCGCTTCCAAAGCCCAAACCAAACCCATTAGCTCAAATTTGGCCCACAAACTTCAATTTCATTCCAATTCTTCTCAATTCCAATCCGAAATTAATCCAATTTCAATTCCAATTCATTCAACTCTTAATTCAGTTCAATTCAAAATTCATTTCAATCCAACTCATTCTAACTTCAATTCAATTCAAAACTTCATTCAATGCCAATTCAATTCAGAGATTCATTCAATTCCGATTCAATTCAAAAATTCAATTCATTTCAATATAATTCCAATTCAATTTCAACTTCAATTCCAATTCAAATCAATTTCAATCCAATTCAATCCAATTCCGATCCAGAATCAATTCGATTTCAATCCAATTCAATTCAAAATTCTTTTCAATCCCAATTCAATTCAACTTCATTTCAATCCCGAACAATTCTAAACATCATAAATCTCAAATTCCGAAAACTTCAATCTCCTTGAAGTCAAGCATCTCGAATCTCTAAGTGTCTCAGCAGCTCAACAGACTCGAAGGTCTCAGCAGCTCAACAGACTCGAAGGTCTCAGCAGCTCAACAGACTCGAACGTCTCAGCAGCTCAACAGACTCGATCGTCTCAGCAGCTCAACAGACTCGACCGTCTCAACAGCTCAACAGACTCGAATGTCTTCGCAGTTCAACAGATTCGAACATCTCAATAGACTCATCAAATTCAAACACTTCAAAAATCCTCAGCTCCTCAAAAAGCTGAACCTCTTGAAATTTGATACCCCTTTCAAGCCTCAAACGTCTTACAGACCCGAGTGTCTCACAGACTAACACTCGAAACCCAAAAACTTCTCGAAACTCCAAATTCCTCAAAAGCTCGAATCCCTCAAAACTCTTCAAAAATCTTAAAATCCCAAACACATCTGAACTACGTAAGGTCTGATCTCAACAGGGAGTTGAGTACGTAGGCAGCCCATCTAGGGTGCGACCCCATTCCAAACAAAAAAAAAACCCCCTTCCCCCTCTACAGTGGCTCTCACATCTCTCAAAACGCTCAAACCTTCTTTGGATCCCACGAACTTCAAACCATCAGACACTAAGTCTTGTCTATTCACTCAACCTCAGACTTTTCCCAATTCTCATTCTACACTCATCCGAATTCACCCATCCCTTTTCTGGGTGCTAGCTTAATAGAAAAGCTCACCTCATCCACTCTCTTTCTCTCTCCTCGTCCTAATCCTATCCTTGGCTTTTAAATGAATCTCTCCAAAAAGGTTTTGAAAGAAGGCAATCCCGACAATTGGAGACCGAGGTCTCCTCGGGCACCAATCCGAAGTCGTGGTCGTTGCCACTTCTAAGGGGTGTAACCCAGTGCGAACCCACACAGAATCTCTGGCTTGATCAGATAAGTCCTATCCATAGGCAACAATTTCAGAGTCAACTAACGGTTCTTAGAACCCTCCTTCCCTTCCTTCCTAGTATCGTAGGTCAAACTAGGTGGCGACTCTAGTCAATTCCGCCTTATAGAGGCATAAGTCCGCGTGGAGCCCATTGAGAGCGGGTGTAGTGTTCACTAGCATTCCCCTTATGCTTTCTGGGAAAGACGGACGATGAAGTAGGTATTTGAGGGATGCCGAGGTGACAGGTTTCGACCCTCCACAGAATGGCATTTTTCTAGGGTCCCAGCTTTTCAGTCAGATCATATTTAGATAGACCCCCCCTCATACCGAAAAATCACCCTCCACAGAATGGCGACTCTGCTGGGGAAAACTTGAGTAAGTTTTTCTCATAAACTTGGTCAAGGAAGACTGAACTCCATCCACAATTGTCAGGATTCCCCAACTTCTTTCAAAACCTTCAAGAGATTCATTCTAAAGCCGCTAGGACTACTCTACTCCACACATAGAGTGTGTACTGAGAGGATAGTTAGGATGAGAGTCTAGAGTTCGAGATTGGCCTTGAGTACCATATGTGTGCTTTGCCATTTGCATGCTTCACTTTTGTGTGTTTATTGTTGTGTGTTTACTGTCTTATGTTTACTGCTCTTCATGCATGACATAATATTTATTGCTTATTTATTGCTTTTGTAAATGGGGCCTTCCTAGAAGGAGTCAACCCATTGTTGCATCGGGTAGCATAGGACATGCATTCCTCTGTGTCACCCGATTTGTCCACGAGTCACGGGATCCCAACCGGTCCACGGTTGATTCCCCATGAGTTGGGTCCTTCCTAGAAGGAGTTAACCCACGAGGTAATACGGTCCAAGACCAACGCCTTGAAGCTCATGATCCAAAAATATCCTCCATTACCCGAGTCTAAGCCAGCATATAGTGAGCCATGAGCCTTCAGTGTCCAGCTGCCTTATCCGGTGTCTAAGATGGGCTTATGGGTAGTCACCCCCTTGTATGCCGTCTGTCTGACCACCCTTTGCCTTACCCTGAAGATTGCATGGGCTCAGTTCTCCATGATTCCTCTGCACCACGGGTGTCTTTAAAGCCCAATGTCGCGCTACAAATTCATAGCGGATCCCGTATTTACGGATACCCATACATGACATAGCGTAGTCAGCGAATAATTTGGACTTTAGACACACCTTATCGTGCAGACGAGGGGAGACCCGTTCCCATGCAATACCTCCCCAAGTTTCCCGAAAAGTGAGTATGTTGTGATAATCCCCGGCCGTGGCTCGTGTGACTGTATCACTTCGGGTATCCTGACCTTTCGAACTTAAGCACTCCGGACTTTCTTGATGACGTGCCCCACAAGGCATAACAGAGATAAATCCCGAGAGATGAACAGTGAAGGGATGACGGTTCCCCCGGTGGTATGGAAGCATTGATTGACCTGGAAGGTGATTATCCCAATCATTCACACTCAGCTCCACAAAAAATCAGCCACGATTTTTATTTTGCACTTACATGTATGTGTGATCACGTTTCAAAAATTGGCAAAAAAAAAAACCAGCTCAAACACTCCAATGAAATATCTTCAAAGTCGTCCATTTCAAATGATTTCAAAAAACAATGATTTTCAAAATTGTTATTTCCAAAACAGTTTTCAAAAACGGTTTCAATCAAAGTCTTCTAGAAAACAAACTTTGTCAAACGGTTTGCAAAAGAATAGATGTTTTCACAAATGTAGTTTCAAAAACTATTTTCACAAACAGATTTCAAGAAAACCTTCTTTACACAAACGAATTTCGGAACAACATTTTTCATGGATCATATTTCAATATAGTTTTCGAAAACAGTTTTCAAAATTGATTTTCACAAACAGATTTCAAGAAAACCTACTTTACACACAAACGAATTTCGGAACAACATTTTTCATGGATCATATTTCAAAATAGTTTTCGAAAACAGTTTTCAAAATTGATTTTCACAAATGTATTTCAAAATAAATGATTTAGTCCCCATGTCGTGACCCGCTATTTTTGAAGTTCAACCCACCTTCAGGAGCAGCGGTCATTACCGTGGAGCGTACTAGTCATTTCGTGTTTTCACAAAAGTGGTGGATTTTCACAAAATTTATGCTCGATCATTCACCTTTCCTTTCTCAAAAAATGCCCCTTATTTTCCTTCACCGGAGCAAGTGGGATGCATGAAGATCAACGACGATTCGAGCCAAAATTAGAGTTGCACCAACCCGAGTCGAGCGACATGAAGATCAGAAACAACCTTTCGAGTTCGAAGCTGCAAAGGGTCAGAAGAGCACCAACCAGTTTCTCTTGATCATAGTGTCACCTTGTTGCCCGAACCCGAAGATAAGCGAACGACCAATCAAGAGCCCACACATGAGTGAGCAGACAGTCAGAAGTTCAAGGACGAAGCAGAAGAATTCGGGAGCAGTTTTTAAGCTCAAAATCCCCATTTAATGACTTTTAAATTGATGTATAGGTTTTCCCCTAGCATCTTTTCTCTCTTGTCAAATTCTGAATAGACTTTATGTATAGGTTGTACATTCCCTTTGAATTTATTAAGATCATGTGTATAGGGTTCCTCACTTCCTATTTTTATTTACGAATGACCGAGCATCAAAATTCCTATGGAGAAAATCCACCACTTCGAAAACACGTATTTCAAAACTGTTTTTCTAAAACTTGATTTCTTGTAGCACATACGAATTGCTTCTTCCCATCTTCGGTCACTTCATATTCATTAATCATGCATGAATCACACCCATCTCAGAAAAATTGCATAATCACGTGTTGCATTCCCAGCACATCACACACAAACATTCATCCCATTTTTCAAGCGCACTAACATTCGAATCTTCATATTTTTTCTTTTTTGGTGACCGTTTTTGCAGGTGATTAACGTCTTTGCCCACGAGCGACAACATGATCTTCGAAATGATAGCAAGAAAACCAAGGATTCAAACCTTTTCCCATTCGGCATACCATGTACATAGAGACCAACAACAACAAAAAAGCATGTACAAAAAAAAAATCCCAAAAAAAAAACGTACATCCAAAAATCCAAAAAAATCATACATCCAAAAATCCAAAAAAATCATACCTTCAAAAATCTTAGAAAATGCAGCAATGTCATATCAGTGGGTCACCATGCGGGAGTTGTCACTCCCTAAAAGTCCCAAGATCCTGGAGCCAATCACCAACCCGACCTCGCTCGAGAATTACTTCTTCGACAACAATCACCACAACCCGACCACCTTCAGAGCCAATCGTGACGGAACGAGCTTCATGGACCATCAACTGGAATTGACTCAAGCGAGACTAGGTGTAACCTTACCACTCATGCATCACATCCATTAAAAAAAAAGAACAAAAAATAATCGAATCAAAATCCAAATGAGTTATTTTCATTCTCATCATTTCATGCATCCTATACATAGTAATTACATATTACCACATCATATTGCATTGTAGATAATTACATTTGCATAATCCCATATCGAAACGATGTCTTCGGTGAAAAGCTTGACTGATTATTTGAACATAGTGCTTGAATCACTAAACTCTCGACCCGTCAACGAACACAAGGGTCCAATCAAAATCAGCACCACAAACCAAGTGAGTAGTGTGCAAAGAGCGGTATTTTCCTTTGAATTTCAAGCGAGCGTTTTGGACAATCCATTGAGCGACGAGGGAAGGTAGAGAGAGCCAATCGAGGTAAAACCACGAGCGACATGTGCATTCCTTCAACACATGGAGAGGCACAATTCATAGCGAGATCAATGTCGATAAATAGGATACGAACTGTGATTCATGCAAAGATCCGAGAATTAGTAAGAAAACAATCGTTGACTAATGAGGATGACGAGGCACTTAGGAATAAAAATCCCCACAAAACCAAAAAGATTTGACTGCCCTGTACATAACCCCTTAGTGAACCCCGCTGAGCCTTTCATGAAAAACTCTTTCTTCAGAAAACTCCACAACATGACAACCCACGTACATATACTTACTTGCCCTTGCAATAGAGGATCTCAAAGGAGCCGGAGCCATGGCCCCTCCCCACCATCTTTCACAAAAACAACAAATGAAATGTTCGAAGAAATCAGTGAGCCAATACAACTCCAAAGCCAAACACCAAGAAGGAACACCAAAAATGTTCAAGAAGATCAATGAGTCAATGCAACTCCAAAGCTGAAAGCCAAAATACAAAGGAAAGAATACTTGAGAAATTCGATGAGCCAAATGCAATTTCAGAGAACAAAAAATGAAAAAAGTTCAAACCGTACACCAGATGAGGCAAGAAGGAGAAACAAATCCAAAGGAGCAACGATCTCACAGAAACCAACAAAGGATTCTCAATAATCGTCTGTCTAATCATTCCACCATGGCGAAGGCAAAACATATCCTCTATTGCGCAAGAGCTCCACAACGCCCAAATAAATCCCACAGTCCCGTGTGACATACATCATACCCCTCAGCCCCGTTACAACCTAATAAAGACCTCTGACTCATAAGTTAATGAGCGTTAACTGAAAGTACCGGATCTGAAACATGAATCATAAGCTTCATACTTGTTATCAACATGTCCCATCATACCAAAGGGGACCGTGAGTGAATGAGTGTGACCTAATCTCACAAGGTCTTTAGAGTACGAGTGACTCTTTGATTAAACTACCAAAATCATAATCAGCCTACCCCATTGCAGGTGAGGAATTTGTGAGGAATGGAAAGTTCATAACCTCGAAAAGAAATTCTCGGGAAAATACTGCTCTGAGCATCAAGAGTATCATCACAACATTAGCACACACGGCCATACTCACGAGAGATTGACCCGTATCCCTCCAAGAGAGTAAAGTGATTCACGCATTCCAGTTCATTAATCACTCAAGATCAAACTAAAGATGTCTTATATTCGTAAACCTCATATTAATAAAGAGGGCCGTACCTTCTCTCCCAAAAACTGCATGTGCATTTGCATCGTGTCTAGCATTTAAATTTGCATGCACCATAATCATTTCATCTTCAACATCCGACTGGTAAGAATTCTACCTAGTCTCGCTGAAAGTCGACTTCAATTGCCGCTATCAGAGCGTAACTCCTGATAAAAAAGTCAAAGCTGGAGCCATCCCACGGCCATATCCAGAACCAAACTAGAGCCATCTGGAGCCACATGAAGACTATTCCGAAGCCATCCACTGTCATACTCAATCCTTACGACACCGCTTCTAAAGCCAATCTGGAGCCATACAGGAGCCACCCTCAAAACATTGAGACCATCCCTAGAGCTACACAGGGGCCACCCTCAAAACATTGAGACCATCCCTAGAGCTACACAGGAGCCATCCTCAAATATTGAAACCATCTCGAGAGCTACACGGGAGCCATCCGAACAGTTCAAGAACAATACAGAAGCCGCTTCAAATCCCTGTCGGGGCCATTTCGTCACCAAGACCTTACTCACAAAGGATCGAACTACGTATGGTCTGATCTCAATATGGAATTGAGTACGTAGGCAGCCCGCCTGGGGTGCGACCACATCAGAGGCGAAAACTTCCCTCTTCCCCTCGGTGTCATTAAAGTGAACCAACCAAAGCATCGTCATGCTCAATCAGCACAAGGTCATCCCGGAGCCATCCATGGAAATCCTGGAACCATGATGGAAACTCCCAACAAAGTCATGCAACTGTGTTTCATCATTCACTCGTGAAAAACCATTCACTCACTACAAAGTCCACAACAAATCCCGTCAAACAACAATAAATCCATCATCGGAGCCATCAAACCACCCTGAAAAAAAAAATCTCTCAAGGCAAATGAAAGCCTTCAAACTGCCACAAAATCATCAACCATGTCAAACCCACCAACCACCCTGAGACCATTGGTCACATCGGAGCCATCAGTTTATACCGGAGCCAACAGTGCATACCAGAGCCATTAATGCATGCTAGAGCCATCTCAGATCCTTGAAGCCATGCCGGAGCCACCGGAGCTAACCCGAAGTTTTGATGTAACTCTAGCTGCTCACACAAAAACCTACACCCACGAACAGGGAGTTTAATTCAATTAATACATTGGTTAATCACCTCACATCGCATATCACTTGCATATACCCACAAAATTTGTTCACTATCTAATGCATCTTTACACCCGCTAGGCAGCTATTGCGCTACTAGTGCGGTCGCTTTTTCGTTTTACACCCGCTAGGCAGCTATTGCGCTACTAGTGCGGTTGAATTTTTCGTTTTACACCTGCTAGACAGCTATTGCGCTACTAGTACGGTCGCCTTTCATTTTACACCCGCTAGACAGCTATTGCGCTACTAGTGCGGTCGAACTTTTCGTTTTACACCTGCTAGGCAGCTATTGCGCTACTAGTACGGTCGCCTTTTGTTTTACACCTGCTAGACAGCTATTGCGCTACTAGTACGGTCTCACCTTTCATTTTACACCCGCTAGACAGCTATTGCGCTACTAGTGCGGTCGAATTTTTCGTTTTACACCTGCTAGACAGCTATTGCGCTACTAGTACGGTCGCCTTTCATTTTACACCCGCTAGACAGCTATTGCGCTACTAGTGCGGTCGAACTTTTCGTTTTACACCTGCTAGGAGCTATTGCGCTACTAGTACGGTCTCCTTTTGTTTTACACCTGCTAGACAGCTATTGCGCTACTAGTACGGTCTCACCTTTCATTTTACACCCGCTAGACAGCTATTGCGCAACTAGTGTGGTCGAACTTTTCGTTTTACACTGCTAGGCAGCTATTGCGCTACTAGTACGGTCGCCTTTTGTTTTACACCTGCTAGACAGCTATTGCGCTACTAGTACGGTCTCACCTTTCATTTTACACCCGCTAGACAGCTATTGCGCTACTAGTGCGGTCAAATTTTTCGTTTTACACCTGCTAGACAGCTATTGCGCTACTAGTACGGTCGCCTTTCATTTTACACCCGCTAGACAGCTATTGCGCTACTAGTGCGGTCGAACTTTTCGTTTTACACCTGCTAGGCAGCTATTGCGCTACTAGTACGGTCTCATTTTGTTTTACACCTGCTAGACAGCTATTGCGCTACTAGTACGGTCTCACCTTTCATTTTACACCCGCTAGACAGCTATTGCGCTACTAGTGCGGTCGAATTTTTTGTTTTACACCTGCTAGACAGCTATTGCGCTACTAGTACGGTCGCCTTTCATTTTACACCCTCTAGACAGCTATTGCGCTTCTAGTGCGGTCGATTTTTTCATTTTACACCTGCTAGACAGCTATTGCGCTACTAGTACGGTCGCCTTTCATTTTACACCTGCTAGACAGCTATTGCGCTACTAGTACGGTCGTCTTTCATTTTACACCCGCTAGACAGCTATTGCGCTACTAGTGCGGTCGAATTTTTCATTTTACACCTGCTAGACAGCTATTGCGCTACTAGTACGGTCACCTTTCATTTTACACCTGCTAGACAGCTATTGCGCTACTAGTACGGTCGCCTTTCATTTTACACCCGCTAGACAGCTATTGCGCTACTAGTGTGGTCGAATTTTTCATTTTACACCTGCTAGACAGCTATTGCGCTACTAGTGCGGTCGAATTTTTCATTTTACACCTGCTAGACAGCTATTGCGCTACTAGTACGGTTGCCTTTCATTTTACACCCGCTAGGCAGCTATTACGCTACTAGTGCGGTCCGCCGTTTTTCCTTCACTAGGCAGCTATTACGCTACTAGTGCGAGATCGTTCACTTTATAACCCGCTAGGCAGCTATTACGCCACTAGTGCGGTTTCGCCATTTTTTTCCTCCACTAGGCAGCTATTACGCTACTAGTGCGAGATCGTTCACTTCTTAACCCGCTAGGTAGCTATTACGCTACTAGCGCAAGATCGTTCCATATCCACCTGCTAGGCAGCTACTACGCTACTAGTACGGTACACATCCAAAAGTATTATAGGCTTGTCATAAGTCCTATAGCTAGATGTCAAGAGGTCTAGTTGAGGCACTCCTAAGTCCTCGTACTTTCAATCGCATTCTAGGCCCGTCATAAGCCCTAGGACTGGATATCAAGAGGTCCATCGAGGCACTCTAAGTCCTCGTGCACCCTAAACCAATCTATTGTTAGCATTCTAGGCTCATAAGTCCTAGGACTGGATATCAAGAGGTCCGGTTGAGGCTCGTGATAAGTCCTCGTGCATTCAACTATCGAATCATTTCCTGTCGCATTCATACATTATCTTCCTCGGGGTCGCATCCTAATGCCACAAAGCCATAATGAGAATTTTTGGCGCCCTCTTAACCTTGATCCAATTCTGCAAGGGATTACAAAATTGAATCAAGGGGAGCCATCTGTAGACACCAAAAATTCTCACCCCATAAAGCAAAATTCAGACAAATAAATAAAATAAGAAGGTTGTCGCCTTTCTTTTCAACAATTATTCATGTGCCTACCAAAAATGAAACCGCCATTTTAAGACAAATTTTTAAAGTTAATTTTCAATGCATCAGATTTCAAAACCGTCCGTTTTTTGTTATATACTTATTTTACCATTTATTTCATGTTAATCAGTTACATTTTATTCGCTTATTCATTCATCTATTCGTTTTATTTTAGTTCATGCTATTTTGTTACATTTTGTTACTTCTTGTTTTTTATTATTATTTTTTATTTTTTTTTTACAGCTATTCATATCTAAATTTGATTTCCATTTTTATTGTATTTGTTTATATTCTTGCAGTCATTGTATTAGTACTATTTCATTATTTCATGTACCTATTATTCTTTTATTTCATTTACTTAACATTTTATGATCTTGTCGTTTTTATCCATTATTCATGATTCTTAGAAAGAAAAACAATTCTTTAGATATAACTTTTTTGTCTCTCTGTAAATTCTCATTTAAAACGCTAGCATTTTTTAGATATATCATCCAGTTCGAATTAGAATTTTAATTCTATTTCTTCATGTTTATACACTGAATTCTGTCACAACAGCTCAGTTGGTTAGTATATTAGTTGGGGGAATACTATAAGTCTTTTCAAATCTGAACATGGGCTACTTGTACTTTTTATTTTCTTTAAGACATCTCTCAAATCAGGTTAAATACAACCCAACTCACGTTGGAAATCAAACATGGCCCAAGGCAGACCTGTCGGCCCCATCTTCAGACACAACCCATAAACAAAAAAAAAACCTAACCTACTCTTCAGTAGCCGACACTTACCACCCTGTTATAAAAAGAGCACAGATCCCAAAACCCTACCGAAGCGGTCTCCCTCATTCTCTTCGCTGTGACTGTAGCCGCACTCCCTCATTTTCTGGTTCTCGATCAACATTTCTTCTTCAAACAAGGAAGACAACAGCTGCCTCCTTCCTCGTTCTTTCCTTCAACATACATCTTTCAAAAGTTTTGAAAAAACAAAGAACATACATACTCCTGCAGTTCTGCTTCTAGCTGCACAACGATGGCTTTGCAACCCAACTGTCGAAGGAGCTCAAAAAAAAACTCCGCACCTTCTTCATGCTCTTCTGTTCTATATTCCCACCGTCTTTTTCATTCTTTTCACTCTGAGCAATTTTGCATCTCGACAAGCGAACAAAACAACATACTACCCAACCCTTCAAATCGAAAACGAGAAATTCTTGCCCCCATCTCCAAGCGCTCCAAGCTGTAATCGAAAGCAGAGACAATATAACAAAATTTTGATCTCCGTCGTTCTCTCTCTCCTTTTGGTCTCTTTACTGGTCTTCATCTGCCCAAACCCAAACGAAAAACCGTAAGAACTAGCCGATTCTCTCATCTTGTTCATCGATACTCTTATGATTCACCATGGAGTTTCTTCTGCTCTCATCACCCCTCATTATTCTTTCCTCCATCAGCAAAATTCGAAGCTTCAGCCTACATCTCTTTCTTTCTTCTAATCGTCTTGGAAACCCAGAAAATCCCACACCCGTTTTGGATTGAAGAAGACAAACAGTAAAAAAAAGGGGGGGCGAAACACTCACGATGAGCACCACCCTATCCTTGCCCTGGCTTATTCCTGTATCGTTGCTGTGTGAGCCATGTCCACTTGGGAAACCGATGGTGATCGATCACGGCCTGGATAAGGGAAGTTGATGTTTCTGAATTATTCTCATTTTAGTCATAGTTATAAGTTAAACTCAGAAAGCTCATCTCCTTCGTGTTGGTCTACTTTTTGTTTGTTTCTGTTTATTTTGCAGGAGATCTTAGCCCAGCTGCTTGCTTCTGGAAGAGACCCGAGTCTCTGTATGTGCTGATTTTAAAGCGTACAAACAATTTCCGGGTGTGAGGATCTGCGTCATCGAACTCGTTGTGCTTCCGGTAGATTCTGTATAGGGATGGAATAATGTTCTCTTTGCTTAATTCTTTCTATTTTGCCTTGTTCATACCGATTATAGTAGTAAACTAACCAGTACCTAACATTTCCCCATTTGTGAATTTTTTTCTTCTTCCCTTTTCACCTAAGTCATTTTTGCAGGAGATGTTATCGTCTCCATCCTGGTATTAAACCTTCAACCGAATAGTGCTAGAAGCTTTCATATACATATTCGATTATGCTGTCTGATCTGTATGATGTTGTTGCTGAGTTATCTCAGGCTCTCTGGTTTTGTGGATGTATTCCTTTATGTTTTATGTGTGCGACGAATAATGACCATTAGCATTTTTTTTTTCACTCGCCAGTACCTTTTAAATCTTCAAATTGCTCTTCTGTATGGTTGAACTTGCACATAAACTCTCTATATTTTGATGATGATTAGACTCGTTAATAATCTGATAATGTGTGGTTCATTCGTGCTAATGTTATTGTTTTGTTCCTTTCTCCCATTGGTTTGTTTTCTCTCAGCGTGGAATGATTTCAGGGTATTGGTTCAGATTTTAAGTTTAGATTGCTAAATACATTTCCCCAGCCTGAATTGAAGCCTCTGATTAAGAAAGACTACAGATTAAAAGAAGAATTGTAAATGAATCAGGAACTTATCTCAGGCTTTCTGATTGATGTATATATGTTTAGGAATTAGACTCTTTGCATTTCGGTATAAATATTCCGTTTAAAAGCTTGGTTTAGTATTTAGAAGGAGTTAATAAAAATGAGTGGACAGCTTGGCTTAGGCTCGGTTTGGTTCATCACTTTCCCTTTGTTTATCAGAGTTTTTACTTGGTCATTGAAAGATCAGAAAAACAAAAGATCACTAAATTAGGTAGTCACCCCTGGTCTAAAAACGTAAGAAAAGGAACAAATGTATATACTCAAAACTTTGTGATTTTAGTTCATGTCATTTACTTGGTTGCTTATCTTCATTCTTACCTTGTAATTATTTGCTACCATATGTACATATTGTATAGAGTAGCATGACAATTGTTGGGCCCAGCCCAATATAAAGGTCCAATACCTAGGAAGCCCTTGTTAGCCCATAGGTCACCCCTTTGTAGAAAAGCCTTAGGTTTGGGGTATCCTCAATGCATACGGGTCCTAGACACGGTCCATGTGAGGAATATCCGTTTTCCTTAAAACTTTCCAGATCATCCCTTATTATCAGAATAAAATCCACAATCAATAAAGGTCCAATTCAAAATTCAAATTCAATACAATTTCAAAATCCAAACATCAATTCAATTCAAATGTCTTATAAAGCCCAATATCCAAAATAAAAAAGGCCCAAGGCCCAAATCAGTCCTAAAAGGCTAATTCAGCCCAAAAACAATTTTCAGCCCGCTTTCCAAGGCCCAAACCCGGCCCATCTTTCAAAGCTAAATCTCGGCCCATTCCAAGGCCCAATCCTGGCCATCTTCCAAGGCCCAAACCCGGCCCATCTTCCAAAGCTCAATCTCGGCCCATCTTCCAAGGCCCAATCCGGGCCCATCTTCCAAGGCCCAATCCCGGCCCATCTTCTAAGGCCCAATCTGGCCTATCTTCCAAGGCCCAATGTAGCCCATCTTCCAAGGTCCAACCCGGCCCATAGTCCAACCCGACCCGCTTCCAAAGCCCAAACCAAACCCATTAGCTCAAATTTGGCCCATAAACTTCAATTTCATTCCAATTCTTCTCAATTCCAATCCGAAATTAATCCAATTTCAATTCCAATTCATTCAACTCTTAATTCAGTTCAATTCAAAATTCATTTCAATCCAACTCATTCTAACTTCAATTCAATTCAAAACTTCATTCAATGCCAATTCAATTCAGGGATTCATTCAATTCATTTTCAAATATAATTCCAATTCAATTTCAACTTCAATTCCAATTCAAATTCAATTTCAATCCAATTCAATCAAATTCAATCCAATTCCGATCCAGAATCATTTCGATTTCAATCCAATTCAATTCAAAATTCTTTTCAATCCCAATTCAATTCAACTTCATTTCAATCCCGAACAATTCTAAACATCATAAATCTTAAATTCCAGAAAACTTCAATCTCCTTGAAGTCAAGCATCTCGAATCTCTAAGTGTCTCAGCAGCTCAACAGACTCGAAGGTCTCAGCAGCTCAACAGACTCGAAGGTCTCAGCAGCTCAACAGACTCGAACGTCTCAGCAGCTCAACAGACTCGATCGTCTCAGCAGCTCAACAGACTCGACCGTCTCAACAGCTCAACAGACTCGAATGTCTTCGCAGTTCAACAGATTCGAACATCTCAATAGACTCATCAAATTCAAACACTTCAAAAATCCTCAGCTCCTCAAAAAGCTGAACCTCTTGAAATTTGATACCCCTTTCAAGCCTCAAACGTCTTACAGACCTGAGTGTCTCACAGACTAACACTCGAAACCCAAAAACTTCTCGAAACTCCAAATTCCTCAAAAGCTCGAATCCCTCAAAACTCTTCAAAAATCTTAAAATCCCAAACACATCTGAACTACGTAAGGTCTGATCTCAACAGGGAGTTGAGTACGTAGGCAGCCCATCTAGGGTGCGACCCATTCCAAACAAAAAAAAAACCCCCTTCCCCCTCTACAGTGGCTCTCACATCTCTCAAAACGCTCAAACCTTCTTTGGATCCCACGAACTTCAAACCATCAGACACTAAGTCTTGTCTATTCACTCAACCTCAGACTTTCCCAATTCTCATTCTACACTCATCCGAATTCACCCATCTTTTCTGGTGCTAGCTTAATAGAAAAGCTCACCTCATCCACTCTCTTCTCTCTCCTCGTCCTAATCCTATCCTTGGCTTTTAAATGAATCTCTCCAAAAAGGTTTTGAAAGAAGGCAATCCCGACAATTGGAGACCGAGGTCTCCTCGGGCACCAATCCGAAGTCGTGGTCGTTGCCACTTCTAAGGGGTGTAACCCAGTGCGAACCCACACAGAATCTCTGGCTTGATCAGATAAGTCCTATCCATAGGCAACAATTTCAGAGTCAACTAACGGTTCTTAGAACCCTCCTTCCCTTCCTTCCTAGTATCGTAGGTCAAACTAGGTGGCGACTCTAGTCAATTCCGCCTTATAGAGGCATAAGTCCGCGTGGAGCCCATTGAGAGCGGGTGTAGTGTTCACTAGCATTCCCCTTATGCTTGCTGGGAAAGACGGACGATGAAGTAGGTATTTGAGGGATGCCGAGGTGACAGGTTTCAACCCTCCACAGAATGGCATTTTTCTAGGGTCCCAGCTTTTCAGTCAGATATTTAGATAGACCCCCCCTCATACCGAAAAATCACCCTCCACAGAATGGCGACTCTGCTGGGGAAAACTTGAGTAAGTTTTTCTCATAAACTTGGTCAAGGAAGACTGAACTCCATCCACAATTGTCAGGATTCCCCAACTTCTTTCAAAACCTTCAAGAGATTCATTCTAAAGCCGCTAGGACTACTCTACTCCACACATAGAGTGTGTACTGAGAGGATAGTTAGGATGAGAGTCTAGAGTTCGAGATTGGCCTTGAGTACCATATGTGTGCTTTGCCATTTGCATGCTTCACTTTTGTGTGTTTATTGTTGTGTGTTACTGTCTTATGTTTACTGCTCTTCATGCATGACATAATATTTATTGCTTATTTATTGCTTTTGTAAATGGGGCCTTCCTAGAAGGAGTCAACCCATTGTTGCATCGGGTAGCATAGGACATGCATTCCTCTGTGTCACCCGATTTGTCCACGAGTCACGGGATCCCAACCGGTCCACGGTTGATTCCCCATGAGTTGGGTCCTTCCTAGAAGGAGTTAACCCACGAGGTAATACGGTCCAAGACCAACGCCTTGAAGCTCATGATCCAAAAATATCCTCCATTACCCGAGTCTAAGCCAGCATATAGTGAGCCATGAGCCTTCAGTGTCCAGCTGCCTTATCCGGTGTCTAAGATGGGCTTATGGGTAGTCACCCCCTTGTATGTCGTCTGTCTGACCACCCTTTGCCTTACCCTGAAGATTGCATGGGCTCAGTTCTCCATGATTCCTCTGCACCACGGGTGTCTTTAAAGCCCAATGTCGCGCTACAAATTCATAGCGGATCCCGTATTTACGGATACCCATACATGACATAGCGTAGTCAGCGAATAATTTGGACTTTAGACACACCTTATCGTGCAGACGAGGGGAGACCCGTTCCCATGCAATACCTCCCCAAGTTTCCCGAAAAGTGAGTATGTTGTGATAATCCCCGGCCGTGGCTCGTGTGACTGTATCACTTCGTGTATCCTGACCTTTCGAACTTAAGCACTCCGGACTTTCTTGATGACGTGCCCCACAAGGCATAACAGAGATAAATCCCGAGAGATGAACAGTGAAGGGATGACGGTTCCCCCGGTGGTATGGAAGCATTGATTGACCTGGAAGGTGATTATCCCAATCATTCACACTCAGCTCCACAAAAAATCAGCCACGATTTTTATTTTGCACTTACATGTATGTGTGATCACGTTTCAAAAATTGGCAAAAAAAAAAACCAGCTCAAACACTCCAATGAAATATCTTCAAAGTCGTCCATTTCAAATGATTTCAAAAAACAATGATTTTCAAAATTGTTATTTCCAAAACAGTTTTCAAAAACGGTTTCAATCAAAGTCTTCTAGAAAACAAACTTTGTCAAACGGTTTGCAAAAGAATAGATGTTTTCACAAATGTAGTTTCAAAAACTATTTTCACAAACAGATTTCAAGAAAACCTTCTTTACACAAACGAATTTCGGAACAACATTTTTCATGGATCATATTTCAATATAGTTTTCGAAAACAGTTTTCAAAATTGATTTTCACAAACAGATTTCAAGAAAACCTACTTTACACAAACAAATTTCGGAACAACATTTTTCATGGATCATATTTCAAAATAGTTTTCGAAAACAGTTTTCAAAATTGATTTTCACAAATGTATTTCAAAATAAATGATTTAGTCCCCATGTCGTGACCCGCTATTTTTGAAGTTCAACCCACCTTCAGGAGCAGCGGTCATTACCGTGGAGCGTACTAGTCATTTCGTGTTTTCACAAAAGTGGTGGATTTTCACAGAATTTATGCTCGATCATTCACCTTTCCTTTCTCAAAAAATGCCCCTTATTTCCTTCACCGGAGCAAGTGGGATGCATGAAGATCAACGACGATTCGAGCCAAAATTAGAGTTGCACCAACCCGAGTCGAGCGACATGAAGATCAGAAACAACCTTTCGAGTTCGAAGCTGCAAAGGGTCAGAAGAGCACCAACCAGTTTCTCTTGATCATAGTGTCACCTTGTTGCCCGAACCCGAAGACGAGCGAACGGCCAATCAAGAGCCCACACATGAGTGAGCAGACAGTCAGAAGCTCAAGGACGAAGCAGAAGAATTCGGGAGCAGTTTTTAAGCTCAAAATCCCCATTTAATGACTTTTAAAATTGATGTATAGGTTTTCCCCTAGCATTCTTTTCTCTCTTGTCAAATTCTGAATAGACTTTGTGTATAGGTTGTACATTCCCTTTGAATTTATTAAGATCATGTGTATAGGGTTCCTCACTTCCTATTTTTATTTACGAATGACCGAGCATCAAAATTCCTATGGAGAAAATCCACCACTTCGAAAACACGTATTTTCAAAACTGTTTTTCTAAAACTTGATTTCTTGTAGCACATACGAATTGCTTCTTCCCATCTTCGGTCACTTCATATTCATTAATCATGCATGAATCACACCCATCTCAGAAAAATTGCATAATCACGTGTTGCATTCCCAGCACATCACACACAAACATTCATCCCATTTTTCAAGCGCACTAACATTCGAATCTGTCATATTTTTTCCTTTTTTGGTGACCGTTTTTGCAGGTGATTAACTGTCTTTGCCCACGAGCGACAACATGATCTTCGAAATGATAGCAAGAAATACCAGGATTCAAACCTTTTCCCATTCGGCATACCATGTACATAGAGACCAACAACAACAAAAAAGCATGTACAAAAAAAAATCCCAAAAAAAAAACGTACATCCAAAAATCCAAAAAAATCATACATCCAAAAATCCAAAAAAATCATACCTTCAAAAATCTTAGAAAATGCAGCAATGTCATATCAGTGGGTCACCATGCGGGAGTTGTCACTCCCTAAAAGTCCCAAGATCCTGGAGCCAATCACCAACCCGACCTGCTCGAGAATACTTCTTCGACAACAATCACCACAACCCGACCACCTCAGAGCCAATCGTGACGGAACGAGCTTCATGGACCATCAACTGGAATTGACTCAAGCGAGACTAGGTGTAACCTTACCACTCATGCATCACATCCATTAAAAAAAACAAAAAATAATCGAATCAAAATCCAAATGAGTTATTTTCATTCTCATCATTTCATGCATCCTATACATAGTAATTACATATTACCACATCATATTGCATTGTAGATAATTACATTTGCATAATCCCATATCGAAACGATGTCTTCGGTGAAAAGCTTGACTGATTATTTGAACATAGTGCTTGAATCACTAAACTCTCGACCCGTCAACGAACACAAGGGTCCAATCAAAATCAGCACCACAAACCAAGTGAGTAGTGTGCAAAGAGCGGTATTTTCCTTTGAATTTCAAGCGAGCGTTTTGGACAATCCATTGAGCGACGAGGGAAGGTAGAGAGAGCCAATCGAGGTAAAACCACGAGCGACATGTGCATTCCTTCAACACATGGAGAGGCACAATTCATAGCGAGATCAATGTCGATAAATAGGATACGAACTGTGATTCATGCAAAGATCCGAGAATTAGTAAGAAAACAATCGTTGACTAATGAGGATGACGAGGCACTTAGGAATAAAAATCCCCACAAAACCAAAAAGATTTGACTGCCCTGTACATAACCCCTTAGTGAACCCCGCTGAGCCTTTCATGAAAAACTCTTTCTTCAGAAACTCCACAACATGACAACCCACGTACATATACTTACTTGCCCTTGCAATAGAGGATCTCAAAGGAGCCGGAGCCATGGCCCCTCCCCACCATCTTTCACAAAAACAACAAATGAAATGTTCGAAGAAATCAGTGAGCCAATACAACTCCAAAGCCAAACACCAAGAAGGAACACCAAAAATGTTCAAGAAGATCAATGAGTCAATGCAACTCCAAAGCTGAAAGCCAAAATACAAAGGAAAGAATACTTGAGAAATTCGATGAGCCAAATGCAATTTCAGAGAACAAAAAATGAGAAAAAAGTTCAAACCGTACACCAGATGAGGCAAGAAGGAGAAAACAAATCCAAAGGAGCAACGATCTCACAGAAACCAACAAAGGATTCTCAATAATCGTCTGTCTAATCATTCCACCCATGGCGAAGGCAAAACATATCCTCTATTGCGCAAGAGCTCCACAACGCCCAAATAAATCCCACAGTCCCGTGTGACATACATCATACCCCTCAGCCCCGTTACAACCTAATAAAGACCTCTGACTCATAAGTTAATGAGCGTTAACTGAAAGTACCGGATCTGAAACATGAATCATAAGCTTCGTACTTGTTATCAACATGTCCCATCATACCAAAGGGGACCGTGAGTGAATGAGTGTGACCTAATCTCACAAGGTCTTTAGAGTACGAGTGACTCTTTGATTAAACTACCAAAATCATAATCAGCCTACCCCATTGCAGGTGAGGAATTTGTGAGGAATGGAAAGTTCATAACCTCGAAAAGAAATTCTCGGGAAAATACTGCTCTGAGCATCAAGAGTATCATCACAACATTAGCACACACGGCCATACTCACGAGAGATTGACCCGTATCCCTCCAAGAGAGTAAAGTGATTCACGCATTCCAGTTCATTAATCACTCAAGATCAAACTAAAGATGTCTTATATTCGTAAACCTCATATTAATAAAGATAGGGCCGTACCTTCTCTCCCAAAAACTGCATGTGCATTTTGCATCGTGTCTAGCATTTAAATTTGCATGCACCATAATCATTTCATCTTCAACATCCGACTGGTAAGAATTCTACCTAGTCTCGCTGAAAGTCGACTTCAATTGCCGCTATCAGAGCGTAACTCCTGATAAAAAAGTCAAAGCTGGAGCCATCCCACGGCCATATCCAGAACCAAACTAGAGCCATCTGGAGCCACATGAAGACTATTCCGAAGCCATCCACTGTCATACTCAATCCCTTACGACACCGCTTCTAAAGCCAATCTGGAGCCATACAGGAGCCACCCTCAAAACATTGAGACCATCCCTAGAGCTACACAGGGGCCACCCTCAAAACATTGAGACCATCCCTAGAGCTACACAGGAGCCATCCTCAAATATTGAAACCATCTCGAGAGCTACACGGGAGCCATCCGAACAGTTCAAGAACAATACAGAAGCCGCTTCAAATCCCTGTCGGGGCCATTTCGTCACCAAGACCTTACTCACAAAGGATCGAACTACGTATGGTCTGATCTCAATATGGAATTGAGTACGTAGGCAGCCCGCCTGGGGTGCGACCACATCAGAGGCGAAAACTTCCCTCTTCCCCTCGGTGTCATTAAAGTGAACCAACCAAAGCATCGTCATGCTCAATCAGCACAAGGTCATCCCGGAGCCATCCATGGAAATCCTGGAACCATGATGGAAACTCCCAACAAAGTCATGCAACTGTGTTTCATCATTCACTCGTGAAAAACCATTCACTCACTACAAAGTCCACAACAAATCCCGTCAAACAACAATAAATCCATCATCGGAGCCATCAAACCACCCTGAAAAAAAAAATCTCTCAAGGCAAATGAAAGCCTTCAAACTGCCACAAAATCATCAACCATGTCAAACCCACCAACCACCCTGAGACCATTGGTCACATCGGAGCCATCAGTTTATACCGGAGCCAACAGTGCATACCAGAGCCATCAATGCATGCTAGAGCCATCTCAGATCCTTGAAGCCATGCCGGAGCCACCGGAGCTAACCCGAAGTTTTGATGTAACTCTAGCTGCTCACACAAAAACCTACACCCACGAACAGGGAGTTTAATTCAATTAATACATTGGTTAATCACCTCACATCGCATATCACTTGCATATACCCACAAAATTTGTTCACTATCTAATGCATCTTTACACCCGCTAGGCAGCTATTGCGCTACTAGTGCGGTCGCTTTTTCGTTTTACACCCGCTAGGCAGCTATTGCGCTACTAGTGCGGTTGAATTTTTCGTTTTACACCTGCTAGACAGCTATTGCGCTACTAGTACGGTCGCCTTTCATTTTACACCCGCTAGACAGCTATTGCGCTACTAGTGCGGTCGAACTTTTCGTTTTACACCTGCTAGGCAGCTATTGCGCTACTAGTACGGTCGCCTTTTGTTTTACACCTGCTAGACAGCTATTGCGCTACTAGTACGGTCTCACCTTTCATTTTACACCCGCTAGACAGCTATTGCGCTACTAGTCGGTCGAATTTTTCGTTTTACACCTGCTAGACAGCTATTGCGCTACTAGTACGGTCGCCTTTCATTTTACACCCGCTAGACAGCTATTGCGCTACTAGTGCGGTCGAACTTTTCGTTTTACACCTGCTAGGTAGCTATTGCGCTACTAGTACGGTCTCCTTTTGTTTTACACCTGCTAGACAGCTATTGCGCTACTAGTACGGTCTCACCTTTCATTTTACACCCGCTAGACAGCTATTGCGCAACTAGTGTGGTCGAACTTTTCGTTTTACACCTGCTAGGCAGCTATTGCGCTACTAGTACGGTCGCCTTTTGTTTTACACCTGCTAGACAGCTATTGCGCTACTAGTACGGTCTCACCTTTCATTTTACACCCGCTAGACAGCTATTGCGCTACTAGTGCGGTCAAATTTTTCGTTTTACACCTGCTAGACAGCTATTGCGCTACTAGTACGGTCGCCTTTCATTTTACACCCGCTAGACAGCTATTGCGCTACTAGTGCGGTCGAACTTTTCGTTTTACACCTGCTAGGCAGCTATTGCGCTACTAGTACGGTCTCGTTTTGTTTTACACCTGCTAGACAGCTATTGCGCTACTAGTACGGTCTCACCTTTCATTTTACACCCGCTAGACAGCTATTGCGCTACTAGTGCGGTCGAATTTTTCGTTTTACACCTGCTAGACAGCTATTGCGCTACTAGTACGGTCGCCTTTCATTTTACACCCTCTAGACAGCTATTGCGCTTCTAGTGCGGTCGATTTTTTCATTTTACACCTGCTAGACAGCTATTGCGCTACTAGTACGGTCGCCTTTCATTTTACACCTGCTAGACAGCTATGCGCTACTAGTACGGTCGTCTTTCATTTTACCCGCTAGACAGCTATTGCGCTACTAGTGCGGTCGAATTTTTCATTTTACACCTGCTAGACAGCTATTGCGCTGCTAGTACGGTCACCTTTCATTTTACACCTGCTAGACAGCTATTGCGCTACTAGTACGGTCGCCTTTCATTTTACACCCGCTAGACAGCTATTGCGCTACTAGTGTGGTCGAATTTTTCATTTTACACCTGCTAGACAGCTATTGCGCTACTAGTGCGGTCGAATTTTTCATTTTACACCTGCTAGACAGCTATTGCGCTACTAGTACGGTTGCCTTTCATTTTACACCCGCTAGGCAGCTATTACGCTACTAGTGCGGTCCTGCCGTTTTTCCTTCACTAGGCAGCTATTACGCTACTAGTGCGAGATCGTTCACTTTATAACCCGCTAGGCAGCTATTACGCCACTAGTGCGGTTTCGCCATTTTTTTCCTCCACTAGGCAGCTATTACGCTACTAGTGCGAGATCGTTCACTTCTTAACCCGCTAGGTAGCTATTACGCTACTAGCGCAAGATCGTTCCATATCCACCTGCTAGGCAGCTACTACGCTACTAGTACGGTACACATCCAAAAGTATTATAGGCTTGTCATAAGTCCTATAGCTAGATGTCAAGAGGTCTAGTTGAGGCACTCCTAAGTCCTCGTACTTTCAATCGCATTCTAGGCCCGTCATAAGCCCTAGGACTGGATATCAAGAGGTCCAATCGAGGCACTCCTAAGTCCTCGTGCACCCTAAACCAATCTATTGTTAGCATTCTAGGCTCATCATAAGTCCTAGGACTGGATATCAAGAGGTCCGGTTGAGGCTCGTGATAAGTCCTCGTGCATTCAACTATCGAATCATTTCCTGTCGCATTCATACATTATCTTCCTCGGGGTCGCATCCTAATGCACCACAAAGCCATAATGAGAATTTTTGGCGCCCTCTTAACCTTGATCCAATTCTGCAAGGGATTACAAAATTGAATCAAGGGGAGCCATCTGTAGACACCAAAAATTCTCACCCCATAAAGCAAAATTCAGACAAATAAATAAAATAAGAAGGTTGTCGCCTTTCTTTTCAACAATTATTCATGTGCCTACCAAAAATGAAACCGCCATTTTAAGACAAATTTTTAAAGTTAATTTTCAATGCATCAGATTTCAAAACCGTCCGTTTTTTGTTATATACTTATTTTACCATTTATTTCATGTTAATCAGTTACATTTTATTCGCTTATTCATTCATCTATTCGTTTTATTTTAGTTCATGCTATTTTGTTACATTTTGTTACTTCTTGTTTTTTTTATTATTATTTTTTTATTTTTTTTACAGCTATTCATATCTAAATTTGATTTCCATTTTTATTGTATTTGTTTATATTCTTGCAGTCATTGTATTAGTACTATTTCATTATTTCATGTACCTATTATTCTTTTATTTCATTTACTTAACATTTTATGATCTTGTCGTTTTTATCCATTATTCATGATTCTTAGAAAGAAAAACAATTCTTTAGATATAACTTTTTTGTCTCTCTGTAAATTCTCATTTAAAACGCTAGCATTTTTTAGATATATCATCCAGTTCGAATTAGAATTTTAATTCTATTTCTTCATGTTTATACACTGAATTCTGTCACAACAGCTCAGTTGGTTAGTATATTAGTTGGGGGAATACTATAAGTCTTTTCAAATCTGAACATGGGCTACTTGTACTTTTTATTTTCTTTAAGACATCTCTCAAATCAGGTTAAATACAACCCAACTCACGTTGGAAATCAAACATGGCCCAAGGCAGACCTGTCGGCCCCATCTTCAGACACAACCCATAAACAAAAAAAAAACCTACCTACTCTTCAGTAGCCGACACTTACCACCCTGTTATAAAAAGAGCACAGATCCCAAAACCCTACCGAAGCGGTCTCCCTCATTCTCTTCGCTGTGACTGTAGCCTCGCTCCCTCATTTTCTGGTTCTCGATCAACATTTCTTCTTCAAACAAGGAAGACAACAGCTGCCTCCTTCCTCGTTCTTTCCTTCAACATACATCTTTCAAAAGTTTTGAAAAAACAAAGAACATACATACTCCTGCAGTTTCTGCTTCTAGCTGCACACGATGGCTTTGCAACCCAAACTGTCGAAGGAGCTCAAAAAAAACTCCGCACCTTCTTCATGCTCTTCTGTTCTATATTCCCACCGTCTTTTTCATTCTTTTCACTCTGAGCATTTTGCATCTCGACAAGCGAACAAAACAACATACTACCCAACCCTTCAAATCGAAAACGAGAAATTCTTGCCCCATCTCCAAGCGCTCCAAGCTGTAATCGAAAGCAGAGACAATATAACAAAATTTTGATCTCCGTCGTTCTCTCTCTCCTTTGGTCTCTTTACTGGTCTTCATCTGCCCAAACCCAAACGAAAACGTAAGAACTAGCCGATTCTCTCATCTTGTTCATCGATACTCTTATGATTCACCATGGAGTTTCTTCTGCTCTCATCACCCTCATTATTCTTTCCTCCATCAGCAAAATTCGAAGCTTCAGCCTACATCTCTTTCTTTCTTCTAATCGTCTTGGAAACCCCGAAAATCCCACCCGTTTTGGATTGAAGAAGACAAACAGTAAAAAAAAGGGGGGCGAAACACTCACGATGAGCACCACCCTATCCTTGCCCTGGCTTATTCCTGTATCGTTGCTGTGTGAGCCATGTCCACTTGGGAAACCGATGGTGATCGATCACGGCCTGATAAGGGAAGTTGATGTTTCTGAATTATTCTCATTTAGTCATAGTTATAAGTTAAACTCAGAAAGCTCATCTCCTTCGTGTTGGTCTACTTTTTGTTTGTTTCTGTTTATTTTGCAGGATCTTAGCCCAGCTGCTTGCTTCTGAAGAACCCCGAGTCTCTGTAGTGCTGATTTTAAAGCGTACAAACAATTTTCCGGGTGTGAGGATCTGCGTCATCGAACTCGTTGTGCTTCCGGTAGATTCTGTATAGGGATGGAATAATGTTCTCTTTGCTTAATTCTTTCTATTTTGCCTTGTTCATACCGATTATAGTAGTAAACTAACCAGTACCTAACATTTCCCCTTTTGTGAATTTTTTTCTTCTTCCCTTTTCACCTAAGTCATTTTTGCAGGAGATGTTATCGTCTCCATCCTGGTATTAAACCTTCAACCGAATAGTGCTAGAAGCTTTCATATATATTCGATTATGCTGTCTGATCTGTATGATGTTGTTGCTGAGTTATCTCAGGCTCTCTGGTTTGTGGATGTATTCCTTTATGTTTTATGTGTGCGACGAATATGACCATTAGCATTTTTTTTTTCACTCGCCAGTACCTTTTAAATCTTCAAATGCTCTCTGTATGGTTGAACTTGCACATAAACTCTCTATATTTTGATGATGATTAGACTCGTTAATAATCTGATAATGTGTGGTTCATTCGTGCTAATGTTATGTTTTGTTCCTTTCTCCCATTGGTTTGTTTTCTCTCAGCGTGAATGATTTCAGGGTATTGGTTCAGATTTAAGTTTAGATTGCTAAATACATTTCCCCAGCCTGAATTGAAGCCTCTGATTAAGAAAGACTACAGATTAAAAGAAGAATTGTAAATGAATCATGAACTTATCTCAGGCTTTACTGATTGATGTATATATGTTTAGGAATTAGACTCTTTGCATTTCGGTATAAATATTCCGTTTAAAAGCTTGGTTTAGTATTTAGAAGGAGTTAATAAAAATGAGTGGACAGCTTGGCTTAGGCTCGGTTTGGTTCATCACTTTCCCTTTGTTTTATTCAGAGTTTTTACTTGGTCATTGAAAGATCAGAAAAACAAAAGATCACTAAATTAGGTAGTCACCCCTGGTCTAGAAAAACGTAAGAAAAGGAACAAATGTATATACTCAAAACTTTGTGATTTTAGTTCATGTCATATTTACTTGGTTGCTTATCTTCATTCTTACCTTGTAATTATTTGCTACCATATGTTACATATTGTATAGAGTAGCATGACAATTGTTGGGCCCAGCCCAATATAAAGGTCCAATACCTAGGAAGCCCTTGTTAGCCCATAGGTCACCCCTTTGTAGAAAAGCCTTAGGTTTGGGGTATCCTCAATGCATACGGGTCCTAGACACGGTCCATGTGAGGAATATCCGTTTTCCTTAAAACTTTCCAGATCATCCTTATTATCAGAATAAAATCCACAATCAATAAAGGTCCAATTCAAAATTCAAATTCAATACAATTTCAAAATCCAAACATCAATTCAATTCAAATGTCTTATAAAGCCCAATATCCAAAATAAAAAAGGCCCAAGGCCCAAATCAGTCCTAAAAGGCTAATTCAGCCCAAAAACAATTTTCAGCCCGCTTTCCAAGGCCCAAACCCGGCCCATCTTTCAAAGCTAAATCTCGGCCCATCTTCCAAGGCCCAATCCTGGCCCATCTTCCAAGGCCCAAACCCGGCCCATCTTCCAAAGCTCAATCTCGGCCCATCTTCCAAGGCCCAATCCTGGCCCATCTTCCAAGGCCCATCTTCTAAGGCCCAATCTGGCCTATCTTCCAAGGCCCAATGTAGCCCATCTTCCAAGGTCCAACCCGGCCCATAGTCCAACCCGACCCGCTTCCAAAGCCCAAACCAAACCCATTAGCTCAAATTTGGCCCATAAACTTCAATTTCATTCCAATTCTTCTCAATTCCAATCCGAAATTAATCCAATTTCAATTCCAATTCATTCAACTCTTAATTCAGTTCAATTCAAAATTCATTTCAATCCAACTCATTCTAACTTCAATTCAATTCAAAACTTCATTCAATGCCAATTCAATTCAGAGATTCATTCAATTCCGATTCAATTTAAAAATTCAATTCATTTTCAAATATAATTCCAATTCAATTTCAACTTCAATTCCAATTCAAATTCAATTTCAATCCAATTCAATCAAATTCAATCCAATTCCGATCCAGAATCAATTCGATTTCAATCCAATTCAATTCAAAATTCTTTTCAATCCCAATTCAATTCAACTTCATTTCAATCCCGAACAATTCTAAACATCATAAATCTCAAATTCCGGAAAACTTCAATCTCCTTGAAGTCAAGCATCTCGAATCTCTAAGTGTCTCAGCAGCTCAACAGACTCGAAGGTCTCAGCAGCTCAACAGACTCGAAGGTCTCAGCAGCTCAACAGACTCGAACGTCTCAGCAGCTCAACAGACTCGATCGTCTCAGCAGCTCAACAGACTCGACCGTCTCAACAGCTCAACAGACTCGAATGTCTTTGCAGTTCAACAGATTCGAACATCTCAATAGACTCATCAAATTCAAAAACTTCAAAAATCCTCAGCTCCTCAAAAAGCTGAACCTCTTGAAATTTGATACCCCTTTCAAGCCTCAAACGTCTTACAGACCTGAGTGTCTCACAGACTAACACTCGAAACCCAAAAACTTCTCGAAACTCCAAATTCCTCAAAAGCTCGAATCCCTCAAAACTCTTCAAAAATCTTAAAATCCCAAACACATCTGAACTACGTAAGGTCTGATCTCAACAGGGAGTTGAGTACGTAGGCAGCCCATCTAGGGTGCGACCCCATTCCAAACAAAAAAAAACCCCCTTCCCCCTCTACAGTGGCTCTCACATCTCTTAAAACGCTCAAACCTTCTTTGGATCCCACGAACTTCAAACCATCAGACACTAAGTCTTGTCTATTCACTCAACCTCAGACTTTTCCCAATTCTCATTCTACACTCATCCGAATTCACCCATCCCTTTTCTGGGTGCTAGCTTAAGAAAAGCTCACCTCATCCACTCTCTTTCTCTCTCCTCGTCCTAATCCTATCCTTGGCTTTTAAATGAATCTCTCCAAAAAGGTTTTGAAAGAAGGCAATCCCGACAATTGGAGACCGAGGTCTCCTCGGGCACCAATCCGAAGTCGTGGTCGTTGCCACTTCTAAGGGGTGTAACCCAGTGCGAACCCACACAGAATCTCTGGCTTGATCAGATAAGTCCTATCCATAGGCAACAATTTCAGAGTCAACTAACGGTTCTTAGAACCCTCCTTCCCTTCCTTCCTAGTATCGTAGGTCAAACTAGGTGGCGACTCTAGTCAATTCCGCCTTATAGAGGCATAAGTCCGCGTGGAGCCCATTGAGAGCGGGTGTAGTGTTCACTAGCATTCCCCTTATGCTTGCTGGGAAAGACGGACGATGAAGTAGGTATTTGAGGGATGCCGAGGTGACAGGTTTCAACCCTCCACAGAATGGCATTTTTCTAGGGTCCCAGCTTTTCAGTCAGATCATATTTAGATAGACCCCCCCTCATACCGAAAAATCACCCTCCACAACATGGGAACCATGCGAATTAATCTTGCTGATGCGTTTTGGGCTTGATTCTCTGTCATGGGCTTGGAAATTTCGATCTTTACCTCTGTCGTTACTATTAATTCAAATGCCTTTGATACTTAATTGCCCCTTGCGCACTGATTTTGGTTTGGAAATTAAGTTGAAACTTGCATGTACTTGTCCCTTTGCGCTTAGATATGAACATGAATTGAGTGATAGTTACCCGAATGCTATTAATTGTACATTGATCACTCATTCGTTGGATGTACCTTATTAACTCTTCATCTTAGAGGGAAATGATATAAACCCTTCTAGTTATGATCCCACATGACTCACAACTCCACCTCTTTAATGCTACACTTTGTTTGAGTCATAATCTAAGATGACGAATTAATTTGAGTAGCAACCCCAATGCTTGATTTATCTTGCAATCTTAGCATTTGTTGGCAGCTTGAAACTCTTTTCTATGTTCTCGGATGGGTGTGGGAGATGATTAGATTACCCCCTTTCATTCCGTTGAGAGGGGCCGTATGATCCTATTGCACACACCCCAACCCTTTTACATTTCATTACTAATTATTCTCGTACCTCTTTGTTTTTATTCTATGGCATGTACATATTGCTTGAGGAATGAGAAAGTGCTGGATTAAGGAGCTGGACCTTAGCTAGGACTACCGGGGTCTCCACTTCAAACACGTGTATCGGTTGGTGCACTTCTTGCTGATCCTATCAGCTCAAGTGAGGCAACGTCGATGCGACCCCTCATAGCAGCTTTTTATTTAAAAATTTTATTTGTATTTGTATCAATTTGTAATTCTTTTGTTGTTTTTACTTTCGGTTGCAATCTCATGGTTTATTCATTATTGTGATTTCATCCCATGACCTTTGTATTATTCTCTTGCTCTCAACCTTTGATTGACTATTGAAAGATAGTAAATAGGATAAGACTAACAATTGGTTAGCAACCCATACAGTAGGACTCACCTTGTTAGTTTTTGAGAGTTTTAGATTTGAATAATTCTGATTCGTTACCTAGATAGCTTTGATGATTCGTTATTGTAGATACATTTCTCGTACTACTTTCGAAATTCATTTCATACGTACATAACTTAAGCTTTTAACATCTATGTCCACATGTATATAATTACTTAGACAGATTCTGAATTCTATTTTTACATATATTTGTTTTATTTCGGATAGATTTTAAAATCCATGTCCGCATGTATATTTGTTTATATAGCCTTGGAAACTCATCTCTACATATCATTTGTTCATCATTCCTTGCCTATGATTTTGTAAATGTATGGATTGATCCTGTTTGGGCTCATGTAACTCTTGGCCCAAATCTAATTTTGTTCAGGCTTAGTCCATAACCAGCCAAACGGGCTGAAGCAGGTGGCCCTAGAAAGCCCATTAGGTTGCCCTTCTTAGAAAAGCCTTAGGTTTGGGTATCCTCCATGAATACGGGTCCTAGACACGGCCCATGTGAGGAATACCCATTTCCCTTAAAATTTTCCAAATCATCCTCTAAAGTCAGAATAAAATGCACAATCAATCAATCATCCATTTCCAAATCAATTTAAAAATCCAACGAATCAAACACACTTCAAAATCAATCCCTCTCATACTCTCTCATGAAACACAACTGTAAAATCAATCTCTCTCATACTCTCTCATCATACACACTTCAAATCAATCTCTTTCACACCCTTTCATCAAACACACTGCAAAATCAATCTCTCTCATACTCTCTCATCATACACACTTCAAATCAATCTCTTTCACACCCTCTCATCAAACACACTGCAAAACCAATCTCTCTCATACTCTCTCATCAAACACATTCCAAAATCAATCCCTCTCATACTCACTCATAAATAATCAATCCTCTCATACTCCGAAACCAGATATTCTTCATGAATTCTTTGAAATCAAAGCTTTTCACATGTCAACATTAAATACTCTTCATACACTCATTAGACACACTTCAACCTCACAAAGCATTTGAAACGCTTCCAAAAGTTCTACGATCAAACTTCAAACTCCCTCCAAACTCCAATTGTCTCATAGATTCAAATCACCTTCCAACTTCAATTTCAAAGGCCAAATCAAGCCTAATTCTAAGCCCTAAATCCAGCTCATTCATAAGGCCCAAATACCTGGCCCACATTTTAAGGCCCAAATATCTGGCCCACATTTCAAGGCCCAAATACTTGGCCCACATTTCAAGACCCAAACTCGACCCAAATCCGGCCCTCATTTCAAGGCCTAAATCCGGCCCATTACCTCAATTTGATCCCGATTTAGTTTCAAATCCAATTCGACTTCAATTTCATATCTGAATCAAATTCAATTTCAATCCAATCCAATCAAATTCAATCCAATTCCGATCCAGAATCAATTCAATTTCAATCCAATTCAATTCAAAATTCTTTTCGTTCCCAATTCAATTCAACTTCATTTTAATCCCAAATAATTCTAAACATCATAAATCTTAAACTCCTTGAAACTTCAAGCGTCTCAGCAGCTCAACAGACTCGAACGTCTCAGCAGCTCAACAGACTCAAGCGTCTTAGTAGCTCAACAGACTTGAACATCTCAGCAGCTCAACAGACTCAAACGTCTCAGTAGCTCAATAGAATCAAGCATCTCAGCAGCTCAACAAACTCGAATGTCTCAGCAGCTCAACAGACTCGAACGTCTTAGTAGCTCAACAGACTCAAACGTCTCAGCAACTCAACAGACTCTAACGTCTCAGTAGCTCAACAGACTCGAAAGTCTCAATAGCTCAACAGACTCGAACGTCTCAGCAGCTCAACAGACTCTAACGTCTCAGCAGCTCAACAGACTTGAACATCTCAGCAGCTCAACAGACTCTAACGTCTCAGCAGCTCAACAGACTCGAAAGTTTCAACAGCTCAACAGACTCGAACATCTCAGCAGCTCAACGGATTTGAAAGTCTCAACAGTTTAATAGACTCATCAAATTCAAACACCTCGAAATCCCTCAGCTCCTCAAAAAGCCGAACCCCTTGAAATTTGATAATCCTTTCAAGCCTCAAACGTCTCACAGACCCGAGCGTCTCACAGACGTCATCGTTTTAAGATTTCAAATATCTCACAGAGTCGAGTACCTCAAACTCCATAACAAACTCGACAATCCATCAAGCCCTACAAATGACCACAAAACCCCTTTGATCCTTCAAAGACCCAAAAGGTCAAAACCCCAATTCCTTCAAAAACCCCCCAAACTCCCAAATCCCCAAAGACAATGAACTACGTAAGGTCTGATCTCAACAGGGAGTTGAGTACGTAGCCAACCCACACAGGGTGCGACCCCACATCAATCAAAATACCCTTTCGCACTCAGCCATCTCACCTCCAAACAACCCCGCGCACTCCCAAACCTCGATTACCTCAAAAAACTCAACCATCCTAAATACCTTGAACTACGTAAGGTCTGATCTCAATAGGGAGTTGAGTACGTAGGCAGCCCATCTAGGGTGCGACCCCATTCCAAACAAAAAAAAACCCTTTCCCCATTAAGGTGTTCTTCATACCTTTCGAAACTCTCAAACCTTCTTCGGCCCCACGAACTTCAAACCATCAGACTCTAAGTCTCGTCCATTCACTCAACCCAAAATTTTTCCTAAATCTTCATTATATACTCATCCAAATTCACCAATTCTTCCTCTTGGTGTTAGCTTTGCAGAAAAGCTCGCCTCATCCGCTCTCTCTCTTCTCATCCTAATCCTATCCTTGGCTTTTAAATGAATCTCTCTAAAAAGGTTTTGAAAGAAGGTAATCCCGACAATTGGAGACCGAGATTGCCTCGGACACCAATCCGAAGTCGTGGTCATTACCACTTCCGAGGGGTGTAACCCAGTGCGAACCCACACAGAATCTTTGGTATGACCATATAAGTCCAATCCATATACAAATCACAGAGTCAATTAATGGTTCTTAGAACCCTTCTCCTCCCTTCCTAGTTCCTTAGGTCAAACTAGGTGGCGACTCTAGTCAACTTCCGCCCTTAGGGCATAAGTCCGCGTGGAGCCCATTGAGAGTGGGTGTAGTGCACACTTGTACTCCCTTTTATGCTTTCTGGGAAAGACGGACGATTTAGTAGGTATTTGAGGGATGCCAGATTAACGGGTTTTCACCCTCCATAGAATGACATTTTCTAGGATCTAGACTTCTTAGTCAGACCATATTAGATAGACCCCCCCTCATACCGAAAAATCACCCTCCACAGAATGACGACTCTACTGGGGAAAACTTGAGTAAGTTTTTCCCAAACTCAAGGAAGACTGAACTCCATTCAAAATTGTCGAGATTTCCCTAGCTTCTTTCATAACCTTTAAGAGATTCATTTCAAAGCCAGTAGGACTACTCTACTCCACCCTTAGAGTGTGCTCTGAGAGGATAGTTAGGATGAGAGTTCGAGAGTTAGAGATTGGCCTTGAGTGCCACATGTGTGCTTTGACATTTGCATGATTCACTTTTGTTTACTGTTGTGGTTTACTATCTTATGTTTACTGCTCTTCATGCATGACATAATTTTTAATTGTTATTGCTTATTTATTGCTCTTGTAAATGGGGCCTTCCTAGAATGAGTCAACCCATTGCTGCATCGGGTAGTTTAGGACGTGTAATCCTCTGTGTCACCTGCTTCGTCCACATGTCACGGGATCCCAATCGGTCCACGGTTGATTCCCCATGAGTTGGGTCCTTCCTAGAATGAGTTAACCCACGAGGTAACATGGTCCAAGACCTACGCCTTGAAGCTCATGATCCAAACATATCCTCCATCTCCGAGTCAAAAGCCAGCATATAGTGAACTCTAAGCCTTCAGTGTCCAGCTGTCTAATCCGGTGTCTATGACGGGTTTTTTGGGTAGTCACCCCCTTTGTATGCCGCCTGTCTGACCACCCTCTGCCTTACCCTGAAGATTGCATGGACTCAGTTCTCCATGATTCCTCTGCACCACGAGTGTCTTTAAAGCCCAATATCGCGCTACAAATTCATAGAGGATCCCGTATTTACGGATACCTATACATGACATAGCGTAGTCAGCGAATAATTTGGACTTTAGACACACCTTATCGTGCAGACGAGGGGAGACCTGTTCCAATGCAGTACTTCCCCAAGTTTCCCAAAAGTGGATATGTTGTGATAATCCCCGGCCATGGCTCGTGTGACTGTATCACTCCGGGTATCCTGACCTTTCGAACTTAAGCACTTCGGACTTTCTTGATGACGTGCCCCACAAGGCATAACAGAGATAAATCCCGGGAGATGAACAGTGAAGGGACGACGGTTCCCCCGGTGGTATGGGAGCACTGATTGGCCAAGAAGGTGATTATCCCAATCATTCGCACTCAGCTCCACATAAAATCAGCCACGATTCTCATTTTGCGCTTACATCTATGTGTGATCATGTTTTAAAAATTAGCAAAAATCAGAAAATGAATCATGTTGAACATGCTCTAATGAAATCTCTTCAAAGCCGTTTATCTCGAATGATTTCCGAAAAAATAATGATTTCAAAATCGTTGTTTCCACAACACTTTCAAAGCCGATTTCAATCAAAGTCCTAAAAAAACAAACTTTATTAAACAGCTTGCAAAAAATAAATTTCAAAAATCTACTGTTTACAAATGATTTTCAAACACTACTTCCCATGAATTTCATTTCAAAAACCTACTTTCTACAAACGAATTTCAAACAGCATTCTTCACCAACATGATTTTCAAAATAGTTTTCGAAAATAGTTTTCAAAATTGAATTTCACAAACGTATCTCAAAATAAATGATTTAGTCCCCATGTTGTGACCCGCTATTTTTGAAGTTCAACCCACCTTCAAGAGTAGCGGTCATTACTGTGGAGTGTACTAGTCATTTCGTGTTTTCACAAAAGTGGAAGATTTTCTCAATGATTTTGTGCTCGGTCATTCACCTTTCCTTTCTAAAAAAACGCCCCTCATTTTCCTTCATCGAAGCAAGTGGAGTGCATGAAAACCAACAACGATTCAAGCCACAAACCAGAGGTGTACCAACCCGAGTCAAGCGACACAAAGATCAGCAACCCCGGTTCAAGTTCACACTGTTGAAAATCATAAGAACTCCAACCCGTTTGGTTTGATCACAATACTGCTTCGCTGCAAGAGCCTGAACTCAAGAGAGCAGCCGGTCAAGAGCCCGAGGATGAGTGAACAACCAATCGAGAGCCGAAGACGAGCGACAGCCAACCAGAAGTCTGAGTGTGAACAGTCAGCCAGAAGTTCGAAGACAGACCAGGAGAGTTCAGAAGAAGTTCAGCTCAAAATTCCCCCCTTTTAATGACTTTTTAGAATTGATGATGTATAGGTTTTCCCATGCGATTCTTTTCTCTCTTGTCCATTCGTGAATAGATTACCTGTATAGGTTTATACATTCCCTTCGAGTTTATTTAGGTCAATGTGTATAGGGTTCCCCACTCCCCATTTTATTCGCGAATGACCGAGCGTCAGAATTCATATCGAGAAAATCCACCACTTTGAAAACACACGTTTTCAAAATTGTTTTTCCAAACTTGGTTTCTTTTGGCATGCCCGTATAATGAAAATAACGAATAAGGAGTGACCCCTCACAGTTATATGTCATTCATCAACCTTGCTTTATGGGGCAAAAATTCACGGTATCTACAGGAGGTATCCCCGAATAAACAACAACAACAAAATACAACCGAGCACAAAGCAAATCGCATGCATTGCATTCATTACAAAAGTCCCATGTATTCTCGGTCAGTTCAAATTCGTCAAACATGTACAAGTCCTGTCCACCTTAGAAAAAATTGCATAATCATGTGTTTCATTGTCATTGCACTATACACCATCTTTCATCCCAATATCTCGACCGCCAGAGCACGTTCTTAGTAGGATAGAAAAGAAAACCGAGTTCAAACCTCTCCCACTCAGGATCACCATGCGCGCCAGTGACTAAAAGGGAAAGAGCTTGTCATACCGTGGGACCACCGTGCGGGAGTTGTCACTCTCTAAAAATTCAAAATCTAGCTGCCAATCACCAACCCGACCTCATTTGAGAATTACCACCCCGACAACGACCCCAACAGCTAGACCATCTTCAAGGCCAACAGTAGTGAGACGAGCTTCATGAACCATGAGCTGAATTCGACTCAAGCGAGACTAGGTGTAGCCTTACCACTCATGAATTGCATCCAAAAATAAAACAAACACAAAAAACATTCAGTCAACCATCTCAATTCATCATTTTCAGCATTTCATGCATCCTATACTTAGTAATTTCATATTACCACAATACATCGCATGGTAGATAATTGCATTTGCATACTCCCATATCGAAACGACATCTTCAGGAAAATCATGAGAGATTGATTGAACGGAATGCTTGAACCACTAAACTCTCGACCCGTCATTTCATACATGGGTCCCATCAAAATCAACACCACAAACCAAGTGAGTAGTGTGCGAAGAGCGAAATTTTCCTTTGAATTTTAAATGAATGTTTTGGACAGTCCACTAAGTGATGAGGGAAGGTAGAGAGTTCCATTTGAGGTAAAACCACGAGCGACTTGTGCTTTCCTTTAGCACATGGAGAGGCACAATTCATAGCGAGATCAATGTCGATAAACATGATACGAACTGTGATTCATGCAAAGATCCAAGAATAGTAAGAAAACAGTCATTGACTAATGAGGATGACGAAGCACTTAGGAACAAAAATCTTCATAAAACAAAAGAGCTTTAACTGCCCTCTACATAATCCCTTAGTGAGCCCCGCTGAGCCTTTCATGAAAAACAATTTCTTAAAAAAAAACTCCACAACATGCCACCCCACATATACTTACTCGCCCTTGCAATAAAGGATCTCAAAGGATCCGGAGCCATGGTCCCTCCCCACCATCTTTCACAAAAGCAACAAACAAAATGTTTAAGGAAAGCAGAAATCAGTGAGTCGATGCAACTCCAAAGCCAAACACCAAAAAAGAACACTGAAAATGTTCAAGAAGATCCATGAGTCAATGCAACTCCGAAGCTGAAAGCCGAAATACAAGGCAAAGAACGTTTGAAGAAACCGATGAGCCAAGTGCAATTTCAAAAAAGAAAAATGAGAAGAAAATTCAAACCGTACATCAGAAGAGGCAAGAAGGAGAAATTCAAATTCACAGGACCAATGATGTCCCGTAGAAACCAATAGAAGGTTATCAAAACCCGTCTAATCATTCCACCCATGGAAAAGGCGAAGCATATCCTCTATTGCACAAAAGCTCCACAACTCCTAAAAAAAATCCTCCCGTCCCACGTGACATACATCATACCCCACAGCCCCGTTATAACCCAATAAAAGACCTCTGACTCGTAAGTCAATGAGCGTTAACTGAAAGTATCGGATCTGAAACATGAATCATAAGTTTCATACTTGTTATCAACATGTCCCACCTTATAACAAAGGGACCATGAGTGAATGAGTGCGACCTTATCTCACAAGGTCTTTAGAGCGCGAGTAACTCTTCGATTGAACCACCAAATCATGAATAACCTACCCCATGCAGGAGAGGAACTTGTAAGAATAGGAAAGTCCAGAACCTCTAAAGAAATTCTAAGGAAAATACTGCTCTGAGCATCGAGAGTAACATCACACCATTAGCACACACGACCATACTCACGAGAGATTGACCCACATCCCTCAATGAGAGGAAAGTGATTCACGCATTCTTGTTTAACAATCACTCAAGATCGAACCGAAGATGTCTTATATTCGTAAACCTCATATTAATAGAGATAGGACCGCCCCTTCTCTCCAAAAACTGCATATGCATTTTGCATCATATCTAGCATTTAATGTTTGCATGCACCATAATCATTTCATCTTCAACATCCGACTGGTAAGAACTCTGCCTAGTCTTGCTGAAAGTCGACTTCAGTTGCAGTTGTTGAAGCGTAACTTCGATCAAAAGATGTTAACTAAAGCCATCCTGGGCCATCATCGAGCTACATCTAGCCTTTTCGGAGCTAACCCAGGCTATCACTGCGCTACATCGAACCATCCTAGAGCTATCCGGAGCCACACGAAGACTATTCCGGAGCCATCCACTGTCATACTCGAGCCTCATTGGCACCTCTCCTAAAGCCAAGCTAGAGCCACACGGGAGCCATCATCTGACATTGGAACCATCCTTTGAATTACATAGGGGGCATCCTAACAGTCCGAGAACAATACAAGAGCCACCTCAAATCCACATCAGATCTATTTCATCACCAAGGTCTTGCCTATAGAATATTGAACTACGTATGGTCTGATCTCAATATGGAATTGAGTATGTAGGCAGCCCGTCCAGGGTGCGACCACATCAAAGGCGAAAACTTCCTTTTTCCCCTCAGTGTCATCGAATTGAATCAACCAAAGCATCGTCATCCCGGAGCCATCCATTGAAATCCTGAAACCATGATGGGAACTCCTAATAAAGTCATGCGATTGTGTTTCGTCATTTTCCCATGAAAAACCATTCGCCCACTACAAAGTCCATAAAAATCCCATCAAATCACAATAAATCCATCACGGGAGCCATCAAAACTACTTCAAAAAATTTCAACCAAATCTACCCACCACATTGAAGCATTTCAATCACATCAAAACCCACCAACCACCCAAAATGATCACATCCCATCAAGAACACACCAACCATATCAAACCTACCAACCACCCCGGGACTATTGGCCTCACCGGAGCCATCAGTGTAAGTCGGAGCCATCAAACGTCAACCGGAGCCATCAGTGCATGCCGGAGCCATTTCATTACCAGGGCCTTGCCTACATAGTTTCGAACTACGTATGGTCTGATCTCAATACAGAATTGAGTACCTAGGCAGCCCGCCCAGGGTCCGACCACCTCAAAGGAAAAATCCCCCCTTTGTTCCTCACTATCACCAAATAGAGCAATCTCGTAGCCCTTTCTCGAAGCCATCCCGAGCTATCCTAGAGCCATCATGAGAGGACCTGAAGTCATAGCCGGAAAGAAGCCACCTATCCATGATCAAAAAGTCGTCAATCACATCAAAATCCACTAATCACATCAACTCACCATTCGACTCAAAATCCAAAACAAATCGAAGCTCACCAACCATCCCTAAAATCTCAAAACTAATCGAAACCCACCAACCATCCCATAGCCGTTGCTCATAATGAAGTCATGAATCATGTCGGAGCCATCCGACCGCACTGGAGCCACCCGACCGCACCGGAGCCCTCGAATCATATCTAAGCCACCCAATCATATCAAAACCGTCGAGTTTCCAAAGTCACTCATTAAAAAAAACCATTCATTCAAAGACCGATTACAAAATCACCAAACCAAAAAAAAAAACTCAGGAGCCATACCGGAGCCATCTCGAAACTCTGGAGCCAAGAGTTCTATCAAATCCCGAAACTATAGTGCACATCGGGCGAGAATGTCAAAGCAAAACCAAAGCACAAGTCCCACACTGACAAAGTCAAGGGCCACATCAACAAAAAAACATTCGACTATCACATCCCTCACAAAAAAAGCAAAAAGCATCCAATCCAGGATCAATCCACAATCAAAGCCATCCTCAAATCAATCTACCACCACAAACAACTTCAGATCAAGCTTTCACCACAGCGAGTTTTGTACAACTCCATCAAAGTATTATAGGCTCATCATAAGTCCTATAGCTAGATGTCAAGAGGTCTAGTTGAGGCACTCCTAAGTCCTCATACTTTCAATCGCATTCTAGGCCCGTCATAAGCCCTAAGACTGGATATCAAGAGGTCCAGCTGAGGCACTCCTAATCCCTGTGCACCTTAAACCAAATCGGGTTGTTAGTATTATAGGCTCGTCATATAAGTCCTATAGCTAGATATCAAGAGGTCAAGTTGAGGCACTCCTAAGTCCTCGTACTCTCAATCGCATTCTAGGCCCGTCATAAGCCCTAGGACTGGATATGAAGAGGTCCCGTTGAGGCACTCCTAAGCCCTCGTGCACTTTAAACCAAATCGGGTTGTTAGTATTACAGGCTTGTCATAAGTCCTATAGCTAGAATGAGAAATAAAATAAGAGGGGTCGATGCCTTTCTTTTTCAAAACGTACTAACATGCCTGCCAAAATGAAGCCACTATTTTATAAGACAGTTTTCGAACCAATTTTTTCAAGCATTTAAAAAAACAATCTTTTACAAATGAGTTTCCAACGACGGTCAAGTTTCAAAACCGTCCCTCTTTGTTTAATCACTTATTTTACTATCTTATTTTGTTTATATTCTATTTATTTATTTATTCATCTATCCGTTTTTTTTTTATTCTATTATTAACATTAGCATTTTTATTTTCATTTATACACACTCATCTTCATCTTCCAAACCCAATCCACACTTGGTTGAAGTCTGGCCTAGCCCAATTCCTTAAACCCGCACTATTTTCAGCCCATGGCCTCAAGAACCCCACCCAACAAAACCCTAATCCCTTCTGTATAAAAAAACAACAAAATAAAAACCTAACAGGGATATAGTGTCATCTTCACCGGTTTCAAGAACCGTCTCTTTCCAGCTCTGGCTCGATCATTTCCCCCATCCATTCTCGACATCAATCCCCAAAATATTCCCCTGTTTTCATTTCAATAGATCCATGTTTTACTCCTAGCTGCACGACGGTAATTTTGCAACCTGGCTGGCGAACACGAACATACGGGCTCGCCTCTCTCATCTCTCCCCGACACCCACCTAACTCCTCTCTTAATTCTCGACTGAATTTGCAAACCCAACTACTGTTTCTGGTACTAGAGATTGCCACCACCTCCCTTTGTTTTTTTCATCTCAAGAAAACTAACAAAAAATCTGGATCCACCCTTGCTTCACTCTCGGTCGCCCTTTCCCCACCGGTTCTCCGTTCGATCTTCATCTCAAAAAAATTTGATTAGGCTTGAATCCTACTTCATCCTCAGGCAAAAAAAGAAAAACAAACCAAAACCGGCATTCAATCTCTCGTAGTATTCATTCTCTTCTGGTGTTGATACCTATCTCGATCCTCTCTTCGTTCTTCCTCTCTGAAACCGGAAACTAGCGACCAAAGAACATGCACGTTCTGTGCACCTCCTCGATATCTTCTCGTATTGAAGGCGGAAATGAAATCCACCTTGTCCTCTGCTTGTCACAGCTCAACAACTCTTCTGTCCCTAAGAAATCGACGCCCTCCACCCGGATGGATTGACGACACTTGTCCCCGGCCTTTCAAGTTTGTTGTCAATCTGGCGATTCCCAGCCTTATCGCCTTATTCGTGGTGTGTTGTGGTGGCTTTCGATGGTGTTCTCCTTCAGCGCTGAGCGTGTCGATATGGTGATATTTCTCCAGTTTTGTGTGTTTGGACTTTATCTAATAGCTATTCAATTTTACTGGATTTAATTGTCTGGGTTTGTCGTTGTTGAGACTGGTATGAGTCGATTCGCTGGCATGATGCTTTATTATATGTTCTAAGCTTCTTCTTTTTGGAGCTTGCTCTGAGCATCTTCGAACCTGTGCTAGACCTTGCGATAATTTGTTGGGTCGTCTTGATTACGCTAGGTTGGGTTTGAGCTAGGGAGAAATTGGTCTCATTAAACTCTCTAGGGTTTGTCGGTGGTGTTCACTGAAAATCTCATTCCTACAGCTAGCCTTGACATTTGTTCTTTGACTTAATCTCTTACTGGACTGCGGTTTGTCCTTGCGGATGGCTTGATGATTTTGACTTAGAGGACCGTGGCATTTTGATCGGTGCATTGAAGGGTGATCAAAGAATGATTTTGCACGAGTCATATTGGACCTTATTATATTTTGATTACCCCTCTGACTTGTATGTTCCTGGTCCAAGTCGTTGTCTCTTTGCCCATCTGCCACTATCCTCGTTTGAGATCTCCTGATTAATCTGTTGTCATGGCATTAATACATTCGTGGTTGATATTTGGGATTTTATATCCATTCTGATCTAAGATGACCCATTTGTGAATCCGACCGTGAGAATCCATTTATCTATTAATGGAGACCTTATCCTTTTAGACTTCGGCCATGCTTGGTTGTTATCGGTTCAGTGCTGATAGTTTAAGGTTCACAAGCCCAGATATGCTTCTGTTGGAATTATTACATCACACTGGTTTCTATGAGTCTATTTTGGCCCTCTACCTTTATGTTTGATGCCTTTTGCTTTGCTATTGACTGAGGTACATATGTTTGGATGATGCGGGCTAGACTTGACTAAGGTTGTGCTCGCTCAATTTGGAGGTTGACATGGGAACCATGCGAATTGATCTTGCTGATGCGTTTTGGGCTTGATTCTCTGTCATGGGTTTGGAAATTTCGATCTTTACCTTTGTCGTTACTATTAATTCAAATGCCTTTGATACTTAATTGCCCCTTACGCACTGATTTTGGTTTGGAAATTAAGTTGAAACTAGCATGTACTTGTGTAACACCCCATCTCCAAATACAATGATCGTCGCCCTAAGTCCATCTCGTACATTAACAACGCAGCGGAAAAGTTCTACTAAATTGGTGTTACCGCCGTTAGTCACCCACGTGACTAACTAGGCCTATTCTCTTACAAGTCACGGTTTGACTAACCGGATAATTACTCGAGCATCTATACAATACAATCCATAAACCACAACTTATACCGAGTATCTCATATCCTAATACATCATACTAACATCTCATCAATTCACTAAACGGGTGTCATGCACAACTCGTGTAACAAATGTAAAAGCAACCCGAAGTACTCTACCCGCTTCTACTCTCAGGTTGAGTCCTCATCTGGTACCTACCTGCAAAGTTTAAATCACAGGCCCCAAGGGGCTCACATGGCTAGTACAGAAAACGTGCAGTCCACAAGCTAATAGGGCTACACACGACTACTTTGTCGTATGCATGCAGTTGATTAATCATACACATAATAATAAGAAATACTATAACAAACAACACACCCATGTGCAACATTCACAGCTCCAATAAATTGAACGTCGTAATGGACGCCCATTAATGAGTAAGTTAGATTCCTAACTCCTGAGGCCTGAGAATTGTTTAGTTCTCGTGTTTGACCATACCTTATAAGTGTCAACCTTTCTCTAATAGAACTAGTTGTTCCTAACTGAATTGTTTATTTTTGTCGGGTCAAAGTAACCCTAGTCAATGAGTTATTAGCTCCATTGGGTTAATAAACACAAATTCTTAAGTTATGAGGGATGTAGGCTTGACCCTCCCGCACCTCCTGAGTTTGCCTCCCACCTCGAACTGTTCACTCGAGCTGGTCGGGTCTGTTTGTCGACCCTAGGCGACAAGTCGTAGACGAGCCATATGCGGAAGACGATCTGATACAGATGCCGACCTCCTAACCTAAACATGCATGACCGGAGTCAGTCCCGGATTCCTCTTCCCCAAGTTCCAGTTAGTTGAAGTCTCATTGACAATTGGTTAGTTAAACCTCTCTCGGTATTAACCTACTAACAACAGGGAGTATTTATAACCTTATACAATTGTTACTAAACATAGTTAATGAACAAGCTCTGAAACAAGTCGTGTTAGTGTGCAATGGACACACAATAACAATAGTAAATCGGTTTCATGCTTAATCTTGTTTCGTATCACAATAACACATAGCACACAAACCGAGGTAGACCCCGTTAGCAAACAAGCTACAAGAATCTCATATCTTACACCTAAGATTGGCTAGCTCTCAACACCACGTTCGCCTAATCCGCCGAACGCCTCCGACTATCTAGATCTGTAACCAGAACTAGTATTAGCATCCTGTATCTTAGAACTAATTTGGTTTTCTTTTCAACTTAAACCTCTTCCTAGGTTAACCCGGGTATAATAGTATACCGTTAAACGGGTTCGTTCATTTAGGAGCGTTTCCAAGCTCAATCCTAATTCATTAACATACTAACGTTGTTAGCAGTTATTTAGTTGCACAGTTAGCAACTTTAGACTTATACGGACCTTGTATTAGGTTTTCGTATTTTTCACTATTCATCCGTATTTCACTATTCATTTATACGGTCTTGTATTCTACTATTCATTTATACGGCTCATATTTTACTATTCACCGTATTTCACTATTCACATATACGTCTTGCATTTTACATATATACGTCTTGCATTTACTGTTCATATATACGTCTCGTATTTTACTGTTCACGTATACGTCTCGTATTTTACTGTTCACATATATGTATTTCCTATTCATGTACACGATACTATTCACGTATACGAGTACTATTCATGTATACAGATACTATTCACGTATACGAGTACTATTCATGTATTCCAACATTTTTCGTATACGTATCATACGTATTTATTTATTTTTCCAATATAACTTGTATTTTCATTAGAAATACTTTAAGTATTGATTTCTCCTATACTTATTAAATTACGGGTATACCCCTCGTATACCTTAAGTTATATACGGGTCTCGTTTAACCTCGTCTTAACTCTGTTTCTTTTACAACTTGTTTCTAAATTCTTTATTTAATTTCCTTAACCTTCTAAACACATAAAAATGTGTTATTTACATTCCTTACCCTTAGTTTTCTTACAATTTCTATTTTACCCATAATAAGTTCTAAACTTGTTATTTTTATTTCTAATTTCTTCCAAAGTATTTCTGAATTAATTTCTTCTATACTTTTGGTCAATTACCAAAATATAACCATGTTTGACCAGTCTTTTACGGTCAAACCCCCTAACTTTCCAAAATTTATAATATTACCCCTAAAGTTAATTTATCTTAACTTTTTATTCCTTAAACAATTTATTACCTAATCTTTTGCTATAATTTTATTCTAACTCATCTAAACATTTTACAAACTGTCATTGACCAAGTTTGACCACGTTTGACCATGTTTGACCAGGGAAATTACCATTTTACCCTTGTTTATTCTTTCATTTAGTAACCAATTTAACTCCAATTGATTTCTAATTTTCGTAATTAATTTACCTATAGATTTTTGAACATCAAAAATCATTTTAAACATCTCCAAACCACCAGATTTTATTATCTAATGTTATAGTATATAAATACCATCTTTTTTAACCTTAAATATACCAAAAACCTTATAAATTCCTTATAACACTTATAAACTCTTTATAAATTGTAAACTTAATTCTACAATTATTTTCTCATCATCTAAACTCTCAAAAATTCCATATTGACCGCATTAATTTTCGGTATTCACCTTTAGGTACCAAAACTTCCTAAATTTTACATATTACTATTAATTACTCTAATTCCTTTAATTTAACTAAGTTAGATAATTTTTCTAACTCATTAATAAGCCCTTAATTTTTGGCCATATTGAAATTCATAGTATATGAATTTTTCTTGTATATTATGATAGTTTATATTGAAGCTTATATCATAAGGAGTATAAATCTATTCTTAGATTTAATAAACATTACTTTTAATAAGCTAAAAATTGAATATTAATCACCAAAATTTCGGCAATAAATAATAAGATGAAGAACATGTTAGATCTTATATATATCAACAATTAGAACCTTGAAATAGGTAGTTGTAGGATTTACCTTGTATATTAACCATTAGCTTAATATTTAAGCTTGATTTCCTTAGAAATTTTGACAGCAATTTGCTAGAGAAATTGGCTCCAAAATCATAGAATAAGATGAAGAATATGGAGGGTTAGTAACCCTAGACACTCGGCCTTGATGAAAATGAAAGAACTAAGAGTTTCCAAGAAGGCAATGTTTTACCTCCAGAATCAAAGGCACTTATTCGTGGTTTTTCCGGAGAATCTGGGGGCTCATGATCTATGGTTGTAAAGCTCTTTGAAAGAGAATTCCAACGAGCTATCAATCTTGTTATTTGGACTTAAGATGAGAAAGTTATGATCTGTGCAAGACAAGGTGTTCTTTAAGGTTCTAATCCAAGAACATTGAAGTTTTTGTGATGTTTCTTCAAAGAAAGGAGGAGCTACGAATTTGGGAGCTCTCATAATGATAGGTAAGTGTCTGATTAATGATTTACTCAGGGGACAAGGATGATATGGCACTTAATGAAAGTCTTGGTTGTTGTAATAGTAAAAATTAAATCATTTTTGTCCTTAATGACTCACCTCTTCAAGTCGGCAGCCTTAGGTCTCTTTTGACCTGTTTTTTTTGTTTCTTCCTTATATATATGTAACATTAGATGTATTAATCTCGTTCATAAGGACTTATACCATGTGTTAGGTATGTTACATAGCCAAAAATGCCTTAAAACACCATTTTATGTGCTTCCGGGTTCACATTGATTATGCAATTTGTTTTGGCTAGTTTAAATGTGTCATTAATATATTTACAACCTTTAGAAACTTTGTTCATGAAATAGCATGTTGCTCATTCCAATTTATCAAGCTCTGTTACATACCACGTCTGGGTCACAGACACAGACATATGAGGGCTGAGAGAATCGAAGGGAGAAGATCGTGGTCAGAATTTTACTATAGTAATAACATCAGAAGACTTTATCTTTTAGATAATAAATATTAGGATGTACTGTTATTTTATGCGGTTGTTAAGATTCTATCTCAGGAAGTTTTATCTTTATTCTAGAATCTGAGACTACCATATATATTCTCAATAGAAGAATGTATAGGGTACGCTTTCCAAAGAGAATATACGTGTGTGAAGAGAGTTGTTTGAGAGATAGTTACATGTTGTAATTCAACTTAGGGTTTGTGAGGCAAATCATGTGAATTACGTGTAAACTCCTTGAGAGTTTGTTCTCACTGAAGAACGTGTTGTACTAGTTCAAGTACGTGCTAATATAGAGTGAAATATTCACGTGAAAGATCTCTCAATATCTCCTAATTACTTTTGTACGAGCCAAGTTCATTGTGTGCTTGTTACACAGTTCAATGTGAGTAACTACTCACTAAGAATTACGTTCTAAGAACTTTCATTGAGTATAAGAGCTTGATTAAAACTTATAATATTACAGAAACCCAACCCCCTATAATCCATACTTTGACACATTGTGTTCCATTTCAACAGATGCATACCCCGCTTGACAACTGATTCTGCCCACCAAAACCTAGCTATCAACTGCTGGAGTGCCTTAATAAGAGCCTTTGGCAAGCGGTCAACACTTATTATATAGGTAGGAACTGCTTGAAGAACTGACTTAATTAAGACACATCTTCCAGCCTGTGAAACATGCCTTCCCCACCCTTTTATTTTCCTTACAATACGGTCTTTTAGAGAACTAAACAACTCGACCCAACTAGCACTTGTATGACTTGGAAAACCAAGATACAAGCCAAAACCAGTAACTTCATTCACCCCCAAAACCGTTTTAACCTCTTCCATAATTGTAACATAAATGTAGATTTGTCTACATTGATATGCTGTCCTGAAACCTCAAGAATCATTAACTACCCCCATAAGCACTATAGCATTATCAGCTATAGCCTCGCCAAAAAGTAGACAATCATCAGCAAAAAATAAATTGGTAATACCAGTGTCTAAACCTTTAACATGAAACTCCTTATAAAGACTAACATCTGTAGAAAGCCTTAGGCTAGAAGCTAGAGTGCCCATACAAGATATAAACAAATAAGGGGACAAGGGTCCCCCTGCCTTAAACCCCTTCACGGATAGAAGGTATTTCCAAGATGACCATTAATCATGACTACCATAGACATGGTGGTTAAACATTTCCGCACAAATGTAACACCCCTACTATTAATACAGTCATTAACGTCCAATCTCCTTACTCACCAGATACACGCAGCGGATACCTACTTACATACATTGGGTGATACAATGCCGTTAGCCACCCACGTGACTAACAAGGCTACTACTTCTACATACAGTGTCGGTCTGATGGACCGGAATCCCGAGTACTACAAATCTACAATGCATTCTCCATTTACCAAATGCTACCACAATCTCCATTCAATACAATACTCCAAGTACAATACAATATAATCTACATACCGAGTGTACTAAGATCCTTATACAATGTGCTATCTCTTCAAGGTTCATACATACTCACTAAGAGACTACTTACTACCCGTTCCTCACGCGCTACTTACTTCCAAATACCAGGGTGTGCCTCCGGTCTCTTCCTTGACCATATTCGTTTCGGGTACCTGCACACTAAAAAATGTCCCCCGAAGGGGTCAGCTTTCGCCGAGCATGATAACCGCATACCCCGCGTACTAGTGAGGGTACGCCGACCACTTGGTCGAATACATGCGGTTCATTTTCATACAAGCATACATGCATACATGCTCTTACACACAGTACAATAATACTTACACAACATACTTACATACATACAATTCATTACATACAAGGAATACGATATAACCATTCAATACTCACTTACCTTCTTCCGAAATACACATACTCATTACATACACAATATACAATTCTTGTTAGCTTCATTGGTCCACCCGGGTTAATCGGGTGGAGATTACTCTTTTACTCATTACTTCATACACATACATACTCATACACATACTTACTTACGGATCCATACTTACTTACTCTTACTCTTACTCAAGTTAAGTCGTCGGGACCTCCGGCCCTGGGGACTACACCGTCCCACCTCGGGGATTTACTTGACTCACCTCCGGGATGCTACCCTACCCATTTAAGGGATTTTGGGCCGCGGACCATTTTAAGAGTCAGGATTGCAGCCAACCTCTCGTGACTCCGCATCCTCACGCGTGGCCGAAGCTATATCGGACTTGTACTCATTCCATTTACTCACTTAAGTTAGGAGTTAGATAGTTAGGAATTAGCACAAGTCAACATCCAAGCCACAATAATACAATACCCATATACACTTACATAAAATACATTACAATATACAAGTACACTACAAGTATGATACACTTCGTCATCATTCATATGTTTCATGAATTATACAAACTATTGTTCAAGACAAATATCAAGAACAATGGAAACAAGCACAAGTAGGTGCAATATAGTCCGATTCATGCATTTATCTTATTAGGTGATCAAATAAGCACACAAATCGGGTACCAGATTAGGATACAGGGCATGAAGAATCATACCTTTCACCGTTGTACTTGTATCCCAACGTTCCTCCGGTATTCACAATTCAAATCCTATGATATACATACAACCGAATAATTAATCTAACTATCATTAACTTAATTCGGTTACCTTACCGCTTCCTAACTCATACTTACTAGGTCTTCACATTCTATACTTACATTTTATTTACTTACTTTTAATTACTTACAATGGTTTACTTACACATATATGTACGTATGTATAGGTGGGTATAATATACATACATCATATACTAACCATGGCCTTATAATTTTTTTTTTTAAGTTTTGACCCGACCGAACTTGCGACCGACCTTGCAAGTTCGGTCCGAGTCAGTAGGTTACATCGGGTGAAAATTCCAGGGCCGACCGACCTTGCAAGTCCGGTCCCAAGGTCGGTCCATTCCAGTAAGTTACTTAACGAAAAATTTCAGCCCGACCGACCTTGCAAGTCCGGTCGCAAGGTCGGTCCATCCCAGTAGCTTACTCGACGGAAATTTTTCTGGCCGACCGAACTTGCATGTCCGGTCGCAAGTCCGGTCGATTCCAGTAGGTTACAGACGAGAATTTTTCTGGTCCGACCGAACTTGCAAGTCCGGTCGCAAGTCCGGTCGATTCCAGAAGCTTTCCCGTCTTTGTAAATCTGGGCTCGACCGAACTTGCAAGTCCGGTCGCAAGTTCGGTCCGGCCCAGTATTTGCATTTTTACTTCTGTTTTCAGTCCCATACTTTACCCATTGTTTCCCCAATCTTCTTACATGTAATCTCACATGTTTAAACACTACCTAGGCCCTTCAAATTGCCTTAGTTCATCCACCAAATGCTTTACTAAATCCATCAATCCACTTACTCAATTTCATCACTTCCCTTCCACACTTACAACAGTTTTTCATCCTCCAATGCTACAGATTTTTGCTCCTACTTCCCCCATGCATATTCTCATCTCCTAATGCCATTTCCAAAGCCTACAATGTATTATCTTACCCTCCAATTCATTCCCAAGTCACTACAATACCTATACCCAAGTTCAACACTCTTGTCACCAATTCTTCCACACTAATTCTTCCTAACTTCTCCAATGTATCTCTATACACTTTGTTATAGATTTTGGGTTCTTATTTCCTCCACTACTTCCTCAACTAATGCTACTCCTAGTATCCCAAAATACATCCATTCACTTCCTAGTTACATCCATTAACAAATCATACCCAAATCTGTTACAAGCTACTAAACGCTCCCATTATACTCTCCACATACACCTAGTCACTACCTAGGTTGTTTTCTCATCTTGAACACTTAAGTCCTCAAATTCCTAGATAAAATTTGACATAGTCTCCCCTATATTATTAACATTCTCCACATGGTTTCTCTCCCACATTAACATCATCTCACCTGTTTATACGCAACATCAATATACAAGCTCCCATACACATTTACCAATACTAAAACACTACTAAAAATTCCTCCACTCAATCAACCCAATACCCAACTAAGTTTCAATACATTTTACATGTTTTTCAACGGTTTTAAGCACTTAGATTCTCCTACACAAGACATTACTACACAATACCATTTCCATTACTCATTTCAAACTTCTAAAAATCTGTTACATCCATACATATACAAGGCTACACAAAGGTGAGTATCCTTACCTTGTTTCTCTTCTAATTTCTTTTCTTCCTCTTGCTTCTTCTTTTCCTCTTCCTCTCCTCTTTTCACCGGTTTATAAACCAATTCTAACACTACACCCATAGCAATACACACCATTTCAATACTAAAACTACCCTAACATTATTTAAGCTTTAATGTAGGTTTTAGGGTTTAGAAAATTGCATTACCTTGCAAGGGTGCAAATGAAGCTTGGAGTGGTTCAAGAACAAAGTTTCCAACTCCTTCAACAAGCCAAAATTGGCTAGAGTGCAAAGAGCCAAACAAGGTTTTAGCTTCATTTTCGTTTTGCCCTTGAGGCTAGAAAACAAAGGAGTTTCAAGAAGATTTTTACCTTAAAATGACAGAGGAAGAGGTGGTTCTAATGGTGGTCTTGAAACTCCAAATGCTCCATACCATGGAGATGAAAGTTGTTGTTTTCGATTTTTGAAAAGATAGGAATGTAGCTCTTGATGAGAGGATTCCAATGGTGGTATTTTTATAATTTTTGGAGAATGTTTGATGGAGTAACAAGAGGAGAGAGTGAGGTTTTGTGTGATTTTGTTTGTTTCACCATGGATGTCGCATGGAAGAAGGAAGAAAGGAGAAAGAGAGTGAGGGAGTGTGCATACGTGAGTGAGAGGATGAAATGGAGGAGAGAGAATAAAGTGAGGGTGGGGGTTACTTTATTGTTTTTTTTGTTTGTAAATAAGAAGGAGTTAGTGAGTGTGTGAGAGGGGGAAATAAGGGGGGTCGGCTGGCACCACTCACCCACACAATTTTTACTTTTTATTTTAAAAGTGGACACATAAGTTTGTGTTATTTATGTTTCTACCCCACAACTTCCCGTTTTTGACAGTTTTTACTAATTCCTCATTTTATTGATTTTATTGGCTCTAAAGCTTCACTAATATTTATTAATGATTATTTAGTTGACCAAAACTGTTACGAGTCTATTTGACCCGCTTAAAGACACGTTTTCCCGGTTACCTCGAAAAACGTGCTTTAGGGTTCGTTAGTGATTTTAATCCGTTTTAAGGATCCGCTTTCTTCGGGATCTGTTCCCTAATATTTATTTTGACTTACTTAATCCTTTAGAATCCTTACAACGCTAACCAGGTCTCATACCTCCTATGGTTATTTAACGCTCGTTTAGCGTTTTTCGCTTTTAAAGTGTTTCTTTATTTCTTTTGGATTTATTTTCCCTTACCAATTTTTTTAAATCATTATTAGGCTCTTAAATACCTATTAAGATAATTTAATCGCCATATTTAAGGTCGGGGTATTTCAATCTACCCCCCTTACGAACTTTGTCCTCAAAGTTGTTCGAGGTTATAAGTTTACAATGCTTACTCATTCTTACATGTCTAACACTACGGTTATACAATCTTCCTTTTACTAATTCCCAAATCCATTACTCAAGGTTTCTACATACCATACCATCCAAATGTACTATAGTTACTCCAATCCGCGCTACTACTAACTATCTGGTTCCTCATTACGAAGTTCATACATACATACAGTGCAAAGCTATCCCCAAAGCAATGCAATACACATACAATCCCGCAGGCACTCCGGTCATCTCGACGCAGGACTCCTCTATGTCCCGCTGCCTTTGGAATAATACCACATACTACACTACTATCTTCTCCGGTACAAGCTTCTCACAAATTCTTAACCTTCAGTCTAAGAGAAATACTTCACTACTACCAATTAGAAATCTTCTAAAACACATAACTCCAAAGTCCAATATATATACATTACTTCTATCCTATGTGTGATTTTTGTGACCACTTAAGGGGAGCTTCAAGAATCATTCGACCCTGATGTGATCAGCATCAGTGTTGAACTATCTTTCCACCCCAATTTGTGTTCGGTTTCCCTTGATCTGATCAGGATCAAGTTCGACTTCCCACGTCAGTTTCAAACAAGTAATTAATTCAATTATTTTCATGTTTTATTTTTTTACTCTTCCTAGTCATTCATACATCTCCAAAGGATGGAGTCAGTCCATCAATCATCCTCACTCTATTTCCCAAATGCTTTACTCCATGGTTCAATCCTAATGCTCATTTCCTCAACCTTCACTACTTCCCTCCATTACTCACCATCATATCCTGTATTCTAACTACGGAATACTACCTTTATAAGATTTAGTTGTCTACAATTGTTTCACATATTTTACTTACGATTCCACTACTCATAAGCTTCCTTCATCTACTATCCTCATTCATTTCGTACTACTTCTTCAAAGGTTACAATACTTGTGGAGCTCCGTCCACTACTCATTACTTTTCTTTTACTAATACTCTTACACTAGTGTTACAAGATAGGTACATTCCTCCTATGGTATTTGCATGTTTAATGCCTAGTTACCATAATTACAATATGAATGAGTACTTATGTTTATTTAACGTAGTACCAATCATCAATTTGATTCTCATTTGTGCTATGCACATTACGGTTTAAGTGTTTTATTCATAAAACTTCCATTAAGCGGTTTTCGCTCTACCCCCCTTAAAAGGGATTACGCCCACGTAATCTACCATATGTTATTATTATTAAACATTGGTTTAATCAGTTTGGGCAAATTGAAGCGTTTAGCTTCACTACGGTATACTATAGAGTACGCTCTGGTCAAAGGGTCTTAACCATACCAATGGTTTAGTCTTTGCACCAAGAGTTCCTATATGAGTTTATTTAACTCATATTAATTCGGTTCTAGCTTAATCTGCTTCAAGGCATTAATAGCCATTTTGCCATACTTACTAGGTATAATCTCCTAGCTAGGGCCCACTAGCTTCTGCTGCGCGACCCTGATAGCTTGGGTTCCTTACCCTTCGTGTTATCATTAATGTGCTATACATCACCTTTGTATCCGTCTGTTATGGGAATAAGGTTTACTAGACAAATGCGGTATTCTTTTACCGTGTTTGAACTCAATGAGTTTAAGACTTATAACCAGCTCTCTGGTAATCTACTGCACATGCTTTTCGTGCTTCCATGATTATTCATTAAGCTCCTCCGACTTATTGTCGGGTGAGGTTAAGTCACCACTTAGCTGTAGTGCTTCCTCTGTTGTCACTAGCTTTTAAATCATCCCAATTCTTCTGGTTCAGTACAAGTGTTCTTTACTTGTATGACCTTGCATTTCTATGCGTCGGTCCTAGTGACTCTCCTGTATCTCCTTTCACCTTATATTCCAATGGAATTCACATCTTGTGATTACTAGTGTGTTGTACACTCTTCGTGCTTCTTTGGCCTTAGGCCGCACTGTATGTTGCTAAGCTTGCTTGACTGGCTTATGCCATGTTTGTGGTGAAAGGAAAGATTTACTACGGTTTACATTCTCCATATCCCTAGCCATCCCATTAGATCATTAGCTGCACAAGTGCAATACCAAAACACTCAGTCGTACAGAGTGCAGAGGCGTAAACGCTTGGCAGTAAGTCACTTATGTGATAGGAAAGAATATTTTTGTCTGCCGTTTCATACTTATACTCCGTGTCATTATCTGCTACTTCCTCATAGTTCTTACTCACTGTACAACATTGCTTTTACTGTTTCTGTTACTGTGGTAGTTCCTCTTTACTCATTGCCATTGTCGTTGGCACCATTTCCTTATAGTGTAAATACACTAGGAGGTTCCTAGTGTTCGTGTGTATGACGGTGGTCGTAGAATACCGCCCATTGTGGAGATGTTTTGTTTCCAATTAGGTTTCATGTGTAGGTTAGCTTACCTCACATTCTATCATCATTTGTGATACAATTTACCAAGTGTCTTGGTTGACAATGGATGAAGTAATTTATCGGGTTACTAGCTCTCTTGAGTGTTGGTCATTCATGGTTTTCAATGTGTATTCACATTGATTGTTTTGACAATTGCTGTCTTTCCAGTGCTGAGCACTAATGATAGGCTCTAGCTGTGTAGTTTACTCTGTCATTGATAATGAAAGTTCTTGTTGAGGGGTTTGTCTCCACTCATAGGTCTAATGACAAGGTTTGCTATGTTGGTGTTTACACAATGGTCCACTATATGTTTGGGTGTATATGGAGTATGCTTACTCCCTTAAGTCGTAATGGTTGGAAATCTCATTTCCTTATCCCATCATCCCTTGGCAATGTCTATTGCGTGGAAGCCTTTCCAAGGCTCACATCTTCACCACATTGGTGGTCTTTGGCTAACGAGGGGTACCTTCCCTTGGGTTTCTTGTAGTGTCCAAATGTGGACTAGGCCAATGTTGGCATTATCATGATTCTCATGCCTCTGTGATACCATTGCTACATAAGACATGGCGGTAATTAAGGACTCCGTTAACTGTATACTAGGCTGATGCTCTAGTGACAGTGACATTGAGTTGGCCATTACTCCAAGCCACTCAGAATGTTGGGTTTGAATTTATAGTCCAGTTGTTGATTTCTTGTCGTATGAGGCAATGTTTCTTGCAAGTCTTGTTAGTACTGGTGTGGGTTTTGCAACCGTTTAAGGTTACACACGTAGTTGGTTGATGGCTTTTAAGCCGTACTGCTGCGAGCTATGCTTTTTGCAAGCTGCTTATGCATGTTTCCACTCCTTGTATACCGTCATAGGTTGGAGGTATTATTGGGCTCCATGGTAAGTCGTGGCATCACGCTTCCGTTCATAGGAGACCTTCTTAGGCAAATGGTGTTAATAAGTGCCTCTCAGTATCTTAGGGCATTTCCTGTTAAGTGAAATCCCTTCGGGTCCTAACCGAGTGTTCGTTCTAACTTTCGCGCTTTTATCATGTCGCTGTTGTTCGACTGTTGCAATGCAGACACCCTTCAAGGATTGCTCCTGAGTGCTGTTGAAGCATGCCGTTACATCTGGCTAATGCTGATGACATGTTGTCCACTGTACCTTCTTGTGGTGTTGTACTTGAGTCTTCCCCTTTTGGGTCATGACGTCTTCCGTCCTTGGGTAGACTGTTTATGCTTGTTCCTAGTGTTTAAGACTAGGTTTGGTATTCCCTTCAATGATGGAGTATACTTGTGGTAATCTTGGGGTTGCTCTTGGGAATTCTGTCCCGTTTGTTGAGCATCGTGGTGTTCACGTTAGGCGATTGCCTTACTGTGTTTAGGCCGGGCATACCTTCCAGCTGTCATGTATTGTTTGGTTTATTTGAGACATATCCAATGTCTATACTTACTAGCATGTGCTCTTTGCACTTCCTAGTTCTTATTCCTCATCTTCAGATGGATTCTCTGAGTTCCTTTATGCTTGATCCTCTGAGGTGTCCAGCTGTCTTGGGTTGAACTTACTGATGGTCCGTAGAACGGAGTTGACTACTTCCCGTGTGTCGTACACTACATGTATACATACGTGGGGTACCATGTTGATACGTTACCACTTACCCAACTATATGTCGGGCCCACAAGCTCCTTCGGAGTGCGGTTGTCCCACATCCCGTAACGGGTATACTCGTAGTGTTCGTCACACGCCTAGGTGAAGTATTCTGTTGCCAACTCCTCTTGTATCATCCTATGATACTCACCATAATGCTGTTGGTCTGGTTTTAAAATCCAAAGTTTTTAAAAGAGGGTTGTGGTTTTGAAAGGAAAATTTTGGGTTTTTAAAACAATGGTTCGGCGTTAAAGAAATCTCTCATGGCATAGCCACGTTTGAGGTCCTGTCCAAGTCTAGCTTCTCGCTGACTGGTATGTTCTAATTACCGTGGTCGGGCCGTTAGGCCTTTCCAAGGTTCCATTCCTTCAGTTTTAGGATGTTTATTCCTGTGGTTGTCTCGTTACGGTCACCGTACATTACTATGTACTTGTGACGTATTAGTGTTCCTTTACATATCTCTGTCTCTACTGCACTTGCCTTGGCAAGTGCGCGGTATCGGTGGTTTTTGGATAATCCTATACCAATCTTGGTATGGTTTCTGCTTGTATTTAATAGTCTTGTGATCCTTTCCCTCGTTCTTGTTGATCTACAATTGGTATACTCGCTCCTTTAGGTAGCTTCTTAATGATCTTGACGTGATTGTTGATAATCGGGATGTTTCTCCAACCCTTGGAGACTCCCATTCTATTTGGTTTAGTGTCGTTCCTTGTGGCTCGTTCCCACACATTTGTGGTGGTTACTGAGCCTACCTTGTTTAGGCACTACTCTTGTAGTCCTATCGGATTATATCCCGTGGATGTTCTTGTAGCTGTGTAAGCTATGCTGGCCAGGTATTGTAACCTCTTCGGCGTTGTAATTTCTGGAGTCAACTGCTCCCGACTATATCCTTAGTCGGCTAGCATACCGTTAGTGGTATTATTCAAGTATTACTATCCCGTAGACTTGTGTCTCGGGTTCCGTTACTGCTCCCTTTTTCATTCCGTTGCACGGTTAGTGCTTCTGTCCTGCTGTTGGTTGACTAGCTAGGTTTCGCGACTGCTAAGCAGGTCGCCCATGCTGTTGCAAGTTATAGCCTCCTCGTGGTTGGAGTGCTCATTCTACCGCTATTACGTGCGGTGTTGTGGTTCAGCCGGGGTCCATCTCCGGGACTTCCAGTTCTTGGGACCTACCATATGTCGGTTCTTGTTACTGTGTGATTGCTTCACAACTGCCAGATCGGGTTTTCCCGAGTATGAGAGGACGTTCCTTCTCTCTGGCGTTCTTTCCCAAGTTATACAGTGGGGTTGCGGTGGGCGGGACTGGTATTGTAGGTATCCGGTACTCACTGGTAGTTCCTAACTAGCATACCTCTAATGCTAACACTCAGCCCTTAGCCCTAAGCTTCTAATTCCTAACTCGGTATTCCTAAGCTCGGTATTTCCAGTCATCAGAGCGATACTTCGCTCTGATACCACTTTTTGTAACACCCCTACTATTAATACAGTCATTAACGTCCAATCTCCTTACTCACCAGATACACGCAGCGGATACCTACTTACATACATTGGGTGATACAATGCCGTTAGCCACCCACGTGACTAACAAGGCTACTACTTCTACATACAGCGTCGGTCTGATGGACCGGAATTCCGAGTACTACAAATCTACAATGCATTCTCCATTTACCAAATGCTCCACAATCTCCATTCAATACAATACTCCAAGTACAATACAATAAATCTACATACCGAGTGTACTAAGATCCTTATACAATGTGCTATCTCTTCAAGGTTCATACATACTCACAAGAGACTACTTACTACCCGTTCCTCACGCGCTACTTACTTCCAAATACCAGGGTGTGCCTCCGGTCTCTTCCTTGACCATATTCGTTTCAGGTACCTGCACACTAAAAAAATGTCCCCCGAAGGGGTCAGCTTTCGCCGAGCATGATAACCGCATACCCCGCGTACTAGTGAGGGTACGCCGACCACTTGGTCGAATACATGCGGTTCATTTCATACAAGCATACATGCATACATGCTCTTACACACAGTACAATAATACTTACACAACATACTTACATACATACAATTCATTACATACAAGGAATACGATATAACCATTCAATACTCACTTACCTTCTTCCGAAATACACATACTCATTACATACACAATATACAATTCTTGTTAGCTTCATTGGTCCACCCGGGTTAATCGGGTGGAGATTACTCTTTTACTCATTACTTCATACATACATACTCATACACATACTTACTTACGGATCCATACTTACTTACTCTTACTCTTACTCAAGTTAAGTCGTCGGGACCTCCGGCCCTGGGGACTACACCGTCCCACCTCCAAGATTTACTTGACTCACTAATCCGGGATGCTACCCATTTAAGGGATTTGGGCCGCGGACCAGTTTAAGAGTCAGGAATTACAGCCAACCTCTCGTGACTCCGCATCCTCACGCGTGGCCGAAGCTATATCGGACTTGTACTCATTCCAATTTACTCATTTAAGTTAGGAGTTAGATAGTTAGGAATTAGCACAAGTCAACATCCAAGCCACAATAATACAATACCCATATACACTTACATAAAAATACATTACAATATACAAGTACACTACAAGTATGATACACTTCGTCATCATTCATATGTTTCATGAATTATACAAACTATTGTTCAAGACAAATATCAAGAACAATGGAAACAAGCACAAGTAGGTGCAATATAGTCCGATTCATGCATTTATCTTATTAGGTGATCAAATAAGCACACAAATCGGGGTAACCAGATTAGGATACAGGGCATGAAGAATTCATACCTTTCACCGCTGTACTTGTATCCCAACGTTCCTCCGGTATTCACAATTCAAATCCTATGATATACATACAACCGAATAATTAATCTAACTATCATTAACTTAATTCGGTTACCCTTACGCTTCCTAACTCATACTTACTAGGTCTTCACATTCTTATACTTACATTTTATTTACTTACTTTTAATTACTTAACAATGGTTTACTTACACATATATGTACGTATGTATAGGTGGGTATATATATACATACATACATATACTAACCATGGTCTTATAATTTTTTTTTTTTAAGTTTTGACCCGACCGAACTTGCGACCGACCTTGCAAGTTCGGTCCGAGTCAGTAGGTTACATCGGGTGAAAATTCCAGGGCCGACCGACCTTGCAAGTCCGGTCCCAAGGTCGGTCCATTCCAGTAAGTTACTTAACGAAAAAAATTTCAGCCCGACCGACCTTGCAAGTCCGGTCGCAAGGTCGGTCCATCCCAGTAGCTTACTCGACGGAAATTTTTCTGGCCGACCGAACTTGCATGTCCGGTCGCAAGTCCGGTCGATTCCAGTAGGTTACAGACGGGAGAATTTTTCTGGTCCGACCGAACTTGCAAGTCCGGTCGCAAGTCCGGTCGATTCCAGAAGCTTTCCCGTCTTTGTAAATCTGGGCTCGACCGAACTTGCAAGTCCGGTCGCAAGTTCGGTCCGGCCCAGTATTTGCATTTTACTTCTGTTTTCAGTCCCATACTTTACCCATTGTTTCCCCAATCTTCTTACATGTAATCTCACATGTTTAAACACTACCTAGGCCCTTCAAATTGCCTTAGTTCATCCACCAAATGCTTTACTAAATCCATCAATCCACTTACTCAATTTCATCACTTCCCTTCCACACTTACAACAGTTTTTCATCCTCCAATGCTACAGATTTTTGCTCCTACTTCCCCCATGCATATTCTCATCTCCTAATGCCATTTCCAAAGCCTACAATGTATTATCTTACCCTCCAATTCATTCCCAAGTCACTACAATACCTATACCCAAGTTCAACACTCTTGTCACCAATTCTTCCACACTAATTCTTCCTAACTTCTCCAATGTATCTCTATACACTTTGTTATAGATTTTGGGTTCTTATTTCCTCCACTACTTCCTCAACTAATGCTACTCCTAGTATCCAAAAATACATCCATTCACTTCCTAGTTACATCTCATTAACAAATCATACCCAAATCTGTTACAAGCTACTAAACGCTCCCATTATACTCTCCACATACACCTAGTCACTACCTAGGTTGTTTTCTCATCTTGAACACTTAAGTCCTCAAATTCCTAGATAAAATTTGACATAGTCTCCCCTATATTATTAACATTCTCCACATGGTTTCTCTCCCACATTAACATCATCTCACCTGTTTATACGCAACATCAATATACAAGCTCCCATACACATTTACCAATACTAAAACACTACTAAAAATTCCTCCACTCAATCAACCCAATACCCAACTAAGTTTCAATACATTTTACATGTTTTTCAACGGTTTTAAGCACTTAGATTCTCCTGCACAAGACATTACTACACAATACCATTTCCATTACTCATTTCAAACTTCTAAAAATCTGTTACATCCATACATATACAAGGCTACACAAAGGTGAGTATCCTTACCTTGTTTCTCTTCTAATTCTTTTCTTCCTCTTGCTTCTTCTTTTCCTCTTCCTCTCCTCTTTTCACCGGTTTATAAACCAATTCTAACACTACACCCATAGCAATACACACCATTTCAATACTAAAACTACCCTAACATTATTTAAGCTTTAATGTAGGTTTTAGGGTTTAGAAAATTGCATTACCTTGCAAGGGTGCAAATGAAGCTTGGAGTGGTTCAAGAACAAAGTTTCCAACTCCTTCAACAAGCCAAAATCGGCTAGAGTGCAAAGAGCCAAACAAGGTTTTAGCTTCATTTTCGTTTTGCCCTTGAGGCTAGAAAAACAAAGGAGTTTCAAGAAGATTTTTACCTTAAAATGACAAGGAGGAAGAGGTGGTTCTAATGGTGGTCTTGAAACTCCAAATGCTCCATACCCATGGAGATGAAAGTTGTTGTTTTCGATTTTTGAAAAGATAGGAATGTAGCTCTTGATGAGAGGATTCCAATGGTGGTATTTTTATAATTTTTGGAGAATGTTTGATGGAGTAACAAGAGGAGAGAAGTGAGGTTTTGTGTGGTTTTGTTTGTTTCACCATGGATGTCGCATGGAAGAAGGAAGAAAGGAGAAAGAGAGAGTGAGGGAGTGTGCATACGTGAGTGAGAGGATGAAATGGAGGAGAGAGAGAATAAAGTGAGGGTGGGGGTTACTTTATTGTTTTTGTTTGTTTGTAAATAAGAAGAGAGTTAGTGAGTGTGTGAGAGGGGGAAATAAGGGGGGCCGGCTGGCACCACTCACCCACACAATTTTTACTTTTTATTTTAAAAGTGGACACATAAGTTTGTGTTATTTATGTTTCTACCCCACAACTTCCCGTTTTTGACAGTTTTTACTAATTCCTCATTTTATTGATTTTATTGGCTCTAAAGCTTCACTAATAATTAATGATTATTTAGTTGACCAAAACTGTTACGAGTCTATTTGACCCGCTTAAAGACACGTTTTCCCGGTTACCTCGAAAAACGTGCTTTAGGGTTCGTTAGTGATTTTAATCCGTTTTAAGGATCCGCTTTCTTCGGGATCTGTTCCCTAATATTTATTTTGACTTACTTAAGCCTTTAGAATCCTTACAATACGCTAACCGAGGTCTCATACCTCCTATGGTTATTTAACGCTCGTTTAGCGTTTTTCGCTTTTAAAGTGTTTCTTTATTTCTTTTGGATTTATTTTCCCTTACCAATATTTTTAAATCATTATTAGGCTCTTAAATACCTATTAGGATAATTTAATCGCCATATTTAAGGTCGGGGTATTTCTACAAAATTGACCCAGTACATATGAAAGCCCAATCTTTCCAAAACTTATAACAAATACCCCATTTAATTCGATCAAAGGTCGTGGACATATCAATTTTAAATGCTAGAGTCCCCTTTCTAACAGCCTTAGACCCCCTCATAAGATGCAACAGCTCATGAGCAACTATGATCTGATCAGCAATTAACCGGCCACTAACAAATGCAGCCTGGCTTTCAGTAATTAGTAGTGGCATATATGACTTGACACGATTAACTAGGACCTTGGAAATCACTATATATATGGTATTGCACAAAGATATTGGGCGAAAATCAGATAACATGAATGCCCCCATATTTTTGGGAATTAAAACTGAACGAGCATGGTTAATCTCTTAGGGCAAAACAATTGTATTAATGAACGATAAACAATATCAATAAAGTGTTCATGCGCAATATCCCCATAGGTTTTAAGGAACATACCGTTTACTCCATCCGGACCAAGTGCCTTGTTAGGATGTAAAATTTTCAGCGCCACAAGCACTTCCTCTCTAGTATATGGAACTCCAATGGCCTCAAACACTTCTCTAGGGATCCACCCTTCAATGCATGCTAACAAGTGTTCATTTGTCTATGGAAAAAATTGTTTGGAAATAACCCCTAGCAAGACTTTCACTACCATCCGAACTCTTATGTCTAACACCATTACTATCAATAAGAAATTGAACCGTATTTTTGCGAACTCTAGCCTTAACTCGATTATAAAAGAAATTAGTGTTCCTATCCCCCGCAGACAACTAGATAGCCCTCGAGGGTTGTGCTAATCTACATTCTTGCCTAAATATCAGAGTATCTAAATGAGAAGAAAGTTGTTTAAAGGATAGAATATTTACTACAGTTGGATATGCTCCCACCAGCCGATTCAGCGCAATCTTTGTATCCACAACAGATTGATGCTCCTTCTTAATTCTCGTCATTCCCCATTGCTGCAACTTTGAACCACAAATCTTCACCTTATGAGAATAACCATGAAGCTCCGGGCGATAACCATCATCCGAAAGCTGCTGAGCTATCTGACGACATTTAGCCTCCTAAGCCCTATAGTTTTCGAATCGGAAAGGCTTGCGATCCTTCTTAACTGGCAGAAACATGATTAACTTGATGGGATGATGGTCTGAATGACCCCATATGAGATGATAGTTGCACGTATGTGGGAACATAATAGACCACCGATGTAACACCCCGGTTTTTACACCCTAATTTTTTTATTTTTGACTTGTACAACTTTCTACAATATTTTACAGCGGAAGACTAAATAACACCTAAGCTAAACTGGAGTGCTACCGCCCACCCACACCAACTAGTGTGGATGCTAAGGCTAATCCACCTACAACCTAACTCCTGGAACATGCTCCAAGAAGTTTGCCACTTACAAATAAATAAAATTTCTAATTATGTAGGCGCGTTCCCTTGTCCCAAGCTCAAGAGCAATATCACACAAAGAATCAACTTCACCTGCAACCATAAACACAAATCTGTGGCCAGCAAGCAATCACACAAAGGGGCCACAGGCACAAACCAGAAAACGTCAGCAAAGCTGAGTAACAAATATCACACCCTGTAAAATTCATTCTTTCTTTAAAACTCTTTGCATAACAAGTAAGCATCCAACATCATCACACAAGCATAGGCATGCAATAAGAGTATATCACACAGAAGAGTTTACCTGCCCTTGGATTACCATCATATTCGTACCTCGTGAGTCGGTTAAATCTCAACACCCCACTGGAATCACAAAGTGAAATCCACAAATCTCAATTCTCTGGCCCTATGTCCTTAAGTGTGCACACCCCCTAAGGCTAACCATAGCTCAAAGAGTAGATCATAGGACGACCCCAATTCATTGGTAGGAGTCTAATAATCAGTCGCCAATACGGCAAGCCATAAAATGACTTAATATTCAGTTGCTCAAATAGCTTTTCTCAATGAGGCTAACCATAGCCTTTCTCAATATCGCCATCCAACCAACCAACAAGTCCACCATCACATAGTATCACACACAATACAATTTCCAATCCAACATTAATAATCATGATCAAATAAGTAGTAAAACTCTCGAATAGATTCTTCACAATTCGTGTAATAATAAGCTCCTTCCATGAATATACCATTCACTCACCAGAAACCAGCTTAATCTCTTATCAGTCATAAATCAACATTCAACACGAGGATAACTCAAAAATCATTTCCAAAACCTTCTAGAAGAATATTACACACAATCATCCTTAGAAAAGGGGTTAAGATATCCACATCATATTTTCTGATAAATAGTCAAACCAATATCATTCCAAACCATTAAAGGGTAAACCAAGCAACAAAACACCCAAAACCACACTTAAACAAATTTTCCTTCTTTCAAAGTTTTAGCACACATATATAAACTTACAGGGCTCCCTTATATATTTTACACTTCACCATCTCTTAAAACATAAACCACAAGTCATATTAGGATTATAATGACCAGACAAACCATTAAATTCAATAACCAACACACAATCACACTTATACAAGCTTAAAGCACACCTTTAACCCAAATCACTTCCTAGTAATTCGAATGACTTCCCAAAGTATTTTCGACCTAAATTTTTGACCATGGATCTAAATTCACAATATAAGACTACCCTTAAAATTTCAGCTCAAAATAACCTCGGAAACCTATTTAACTAAGTCTCAAGGCTTAAAGCACCATTAAAGCCCTCCTTCCTCAACCTAGCATTTTTATGTCTACCCACGAGTTCCCACCACCTAGAATCAATTATTATGAGTTCATATAGGTATACTAACACACCAAACTCAACAAAATCCCATCGAAATCACTCATGGAGTCTTAGAACACATTTTTCCTTCCTTAAAGTTGCCTAGAAATTATCCTACTTCCTAAAATTATTTTCGCCTGAATATTTGATATTAGTCTAGTAATAACTATCTAAGAACACTGTCAAAATTTCAGCTCAAGATCATCTATGGTTCGAAGTGGACAGATCTTGAGAAATCAAAGAGAAAACATGCCTTAAGGTGAGTTTTTGGTGAGCATAAGTGTTACCTGGACACTCCTTGCCATTTTAGCCATGACCTTACAAGTTCCTTAGCTAATTGAATAAATTTATTCCACCAACAAATTCGCCCAAGGTCATCAGCTGCTTCTCCCTTCTTGAAATCTTGTTTTTCTTGATTTTAGCTTGAATTCTCCTTCTCTAATGGTGTTTGTTGTCTTCCTCCAACTCCTATAGACTCCTGGTGGTGTGGGTGTGTGCAAAGAGCAGGAAGGAAACCTGATTATATCTCCTTCTTATAAAGGCGTGAGTGATCTTTTAAATGAGATTAATTTCTTTCATTAATTAAGGGTAATGATTATAATGATAAGGCTTATCCTTTGTAACCCCTTGGATGATGGACACTTGGCTAAGCCTAATCCCAGCCCTTGGAGTGTCTCCTCCCTCATTAATGAATGGATAAGGCTTATCCCTAAAATGATTACAAAAGGACGAATTAGTGCATAGTAAGGAGGTTAAGGAAGATGTCTTCATTTACAGCCGTCGGATCGTAGATATTTTGCTTGGATAATCTCCACCATCCATGTGTGACCTCCCCTCATTAATGAAGATGACACAAGGCTTCTCTTGATTGGACCATGTGTAGCCTCTCATTTCTTGACACCTCAACACTTACATCATCGTTATGTCATGCCGACATCATTGTTGCATCATCACTGCATCATCACTGCATCATCATGGTCAAAGTTGACCATTGACCAAAGTTTGACCATTTTCCAATATTTGACCGAGGTCAGACCAAGGTTGACCAAGGTTTGACCACAGTTGACCAGGGCTTTTGACCTCTAAGTAACTTCCCGAAATTTCAGTGTTTTCTGGGACTTGCTGAATTAGGGTTTCTCCAGGGTTTCTTGGTTGATACCCGACCACTAGGGCTTCCTAGTGTTCTCTAATAATTCCTATGGAACTATGGTTTCCATTAGGGTTACAAAAATTCGGGGTATTACAACCGATCATTGCAAAGAAACCGATCTAGTCTACATTTTGTATTCAATGCACCACAACTTCTATTTGTGTACGTGTATCTACCTCCCATATGCCCATGTTAAACAAGTTACAGTCTAAAAGACACCTACGGAAAGCATTCATACCCCTTATAGCTCGGATTCAATGTCTCCGTTGCTTATACCCATATAGTACTTCGTTAAGATCACCACTAACTAACCAGGGACCATCCCAATGAGAACATAGATCCCTTAAAAGCCTCAAATTACTCCAGTTGTCCAAACCAGCGGACCAACCATACACCCCGTAAACCACCAAGTCATTCCTTCTCATACCCAAAATCAGACGGTCAACATGATGACTTGAAAAACCCAAGACTTGCACTTGCATACAAGCGTCCCACATAAACAACACACCCGCCTTCCTGCCCACACAGTCACCTACCACCCAGTTGTAATAGCTCAGTTTATACATAAAACGCCTACACTTCAAACTAGCCAACTTTGTCTCTAAGAGAAAAAAGAAACTAGGTGACTCACCTCGGATAAGATCCAGGAGCTAGCGAACCGCACGGTTGTCACCCAAACCCCGACAGTTCACAGCCATTAGCGGCATTAATCTAGGTGGCCCTGGGCCTTCCCTAGGGTTGCCTCTACATGAGAAGAACAACCTGCTTCTCTTTCTTAACACCCACCTCTCCAAACTCATTCTCAAGAAACTCAGATAGTGATTGATCATATTGCATTACATCAAACTTCCTTTTCTTGCCAGAACCTTCCGGTGGAGAGCCCTCCTTCTGGACTAGAACAACATCCTTTGGAGGGATCTCACCCTCCTCCAATTCACCCGACTCAGAAACATTCTTATTTCCTTGCCCTTGCGCCAGCTCCTCTTCCTGCGCCACATCCATAGCCTTGCCTTCAAGATGGCAGAGGAATCAAAATGGACCCATCCCCACCAGCTTCTCCAACATGTAACCATAACCACACGGGAGTTCATGTGCAGGTACATCCAACTGCAAAGGACAATCCCTTGAGTGGTGTGAAAATAGACCACAATGGAAGCATAAGCTGGGAAGACGTTCATAGGATAGCCGTAAACAGTAGTACGACCAACAATTGATATTGTGACCACACACATTAAAGGTTAAGTAATGTCCACCTTAACCTTAATTCTCATATATCCTCTAGAAAACTTTTGATCCTAATCTTGATAGTGCATGAAAAGACCAATCTTATCACCTCACCTTCACACAAAATCTCTTGTCATGAACCAAAAGGGGACATCAACGACCCTAATCCAAAAAGGTATCCATTGGAAGACATGGTCCCTAGGCACCTTAGAGCGGTCGACATCCACCAACACCGACAAATAGCCATCAAAGGTCCACGGACCTCTTCCCATGACACTATTCAACCGTTCTTCATTAAAAAATTCAAAAAGGAAGAACCCCGCACCAAAACTCCTTACCTTAAGTTCCTTCTCAGCCTGCTAAACCTTTGCAAGAGTGCGCTCCATGGCCTTCACATCCACACTCCGAGCCATGAACAATCGACCCAGTAAACACCGACCAAATGGAAGATGGGAAGGGGAATCTGGGAGGCCCAACCTCCATGCAATCCCCTCAACTGAAGTAAGCACCATCTCTTCATAGCACTTAATCAAGTCGTCTAGATTACTTTCACAATATGCCATCAGTAGACATCAAAAGTAGGGGAAAACTTAGAGAAAAGGAATGGGTGAAGCTTGATACGGAAGATGGACATATAGATGAAATCTAAAGGGACAACATCTAAATAGGAAAGACAGACATGAGAGGAAAGAAAACTTCCTGGAAAAGGCTAGAGTACTAGAACTAATCATAGCGATGCAAGAAAAATCGAAGAACATTCAAAGTTGCAAGGAAGAAAAAGATTTTGTTTGTCCTTAGTCTAAAAAGATCACATAACATGACACAAAGAGACAACTGTAGGTAATCATTTGCATGTTACACATCTACAACCAGGGGCGGATCCAAAGGGGGGGCACCCCGCCCGAAACTTTTGAAAATTTGTCAAATTCTCTTATAAATTTTTAAAAAAGTATAAAACTGTCTACAACCCAAAGATGCAAGTAGTGACGGCTCAAAAAAGGTAAAAAGCTAAATAGAAGCATGCATTTGGTTATTATAATGTTAATTCCTAGAATAAGATTACTAGAATGGAAGTTTAAGAATAGAATATGACCTCATTTGGTTGTTATGATGTGAATACTTGGAATTTGATGTTTCTTTTGCTTGGTTGGTGGAATAATGATAGGAATAGGCTTGGAATAAAGTATACATTTACGAATCTATCATTGATAAATGACATAATATTATTATTTATTGTATGATAAATTAAATTTTAATTATAAATATTAACTTGAAAATATGTAAGAAAAAATTATTACAAAATAATTATAAATTTTACTTTTCCTAATTATAAGAACCCAACAAATAAGTTAATAAATTACTTATAAAAAAAAATTTACCATTAAATTTTTTTTCGGTAATATTTGATTGATACAATGAATGTATACTTGTAATTATTGAGGATATATAACATAAAAGAAATATTATGATAGCATGTAATATGAATGTGATTAATATAATTCGAACATCATACTACTTATTCAGATACGGACAAATAGACTGTTAAAACTATTACTAACTAAAATTTAATAAAACATTCTACAAGGAAAAGAACAAACTAATAAAATTACGATGTAAACTTTCAATTATCTTAAAATTATTATTGTACAAAACATTTGTAGTATATTTCAGAATGATTAATTATAAGTATTCAAATTGTTATGTAATGATTATTTATAAAACTATTTCTACAAACTATTATGGTTTAGCATATACTGTCCTTAATTATTAAAGAACAATTTTATATGCTAATATACTTTATTTCTCATTTCTTGACATATCTTGTATTAAATTTAAATTTATGTTTTTGGATTTCATTAAGTAGTATTTAATTTAATAGAGTATATTGTTTTAACTATAAATGTATGTTTAAAATAAAATAAATATTTTATCAACAATTGAACAATATATAATATTCATATCGTAAGTGATAATTGTACACAATATATTCGCATATAGTCAATTATTTTATTATTAGTAAGAATTGCTTTTTTCATTTTAATGATATTATTTATTCCATTCAAAATTAAAATAACCTTAAGTATTAATATATTTGATGTTTTATATTAAATACTAATTATATTCATAATATTTTATATATATATATATATATATACATCTACTATATTTGCTCTAAATAAAATGGTTTATTTTTTTATATTTGAATATAAAAAAATTATAAACTAATTGTAACTAAAATATTAATAAATAATAAGTAAAGACTATAATTAAATATCTACATTGTTTAGATAATCTGGTCAATCGCTTGGAATAGCAATTCCTAGAGTTTCAGCAGGGAATCTTATTCCCAGTGAGTTACCAGCAAATTGGAATAAGCCGAATTCCTGGAATTAGTTTTTTTCGTACCAAACATGGGAATAGCATTACAATTCTTGGAATTGTAATGCTATTCCCTAGTACCAAACGACCCGAACATGACACAAAGAGACAACTATAGGTACTCATTTGCGTGTTACACATCTACAACCCAAAGATACAAGTAGTGACGGCTCAAAAAAGGTAAAAAGCTAAATAGAAGCATGCTTGTCAGGCAGCCCAAAGTGCATCTGCTAATGATCTTCCATCCCCAGATGATTGGTGCTACCTGAAAAGTGAAACTTAAATAACCTTTGCATATAGCATCTATAGCACAAATTTCAATTTCTTTGAAAGAAAACATTACTACCATAGAATGAACACATCACGACTATGAGCATATGATAAATCCTCTTTTATTTTTTTAGGAAAATTCGCAATATACTCCTAAAATTTTTCATATTCACAACATGCCCCTTTTTCAAAACATGGTCACAAGATACCCCTAAAAAGTTAAAATTCACAAAATGTCCCAAATCAGTTGAATGACCTTAAATAATGACTATTTTACCCAAGACATTAAAGGTCATATTTCAAGTTCACAAGATGCCTTTTTTTTAATTCAGCAGGATTTTATAAAATTTTACAAATGATATGCCACTATATTTTAAACTAATTCATGAAATGCCACCAAAAAAAAGTTACAAAATTCTAAAAAAAAAAGATAAAATTAAATAAAAAATTCTATTTGTTTAAATATAAAAAATGCAAAGAACTTGAATTTTTTTAAATAAAATTTACTTTTTTTAGAAAATATAGAAACATTTTAAAAAAATCTAGGGAAAATTCACAAAATACCACTGTTTGAGTTTATAATTCACAAAATACCACTGTTTTTTTTCGTAATTCAACTCTAAACATGCTTAAATGTTGTCCAAAATTGATGAAACTTTACATGGACGATGCTAAAGTGTTATATTTTGGTCCAATATCAAATTTGAAGTTTTTTAAGCTCATATTTGACACGTCCGCTCTGATCGAACTTCCAAAACATTGTTTTTTTTAAAGCAACAAGTATTATATTAAGAAACAAGTTTGAGTACAAATTCCGGCATAGTAACCGAAGTCCATGAACCCGTGAGCTGCTCACAGCGGGCATGGTTAGCAAGACAATGCGACGACGTATTTTCATGCCTAGGAATATAAAACCAGTTTACATCAAGAAATCTGGCAATGTGTGCCAAAATACGATCTAGGATAATCGTTGTTGATGGCATCAGAGATGTTGCCCTGCCGGCACGAAGATATTGGACTATAGATTTGCAATCTGTGAGGACACGTAAAGAGTGAAGTCCATGATTGTAAGCCGTAGTCAAAGCAGCTTCTATTGCAGAAGCCTCTACATCTGAGGGATTTAAGTCGGCCCGCTCAGCTCTAGTTCTAGCCCAGAGTAATTGACTATTTGATCGAGCAACAAAGGCTTGGCCCACACGTCCATATGAAACTATACTAGCATCCACAAAAATCTCGACCATAGATGGATGCAACTGCCGGTGACATAGAAGTAGAACATGAGTTGTATGAGAGGGGGAGGAAGCTTGTTGAAGACAACTGTCAGCTTGACACCACCCCTGAGCAAAAGTACATACCCCCATGTGAAGTTTGACAACGAGCAAACTAGATTTTCCAGAAAAAATTGAGATTAAGGGTGATGGTGGCTACTGGCTGCTGGGTGCATAAATGTAAAAACCAACTTTGAAAAGCCTGGTCCGAGACAAGATTGTGCGAAAGATGAGGGAGTTGTTCAGTGAAAGTTTCCCGGAAGGGCTGAACAGTCGGACACAACAAGAGAACATGTGGCATTGTTTCTGGCGTTTACAGAAGGAGCACTCAATGGGCATATCAATCTTAATCTTGTCCTTTATGGCCGTTTTGCAGGATATTTTAATCGTAAGAAGCTTCCACCTGGCAGTTTAACACGTGGCAGAACCTCAGCTGTCCAGATTTACTTATAAGCTTTAGACAAGAGGACTGATGATGAAACAGAAGGCTGTGTAAGATTCCTGAGAGAGTGTTGGGATATTGAACCATCCGTACAAGCCCAAGCCCAACACAGGACTTCTAATTCTTTCAGCCCATGATTAGCATAAACCAAGTCATTATTTATCTTTTATCTTTTGTTTATCTTTGTTTTATCTTTGTTTATCTAGATGCGGTAGATTACACAAGTATATATGTATGTATAAACTCTTCTTGGTATTAAGTTGAATAACAATAACAATGTTCTCTTTACTTTCACTTACACAAAGCTAAACACAATCAATATCCAATATGGTATCAAGAGCAAAGGTTTGTTACACGCTTCAGTAGAGTTTCTGGGTTTACATAGCCATGGCGACTGGAGATAAACACGAGAAGAAACAAGAAAAGGAGAATCCTTCTACTTCAACAAATGCTATTGACGTGAACGACCCTCTGTACGTTCACGCCGCTGAAAGTCCCGGGCTATTACTAACAACCAAATTCAACGGGACTGGGTTCCTAGGTTGGAAGTGTGACTTTGTCACAGCCCTCAAATCTAAAAACAAATTCGGTTTTCTAATTGGGAAGATCAAGAAACCTGATGAAAGCGATGAAATCAGATACGCAGCGTGGGTAAGGTCTTGCTCTTTGGTGGTTTCTTGGGTGAAGACCGCGCTAGGCCCCAACGCTCTTGAAGGCGTGCGATATCTCGATGATCCACAGGAGATTTGGACCGCGCTTTGCGACCGATATGAGCACAACAATTTGGCTGTTGTCCACATATTAAAGAGAAACCTGGGGGAAGCGAGGCAAGAAGATGAATCTGTAGCAGAGTACTACAACAAACTAAAGAATTTGTGGGGAGAATTGGAGTAAGCACGGCCGCCTAAGAAGTGTACCTGTGGCGGGTGTACTTGCGGCATCAATCAGGCTATTAAACAGACGATGGACGAGGATAAACTTGTGCACTTCTTGTTGGGACTCAATCGCGAACTTCTGTCGATTCGTGGGCAGATTCTCGCGATGAAGGAGCCGCCGACGCTTGAGTTATCCAGGAAGAGGAGCAAAGGGGAAGCAAGAACTCGGGGGAGGAAGCCAAGTCTTTCGCCAGCTACAGACCTGCAAACACAAGAAACCCTAGCAGTCGATCCGAGGGAGAAAGGAAAAAAATGGTTTGTTCATACTGTAAAAAGACGGGCCACAATTCGGAAGAATGCTACCAGAAAAAGAAATGTAACTACTGTAAGAAGCCTGGGCATGACGACAGTGATTGCTATTTTCTCCATGGCAGAGATGCGGTGTTAGCTCGCAGGAAGAAGAGTTTCGCGAATGTCGCGAAAGAAAGGGAAAACGAAGGAAAACAAGGACAAGATGATGGGTTGACACCCAAGCAACTTCAACAAATAGCAGAGCTCATTCGCAATAGCCATGCCGGAACCAAAACAGAAGAAGTCAGCTACTGTAACTTTTCAGGTAAGCATTCTTACTGTACTTACAACAAGCGTTGTTTCATGAGCACGGGTGCACAGAGTGATTTCGACGGGGAGTGGATAATGGATTCAGGAGCCACAGATCACATGACAGGGAAGGAAACCCTAATTCGAAACTGGAAAAATCTTGAGATAGATAAGATAGTGATATTACCGGATGGAACTTCACAAACTGTCAATCGGAAGGGAGATGTGAACTTAGGGAAGAATCACTGGTTGAGAGGAGTGCTCCATGTTCCGAATTTTGTCTTCAATTTAGTCTCTGTGAAGAAGTTGAGTAAGCAGCTCAATTGTTCCATGATTTTTGATAGAGACGATTGTTTTCTTCAGGACCATATGACAGGGAAGAATAGAAGAGTCGGGCGAGACAGAAACAGCTTGTATGTTCTGGATCGCATCGAGGCAGAAATTGGGTTGAGCAATGCAATATTGGACCGGGACGGAAGTTTGATAGTGGGCCGTGGACTGGTGATTAGCCCAAAGGCAGAAGAAACACATGTAAAACTAGGACATGTACCATTCAAAAAGCTAGTTTCAATGGGATTAATAAAAGAAGGAGATTTTCCAGAAAACTATGCTTGCGATATATGTTACAAAAGCAGGGCTCAACGATTACCGTTCAAGAGTTCCACGATAAAAACGAAGAAACCGTTTGAAATGATACACATCGATGTGTGAGGGCCATTTAAAGTGGAAACTTACAATGGTTTTCGATTTTTTTTTGTTTCGTCGATGACTATACAAGAACAACTTGGGTTCAACTTCTTAAATTGAAAGGTGACGCTTGGGAGGCAATTGTTACTTTTATACGAAGGATAGAGCGACAATTCGAAACAAAAATTAAAGTCGTTCGAACTGATAATGCAAAAGAACTTGGAAGTTCTAATGAAGGGCAATCTTTCTATGCTAAGGAAGGGATAATGCATCAAACAACTTGTGCATATACTCCACAACAAAATGCCGTGGTGGAAAGGAGGCACAAGTATTTATTAGAAACAGCAAGAACTCTATTTTTCCAATCCAAAGTGCCACTGACATACTAGGGAGAATGTATCCTGCATGCGACATACTTGATTAATAGACTTCCTTCGAAGGTGCTACAAGGAAGAACACCGTTTGAAAGCTTACATGGAAGCAAAGTCAAGTATGATGAAATAAAGCCATTCGGGTGCTTATGCTATAAGACTTTGGTGAATAACAAAGGAGGAAAGTTTAGGCCAAGAGGTGAGGCTTGCATTTATCTTGGGGAGGATCCAAGGAAAAAAGGGCACAAAGTTCTAAGTGTTGAAAGTCAAACCATTGAAGTATGCAGAGATGTGAAGTTTCACACTAAAGTTTTTCCATATACCGAAGCCAAGAAAGATAATGGTCAGTTATCAACAGACATGTGATGAAGAAAGGTGTGTTCGAAATTTTGATACTTATCACATAGCTTTTGCTGATGATGATGAAAGCAAACCAAGTGGCACAGAAAACAATAACATTGAAGAAGAAGTTCAACCTGAGATACAAGTCCGACGTTCAGGTAGGGAGAGTCATAAACCTGGATACTTAAGTGATTATGTTTGTGGTGCTTTTCAGAGGGTGTTAGACGAAAGGGTTTATAGAGATAACAACACATGCAAGAACCTCATCACCGAATGTGAAAGTTTAACAGAGTTAAGGTCAAAATTTTGCACCGCACTCTTGTCACGGCATATAGTGCTGAATTGCAAGCACTTAGAGACAATGACACATGGGACATTGTCACTTTACCTAAAGGCAAAAAGGTAATAGGGTGTAAATGGGTTTATAAAACAAAGCTCAAGTCAGATGGCTCACTTGAAAGATACAAAGCGAGACTTGTTGCAAAAGGTTTCACACAACGACAAGGGTTAGATTACAATGAAACATTCTCACCAGTGGTAAAAATGACCACGATCTGAGCTCTCATCGTAGTGGCTCTTACCAAAGGATGGATCATTAACCAACTTGACGTTAACAATGCCTTTTTACACGGTGATCTGGATGAAGAAGTTTACATGAGAGTGCCAGATGGACTTGAAGTTCATGGCACCAATAAGGCTTGTCTTCTCCGGAAATCGTTATATGGGTTAAAACAAGCATCACACGACAGTGGTTTTCCAAGCTGGGAAATTTCCTTCGGAAACTCGACTTTTCTCAATCCAGGAATGACTATTCACTGTTTTTCAAGGAAACTGAGAAAGGGATATTCATTGCTGTTTATGTGGACGACATCTTAGTCGTGGGACAGAATCAGGAGGGTATAAACAACATCAAAAGGGCTCTAGATCTGAACTTCAAAATCAAGGATTTGGGGAGCTTGCATTACTTCTTGGGAATAGAATTTATCCGAACACACAAAGGATACATTCTCTCTCAACGAAAGTTTTGCATGGATATGATAAGTGAGTTTGAATGCGATGATAGGAAAACCACACGAGGACCCATGATAGTAGGAAAGCAGTTATTATCTGAAGAAGGAAAACCTCTACATGATCCCACAACTTTCCGAAGAGTTGTAGGAAAGCTAAACTATCTATCAAACACACGCCCAGATATCAGTTTTACTGTTCAGAATCTAAGCCAATTCATGCAAAACCCCACAGATGTACACATGGAAGCAGCACTGCATGCCCTCTGCTACATCAAAGGGACAATGAACTATGGCATCATGCTAACCGGCTGAGACCATTCATCCTCTCTTAAGCTTTTAGCTTATTGTGATTCTGATTGGGCAACTTGTCCTAATACCAGAAAGTCTGTCTCAGGCTACTACATTTTCCTCGGTGATAGCCCTATTTCATGGAAGACCAAGAAGCAAGGTTCTGTATCACTGTCAAGTGCAGAAGCTGAATACCGTTCACTTCGACGTGTGACTGCAGAATTAACTTGGCTCACTCGACTGCTACATGAATTGGGAGTTGATGATATTACACCAATTCCGGTCAAGTGTGATAATCAATCTGCGATACACATTGCAAGGAACCCCGTTTTCATGAAAGGACAAAGTGTAGACACCAAAAATTCTCACCCCATAAAGCGAATTCCGAAATAATAAGAGGGGTCGTCGCCTTTCTTTTTTCAAAACATATTAACGTGTGTGCTAAGACGAAACCATCATTTTATAATCTTTTTCAAAACATTTTAGAAAAAAACACAATTCTTCAAAAATGAATTTCCATCGACAGTCCAGTTTCAAGGTCGTCCCCTTTTGTTTATTCACTTATTTTACTATCTTATTTTGTTTTGTTTATATTCTATTTATTTTATTTTATTTTATTTTTATTCATCTATTCACTTTTTCTTATATTTTATTTTATTCTACTATTAGCATTAGTATTTTTATTTTCATTTCTATTTATACACACTCATTTTCATCTTTCAAACTCAATCCACACTTGGTTGAAATCTGGCCTAGCCCAATTCCTTAAACCCACTCTATTTTCAGCCCTTGGCTTCAAAAAGCCCACATTAAAAACACAAAGCCCACTAATAAACCCTAGAACCCACCCTTTCTCATGACAACAAGGAAAACCCTAGTGATTCTGCACTTAACAAAAAACACCCGCGTCTCCTTCTCCTGGCGGAATCTCTCGGTCATTTTCTTTCCTTCCATCCCCAGAAACAAAAACGATAGCCGACACTGCTCCCTCAGATCACCACCGGTCGATACCTCTACTTCTTCTTCCAGGCATTTTCTTCCTCAGTCGATTGTTTACTCACACCCAACCTTCAACCTCGATTAATCTTAGAAACTGTAAAATCCATCGCTCATCAGCCACCACCACCGTCGGCTACCGCTTCCATCATCACCTTCTCCCTTCACCTTGGACCTCCATCACCTTCTACATAAAGAAAAAACCCAAACTGAATCCTCCATTTCTGGGGTTCTCAAGTCGAGAATCACCATTGATTTTTGAGGATTTACGAACCAAGCCGCCATCAGACTGGGGCGAATTCCTTTTCCTCTTCACCAGGCCATTATCGTTTTCTTTCTCCCCTTCGTTTTCAAAAATGGAAAACCCTTCTTCAATTATCGTTCTACCCTATCCTCTTCATCTTCCGAACAAAAAATGCCTAATCTCTAATTGCTTGAGGAGAATCGACTGAAATCCTACCCTAATGGGTATGCGTTCGACATTGAATCCCCTTCCACCACAGTCTGTAGAACAATCAACGCCGCCTACGTGAATCGACGACATGCGTCTTCCTCCTATCGAGCTCATCATCGGCTTCGATTCTCTTCCTGGTTCCTGGCTTTCGTCACACGGCTACTGATAGTCACGGTGGTTCTCAGAAGTTTCGTCCTCCGATATTCTATCAACTTAACAATACAGGGCGGTACCTCCCCCTTTTACTCTCTTCGATTGGGATTTGATCGTTGTCTTTCGGCTTGCTAGAGCACTTATGCGTGCACTTTTGGCTTACAAATCTTGAAATCTGAATTGTGAATGAGTTGAAACCGGTAAATCCCCGGTGGAGTTCACTTTTTCTAGTGGTTAATTTTCTGGTGAACTTTACTGCCATTTCTGGTTCATGCACTGGGCTTGCTAAATTTGGTGAGTTTGGAGATTGGTTCACCTCTGTTAACTTGGCCCTTGTGTTGGGATCTGATTGCCTGGAAATGCTTACGTTGAGAGTTACTCAATTCGTTTCGCCCCTTGCGCACATGTTTGAGTTTGGGAATCCCACCTGATGGCTTTTATTTAATCTGTTGATTGTCGATTAATCTTGCTTACGTTGGTGATTAATTTGGTGTTACAGAAGAATTCGTCAGTCCCGTAATGACTGATTCTTGTTGAGGCTATTCGACTCTGTTTGAGGCTGAGATTCATGCCGATATTGGGTTTTGCTGTTGGGCCTCGATAATTTGTCAAATATACTGATTTGGCCCCATCACTCTTTCCGGCCTTTTGGTGAATTGGGGCCCACGTATCTCCTTCGGCTGAAGAGTTTGGGTTTAGTTCGATCCCTTTGGCTGACGTTCTAGCGCTAATGGTTTGCTTCGATTTGTTTACTCATGATCAGATTTCTGAATTTGACCGGGGTATATATGGATTTCTTTGACTTGGGTCGCGCTTGCTGAATCGGTACTCTGGCTTTGGACCATGCAAAATGACTATACCACCGGCGCTTTGGGGTTTGACTTCTATGGGTTTGGAAATTCAATCTTTCACCCTTTACTATAATTTAAGCGCCTTTCATATTTAATTGTCCCTGCGCATTGATATGGTTTGGAAATTGATTTGAAACCAGCACGTATTTGTCCTCTTGCGCTTAGATATGAACATGATTAGAGTTATAGTTGCCCTATGCTATGATTGCTAAGATAAATCACTTGTTGGCTGGTTGGTCCTTATTAATTTTTTATCTTAGATGGGAAATGATATAAACCCTTCTAGGTATGATCCCACATGACTCACAACTTCACCCCTTTGATACTACACTTCGGTTTGAGTCATAATCTAAGATGATGAATTAATTTGAGTAGCAACCCCAATGCTTGATTTATCTTATAATCCTTAGCATTTGTCGGCAGCTTGAAACTCTTTTCTATGTTCTCGGTTGGGGTGTGGGAGATGATTAGATTGCCCCCTTTCCTCCCATTGAGAGGGGCCGTATGATCCCATTGCACACACCCCAACCCTCTTACATTTCATTACTAACTTGTCCTGTGTTTCTTTGTCTGTGTTCTATGACATGTACATTGTGGATTGAGGAACTGGAAACTGCTAAGACTAGGAAAGCAGCATTTTGGCTCGGACTACTTGGGTAATTCCACAGTCTTCGGAAAACGGTTGGTGTATCTCTTCAGATCCCCTTCAGCTCGAGTGAGGCGGCGTCGATGCGACCCCCCATAGCAGCTCTTTTAATTCAGCACTTTAATTCAACATTTTAATTCAGCTCTTGTAATTTGTCTATTAGTTGTGCTACCTAGTATAGTCTTGGATTTCATAATTTTCTGTACTTGTCCGCTTGATCATTTTTACCCTTTTTATCTTTCACATATTTTTGAATGCTTGTTTATACATGTCCGATTCTATTATACATTGGATGTTTTATTTGTCAGTTTTGTCCTATAAATTGATAGATTGGCTTAGCACAGGTGACCATAGAATAGCCTTTAGGTTTGTCTGCTTATTTCTGGACGCTTCGAGTCCAGTTTAGAAAAGCTTCTAGGTTCAGGGATGTTCCTCACTCAAACGGGCCGTAGAGCCTGGTCGGTGAGGAACGCCTTTCCCTCATAAAATTTTCCAAACAATCCATAATTGTCAGAATAAAAGTTACAATCAATCAATCATCCAATTCTAAATCAATTCAAAGATCCAATGAGTCAAATTCCACTTCAAAATCAATCTCTCTCACCAAACACACTTCAAAATCAATCTCTTTCACACTCTCTCACCAGATACATTTCAAAATCAATCTCTTTCACTCTCCCACATCAAATTTCTACTTCAAAATCAATCTCTCTCATCAAACACACTACAAAACCAATCTATCTCATCATACCCACTTCAAATCAATCTCTTTCACACTCTCTCACCAAACACACTCCAAAATCAATCCCTCTCATACTCACCCATCAAACACGCTCCAGAATCAATCCCTCTCATACTCACTCATCATACACTCTTCAAAATCAATCCTCTCATACTTCGAAACCAGATATTCTTCATGTATTCCGTGAAATCAAAGCTTTTCACAAGTCAACATTAAATACTCTTCATACACTCATTAGACATACTTCAACCTCACAAAGCATTTGAAATGCTTCCAAAAGTTCTAAGATCAAACTTCAAATTCCTTCCAAACTCCAATCGTCTCACAGATTCAAATCATCTTCCAATTTCAATTTCAAAGGCCAAACCAAGCCCAATTCTAAGCCCCAAATCCAGCTCATTCATAGGGCCCATCCCGACCCAATTTCAAAGGTCCAATCCGGCCCACATTTCAAGGCCCAGATACTCGGCCCACATTTCAAGGCCCAAACCTGGTCCATCTCCAAGGCCCAAATCCGACCCTCATTCCAAGGCCTAAATCCGGCCCATTACCTCAATTCGATCCCGATTTAGGTTCAACATCAATTCAACTTCAATTCCACTTCAAATTCAATCCCAAATCCAATTCAAATTCAATTTCAACTTCAATTCCAATCGGATTTCAATTCCAATTCAATCTCCCCTACACTCCGAATGTCTCACAGACCCTAGCGTCTCACAGACTTTGTCATTCTAATGATTCGAATGTCTCACAGACATCAGCATCTCACAGACCCGAGCGTCTCACAGACCCAAGCGTCTCACAGACTTCGACATCTCAAGGTTTCGAACGTCTCACAGACCTGAGGGTCTCACAGACTAGCATCCCAAACCCAAAACTTCTCGAAACTTCGAACCCTTCTAAACCTCAAACACACTCAAACATTTTCAAACTCCACAAACATCAAAACTTCCAAAAACCAAAATCGTGAACTACGTAAGGTCTGATCCCAACAGGGAGTTGAGTACGTAGGCAGCCCATCTAGGGTGCGACCCCATTCCAAACAAAAAATCCCTTTCCCCCTCTAAGGTGTTCTTTATACCTTTCAAAACTCTCAAACCTTCCTCGGCTCCCACTAGCTTCAAACCATCAGACGCCAAATTTTGTCTATTCACCCGATCTCAGGCTTCTCTCAAATCTTGTTTCCATACTCATTTGAATTCCTCAATTCCTCTTCTTGGCGCTAGCTTGGCAGAAAAGCTCGCCTCATCCACTCTCTTTCTCTTTTCCTATCCTAATCATATCCTTGGCTTTTAAATGAATCTCTCTAAAAGGGTTTTGAAAGAAGGTAATCCCGACAATCGGAGACCGAGGTTTCCTCGGGCACCAATCCGAAGTCGTGGTCGTTGCCACTTCTAAGGGGTGTAACCCAGTGCGAACCCACATAGAATCTCTGTAAATGACCAAATAAATCCTATCCATAGGCAACAATTTCAGAGTCAATTAACGGTTCTTAGAACCCTTCTTCTCCCTTCCTAGTTCCATAGGTCAAACTAGGTGGCGACTCTAGTCAATTTCCGCCCTTAGGGCATAAGTCCGCGTGGAGCCCATCGAGAGCGGGTGTAGTGCACACTTGCACTCCCCTTTATGCTTTCTGGGAAAGACGGACGATTTAGTAGGTATTTGAGGGATGCCAGAATAACGGGTTTTCACCCTCCACAGAATGGCAATTTCTAGGATCTAGACTTTTCATTCTGTCCATATTTAGATAGACCCCCCTCATACCGAAAAATCACCCTCCACAGAATGGCGACTCTGCTGGGGAAAACTTGAGTAAGTTTTTCTCATAAACTTGCTCAAGGAAGACTGAACTCCATTCAAAATTGTCAGGATTCCCCAACTTCTTTCAAAACCTTCGAGAGATTCATTTCCAAGCCTTTAGGATTACTCTACTCCACACTTAGAGTGTGCTTTGTGAGGATAGAGGATGAGTGTTTAGAATTCGAAGTTGACTTTGATTGCCACATGTGTGTTTTGAGCTTTGCATGCTTCACTCTTGTTTACTATTGTGTGTTTATTGTCTTATGTTCACTGCCCTTCATTCATGATATAATTGCTTGTTTATGGTTTTGTAAATGGGGCCTTCGTAGAAAGGAGCCAACCCATTGTTGCATCGGGTAGTTTAGGAGCATGCATTCCTCTGTGTCACCTTTACTATCTGCGGGCGGGATTAACAATTGGTCCACAATTGATTCCCTCTGAGTATGGGTCCTTCGTAGTTAAGGAGTAAACCCACGAGGTGGTACGGCCGTAGTTGTCTACACCTTGAAACAACTCAGGATCCCTTCAAACACCTTTTCGAGTCAAAGCCAGCATATAGTAAGCTATGAGCCTTCAGTGTCCAGCTGCCTTATCCGGTGTCTAGGATGGGTTTATGGGTAGTCACCCCCTTGTATGCCGCCTGTCTGACCACCCTTCACATTACCCTGAAGATTGCATGGGCTCAGTTCTCCAAGTGTCCTTTGCACCACGGGTGTTTCTAAAGCCTGATGTCACGCTACACGTCCATAGAGGATCCCGTATTTACCGGATACCCATACATGGCACAACGTAGTCAGTGAATAATTTGGACTTTAGACACACCTGACCGTGCAGACGACGGGAGACCCGATCCCATGCAATACTTCCCCGAGTTTTTCCGGAAAGTGAGTATGTTGTGATAATCACCGGCCGTGGCTCGTGTGGCTGTATCATTTCGGGTATCCTGACCTTTCGAACTTAAGCACTCCGGACTTTCTTGATGACATGCCTCATAAGGCATAACAGAGATAAATCCCGAGAGATGAACAGTGAAGGGATGACGGTTCCCCCGGTGGTATGGAAGCATTGATTGACCTGGAAGGTGATTATCCCAATCATTCACACTCAGCTCCACATAAAATCAGCCACGATTTTTATTTGCACTTATATCTATGTGTGACCACGTTTTAAAAATTAGTAAAAATCAGAAAATGAATCATGTCGAACATTCTAATGAAATCTCTTCAAAGCCGTTCAGCTCGAATGATTTCCAAAAAAATAATGATTTCAAAATCGTTGTTTCCGCAACAATTTCAAAGCCGATTTCAATCAGAGTCTTCAAGAAAACAAACTTTATCAAACAGTTTGCAAAAAACGAATTTCAAAATCTACTATTTACAAATAATTTTTCAAACACTACTTCTCATAAATTTCATCTCAAAAAACCTGTTTTTTTTTACAAACAACTTTCACAGATATTATCTCAAACTTGTTTTTGAAAACAATTTTCAAAGGATTTTCACAAACGTATTTTCAAAATAAATGATTTGGTCCCCATGTTGTGACCTGCTATTTTTGAGGTTCAACCCACCTTCAAGAGCAGCGGTCATTACCGTGGAGCGCATCAGTCATTTCGTGTTTTCACGAAAGTGGTGGATTTTCGTAAAGATTTTGTGCTTGGCCATTCACCTTTCCTTTCTCAAAAACGTCCCTCATTTGCCTCATCAGATCTAGTGGAGCACATGAAGATCGACAACGCGGGGTGAGCAAAAATCAGAGCCATACCAACCCGAGCCGAGCGACATGAAGACCAACAACGATTGTTCGAGTTCAAAATTTTTGAGAGTTAGAAGAACACCAACCGGTTTTCTTTGAGCACAATACCGCTTCGCTGCAAGAACCCAAAGACGAGCGAACAGCCGATCAAGATCCCGAAGACGAACGAGCGGTCAATCAGGAGCCCGTTGATGAATAAGTAGTCAGTCAGAAGCTCGAAGACGAAGCAGAAGAATTTGGAAGAAGTTTTTAAGCTCAAACTCCCCATTTAATGACTTTTAGAATTGATGTATAGGTTTTCCCCTAGCATTCTTTTCTCTCTTGTCCATTTCTGAATAGATTACATGTATAGGTTTATACATTCCCTTTGAATTTATTTAGATCAATGTGTATAGGGTTCCCCATTCCCTATTTTATTTGCGAATAATCGAGCATCAAAATTTCTATTGAGAAAATCCACCACTTTGAAAACACGTGTTTTCAAATTGTTTTTCTAAAACTTGGTTTCTTTTGGCATGCACGAATAAAGAGAAGAATGAATAAGGAACGACTCCTCACAGTTATATATCATTCATCAACTTTGCTTTATGGGGCGAGAATTCGTGGTATCTACAGGAGGTATCCCCTAAATAAACAACACCAACAAACGCAATCGAGCACAAAATAAATAGCATGCATTGCATTCATTACAAAAAGTCCGTGCATTCTTGGTCAGTTCAAATTCGTCAAACATACACAAGGCCTGTCGACCTCAGAAAAATTACGTAATCACGCGAATCATTGTCACCACACCACACACCGGCTTTCATCCCAATATCTCAACCGCTAAAGCCCGATCTCAGAGGGATAGAAAAGAAAACGAGTTCAAACCTTTTCCAATTGGAATCACCGTGCACGCCAGTGATCAGAATGAAAAAAAAATGCAGTTGTTTCCAAGTCGTGGGGCTACCATGCGGGAGTCGTCACTCCCTAAAATCCAAAATCTAGGAACCAATCACCAACCCGACCTCACTCGAGAGTTTCTTCTCCGACAATAACCCTAACAACTAGACCACCTTCAAGGCCAACAGTGATGGGATGAGCTTCATGAACCATGAGCTGAATTCGACTCAAGCGAGACTAGGTGTAGCATTACCACTCATGCATTGCATCAAAAAACAAAACAAAAAAACAAAAACATTCAATCAAAATCCAAAATGAGTCATTTTCGTTGTCAATACTTCATGCATCCTATACGTATGTAATTCCATATTACCACAACATATAGCATGGTAGATAGTTGCATTTGCATACTTCCATATCGGAACGACATCTTTGGGAAAAATCTTGAGAAATTGGTTGAATCGAATGTTTGAATCACAAGACTCTCGACCCGTCAATGAACACAAGGGTCCAATCGAAATCAGCACCACAACCCAAGTGAGTAGTCTGCAAAGAGCGGTATTTTCCCTTGAATTTCGATTGAGTGTTTTGGACGATCTATCGAGCGATGAGGGAAGGTAGAGAGATCCAACGGAGGTAAAACCACGAGTGACGTGTGCTTTCCTTTAGCACATGGAGAGGCATGATTCAAAGTGAGATCAATGTCGATAAACATGATACGAACTGTGATTCATGCAAAGATCTGAGAAGCAGTAAGAAAACAATCATTGACTAACGAGAATGACGAGGCACTTAGGATCAAAAATCTCCACAAAACCAAAGAGCTTCAACTGCCCTCAACATAATCCCTTAGTGAGCCCCGCTGAGCTTTTCATGATAAACCTTTTTCTGCGAACTCCACAACATGCCACCTGACATATACATACTTACCTTTGCAATAGAGGAGCTCGAAGGAGCCGGAGCCATGGCCCCTCCCCACCATCTTTCATAAACACAATAAATGAAATGTTTGAAGAAATCAGTGAGTCAATGCAACTCCAAAGCCAAACGCCAAAAAAGCACCAAAAATGTTCAAGAAGATCGATGAGTCAATGCAACTCTAACGCTGAAAGCCAAAATACAAGGTAGAGAACGCTTGAGAAGTTGATGAGCCAAATGCAATTCCAAAAAACAAAATGAGAATAAAGTTCAAATCGAACACCAGAAGAGGCAAGCAGGAGAAATCCAAATCCGAAGGACCAGTGATGTCCCATAGAAACCAACAAAAGGTTATCAAAACCCGTCTAATCATTCCACCCATGGCAAAGGCGAAACACGTCTTCTATTGCACAAAAGCTCCACAACTCCCAAATAAATCCCACAGTCCCGTGTGACATACATCGTACCTTTCAGCCCCGTTATAACCCAATAAAGACCTCTGACTCATAAGTTATTGAGCGTTAACTGAAAGTACTGGATCTGAAACATGAATCATAAGCTTTGTACTTGTTATCAACATGTCCCGTCTTCCCGAAGGGACCATGAGTGAATGAGTGTGATCTTACTGCACAAGGTCTTCCGAGTGCGAGCGAATCTTTGATTCAAGCACCAAATCATAACAGCCTACCCTATTGCAGGTGAGGAATTTGTAAGGATCAGAAAGTCCAAAACCTCGAAAGAAATTCTTAGGAAAATACTGCTCCGAGCGTCGAGAGTATCATTACACCATTAGCACACACAGCTAGACTCACGAGAGATTGACCCATATACCTCCATGAGAGGAAAGTGATTCACGCACTCGAGTTCAACAATCACTCAAGATCGAACTGAAGATGTCTTATATTCGTACACCTCATATTAATAAAGATAGAGCCATACCCTCTCTCCAAAAATTGCATATGCATTTTGTATCGCACCTAGCATTTAATATTTGCATGCATCATAATCATTTCATCTTCAACATCCGACTGGTAAGAACTCCACCTAGTCTCGTCGAAAGTTGACTTCAGTTGCAGTTGTTGAAGCATAACTTTTGATCAAAAGATGTCAACTAGGGCCATCCCAGGCTGTCATCGAGCTATATCTAAGCCTTTTCGGAGCTATCACGGGCTATCACCGAGCTACATCGATCCATTCAAGAGCTGTCCGGAGCCATGCGCAGGCCATCCCGGGGCCATCCAGTGTCACACTCGAGTCTCATCGACACCACTCTCAAAGCCAAGCTGGAGCCATGCGGGAGCCAACCTCAAACATTGAGACCATCTCCAGAGATACACATGAGCCAACCCAACAGTTCGAGAACAATACGGGAGCCACCTCAAGTCCATATCGGAGCCATTTCGTCACCAGGGTCTTTCCTATAGAGTTTCGAACTACGTATGGTCTGATCTCAATATGGAATTGAGTACGTAGGCAGCCCGCCCAGGGTGCGACCACCTCAAAGAAAAATCCCCTTTTGTTCCTCACTATCACCAAACAGAGCCGTCTCATAGCCCTTCCCGGAGCCATCCCGAGCTATCCTGGAGCCATCATGAGAAAACCCTAAAGTCATAACCGGACCGAAGCCATCCAACCATGACCAAGAAGTTATCAACCGCAACAAAAAATATCTACCACATCAAAATACGTCGAACCCAACACACCCACAATCACATCAACCCACCATTCGACTCAAAAATCTCAATCCAAATCGAAACCCACCAACCATCAAAAAATCAACCCAAATTCAACCCCAATCAAAACAATCATCGAAAGAAAACTCAATCCACAAACCAACATCCCATGTTACATTGGCATGAACTGACCATGGGCAACCAAATGGAGAACCATTAAAATAAAAACACTCATCATACCAAACACAAGAGCAAAAACATATCTCAAAGTCCAATCAAAGCTCAGAAGAGGGAGAGCTCGAGTCTGGAACCAACCAAATCTGAACCAGACACTCGGGCGCGACACCCAAACAACCCCCTCAATCAATCCCCCAAAAAGCTCAATCCAAATCGAAACCCATCAATCTCAATCCAAATCGAAACCCACCAACCATACCCAGATCCCGTTGCTCATAATGGGGCATTAATCATGTCAGAACCATCCGACCCACTGGATCCACCCGCACACTGGAGCCACCGACCGCACCGAGCCATCCGATTGTACGAAGCCCTTATGATCATATCGAAGCCATCAATCCTATCAAAACCATCGAGTTCCCAAAATCACTCATTCACAAAAATAATCCATCAAAGACCAATCACAAAACACAAGAACCAAAGCTCAGAAGCATGACGGAGCCTCTCGAACTCGGAAACCAAGAGTCCACCAATCTGAAACCATAGAGCACATCGGGCCGAGACCACCAAAACAAAACCAAAACAAAATCCCACATCTGACAAAGTCAAAGGCGACACCGATAGAAACATTCGCTCACAGTCCCCATGAAACAACCGAAAACATCCAATCCCGAACCACTCACACAATCAAAGTCCGTCCTCAAATCGACCACTAGAAAAACAACGATTTTCGTACACTCATTCGAAGATATTCTAGGCCCGTCATAAGTCCTAGAGCTAGACACCGAGTTCTAGTTGAGGCCCGTCATTAGTCCTCATGCATAACCCATATACCGATTGTATTCTAGGCCCGTCATTAGTCCTAGAGCTAGACACCGAGATCTAGTTGAGGCCCGTCATTAGTCCTCATACATTTCGAAGATGCATTCTAGGCCCGTCATAAGTCCTAGAGCTAGACACCGAGTTCTAGTTGAGGCCCGTCATTAGCCCTCATGCATAGGTTGTTTGATCGTATTCTAGGCCCGTCATTAGTCCTAGAGCTAGACACCGAGATCTAGTTGAGGCCCGTCATTAGTCCTCATACCATCAATCACCGTAATCTGGGGCCCGTCATAAGTCCCCATGCACCCGCACCCATAGGAACAAATCATAAACCGTAGTGAGAATTTTTGGCGTCCCAAACCTTGATCCAATTCTGCAAGGGCTTGCAGAATTGAATCAAGGGGAGCCATCTGTAGACACCAAAAATTCTCACCCCATAAAGCGAATTCCGAAATAATAAGAGGGGTCGTCGCCTTTCTTTTTTCAAAACATATTAACGTGTGTGCTAAGACGAAACCATCATTTTATAATCTTTTTCAAAACATTTAGAAAAAAAACACAATTCTTCAAAAATGAATTTCCATCGACAGTCCAGTTTCAAGGTCGTCCCCTTTTGTTTATTCACTTATTTTACTATCTTATTTTGTTTTGTTTATATTCTATTTATTTTATTTTATTTTATTTTTATTCATCTATTCACTTTTTCTTATATTTTATTTTATTCTACTATTAGCATTAGTATTTTTATTTTCATTTCTATTTATACACTCATTTTCATCTTTCAAACTCAATCCACACTTGGTTGAAATCTGGCCTAGCCCAATTCCTTAAACCCACTCTATTTTCAGCCCTTGGCTTCAAAAAGCCCACATTAAAAACACAAAGCCCACTAATAAACCCTAGAACCCACCCTTTCTCATGACAACAAGGAAAACCCTAGTGATTCTTCACTTAACAAAAAACACCGCGTCTCCTTCTCCTGGCGGAATCTCTCGGTCATTTTCTTTCCTTCCATCCCCAGAAACAAAAACGATAGCCGACACTGCTCCCTCAGATCACCACCGGTCGATACCTCTACTTCTTCTTCCAGGCATTTTCTTCCTCAGTCGATTGTTTACTCACACCCAACCTTCAACCTCGATTAATCTTAGAAACTGTAAAATCCATCGCTCATCAGCCACCACCACCGTCGGCTACCGCTTCCATCGATCACCTTCTCCCTTCACCTTGGACCTCCATCACCTTCTACATAAAGAAAAAACCCAAACTGAATCCTCCATTTCTGGGGTTCTCAAGTCGAGAATCACCATTGATTTTTGAGGATTTACGAACCAAGCCGCCATCAGACTGGGGCGAATTCCTTTTCCTCTTCACCAGGCCATTATCGTTTTCTTTCTCCCCTTCGTTTTCAAAAATGGAAAACCCTTCTTCAATTATCGTTCTACCCTATCCTCTTCATCTTCCGAACAAAAAATGCCTAATCTCTAATTGCTTGAGGAGAATCGACTGAAATCCTACCCTAATGGGTATGCGTTCGACATTGAATCCCCTTCCACCACAGTCTGTAGAACAATCAACGCCGCCTACGTGAATCGACGACATGCGTCTTCCTCCTATCGAGCTCATCATCGGCTTCGATTCTCTTCCTGGTTCCTGGCTTTCGTCACACGGCTACTGATAGTCACGGTGGTTCTCAGAAGTTTCGTCCTCCGATATTCTATCAACTTAACAATACAGGGCGGTACCTCCCTTTTACTCTCTTCGATTGGGATTTGATCGTTGTCTTTCGGCTTGCTAGAGCACTTATGCGTGCACTTTTGGCTTACAAATCTTGAAATCTGAATTGTGAATGAGTTGAAACCGGTAAATCCCCGTGGAGTTCACTTTTTCTAGTGGTTAATTTTCTGGTGAACTTTACTGCCATTTCTGGTTCATGCACTGGGCTTGCTAAATTTGGTGAGTTTGGAGATTGGTTCACCTCTGTTAACTTGGCCCTTGTGTTGGGATCTGATTGCCTGGAAATGCTTACGTTGAGAGTTACTCAATTCGTTTCGCCCCTTGCGCACATGTTTGAGTTTGGGAATCCCACCTGATGGCTTTTATTTAATCTGTTGATTGTCGATTAATCTTGCTTACGTTGGTGATTAATTTGGTGTTACAGAAGAATTCGTCAGTCCCGTAATGACTGATTCTTGTTGAGGCTATTCGACTCTGTTTGAGGCTGAGATTCATGCCGATATTGGGTTTTGCTGTTGGGCCTCGATAATTTGTCAAATATACTGATTTGGCCCCATCACTCTTTCCGGCCTTTTGGTGAATTGGGGCCCACGTATCTCCTTCGGCTGAAGAGTTTGGGTTTAGTTCGATCCCTTTGGCTGACGTTCTAGCGCTAATGGTTTGCTTCGATTTGTTTACTCATGATCAGATTTCTGAATTTGACCGGGGTATATATGGATTTCTTTGACTTGGGTCGCGCTTGCTGAATCGGTACTCTGGCTTTGGACCATGCAAAATGACTATACCACCGGCGCTTTGGGGTTTGACTTCTATGGTTTGGAAATTCAATCTTTCACCCTTTACTATAATTTAAGCGCCTTTCATATTTAATTGTCCCTGCGCATTGATATGGTTTGGAAATTGATTTGAAACCAGCATGTATTTGTCCTCTTGCGCTTAGATATGAACATGATTAGAGTTATTTTGCCCTATGCTATGATTGCTAAGATAAATCACTTGTTGGCTGGTTGTTCCTTATTATTTTTTATCTTAGATGGGAAATGATATAAACCCTTCTAGGTATGATCCCACATGACTCACAACTTCACCCCTTTGATACTACACTTCGGTTTGAGTCATAATCTAAGATGATGAATTAATTTGAGTAGCAACCCCAATGCTTGATTTATCTTATAATCCTTAGCATTTGTCGGCAGCTTGAAACTCTTTTCTATGTCTTGGTGGGTGTGGGAGATGATTAGATTGCCCCCTTTCCTCCCATTGAGAGGGGCCGTATGATCCCATTGCACACACCCCAACCTCTTACATTTCATTACTAACTTGTCCTGTGTTCTTTGTCGGTTCTATGACATGGTACATTGTGGATGGGGAACTGGAAACTGCTAAGACTCGGAAAGGGGCAGCATTTTGGCTCGGACTACTTGGGTAATTCCACAGTCTTCGGAAAACGGTTGGTGTATCTCTTCGGATCCCCTTCAGCTCGAGTGAGGCGGCGTCGATGCGACCCCCCATAGCAGCTCTTTTAATTCAGCACTTTAATTCAACATTTTAATTCAGCTCTTGTAATTTGTCTATTAGTTGTGCTACCTAGTATAGTCTTGGATTTCATAATTTTCTGTACTTGTCCGCTTGATCATTTTTACCCTTTTTATCTTTCATACATATTTTTGAATGCTGTTTATACATGTCCGATTCTATTATACATTGGATGTTTTATTTGTCAGTTTTGTCCTATAAATTGATAGATTGGCTTAGCACAGGTGACCATAGAATAGCCTTTAGGTTTGTCTGCTTATTTCTGGACGCTTCGAGTCCAGTTTAGAAAAGCTTCTAGGTTCAGGGATGTTCCTCACTCAAAGGCCGTAGAGCCTGGTCGGTGGGGAACGCCTTTCCCTCATAAAATTTTCAAACAATCCATAATTGTCAGAAAAAAGTTCAATAATCAATCATCCAATCTAAATCAATTCAAAGATCCAATGAGTCAAATTCCACTTCAAAATCAATCTCTCTCACAAACACACTTCAAAATCAAATTACACACTCTCAGATACATTTCAAATCAATCTCTTTCACTCTCCCACATCAAATTTCCACTTCAAAATCAATCTCTTTCAAACTCTCTCACAGATACATTTCAAAATCATCTCTTCACTCTCCCACATCAAATTTCTACTCAAAATCAATCTCTATCATCAAACACACTACAAAACCAATCTATCTATCATACACTCTTCAAAATCAATCTCTCATACTTCCAATATTCTTCATTCCGTGAATCAAAGCTTTTCACAACAACATTAAATACTCTTCATACACTCATTAGACATACTTCAACCTCACAAAGCATCCAAATCTAGATCAATTCAAACTTCAAAATCCAATCGTCTCACAATTCAATCATCTTCCAATTTCAATTCAAGGCCAACCAGCCCAATTCTAACCCAAATCCAGCTCATCAACCATCCCATACAAATTTCAAAATCAATCACATTTCAACATACTCCCAACATTTCAACAAATTCCATCTCCAACCAAATCCACTCATCAACCAATCCCATACCTCAACATCATCCCATTTACTTCAACATCAATTCAAACTTCAATCCCTCAAAATCAATCTATCTCATCAACCCACTTCAAATCATCTTTTCACACTCTCTCACCAAACACACTCCAAATCAATCCCTCTCATACTCACCATCAAACACGCTCCAGAATCAATCCCTCTCATACTCACTCATCATACACTCTTCAAAATCAATCCTCTCATACTTCGAAACCAGATATTCTTCATGTATTCCGTGAAATCAAAGCTTTTCACAAGTCAACATTAAATACTCTTCATACACTCATTAGACATACTTCAACCTCACAAAGCATTTGAAATGCTTCCAAAAGTTCTAAGATCAAACTTCAAATTCCTTCCAAACTCCAATCGTCTCACAGATTCAAATCATCTTCCAATTTCAATTTCAAAGGCCAAACCAAGCCCAATTCTAAGCCCCAAATCCAGCTCATTCATAGGGCCCATCCCGACCCAATTTCAAAGGTCCAATCCGGCCCACATTTCAAGGCCCAGATACTCGGCCCACATTTCAAGGCCCAAACCTGGTCCATCTCCAAGGCCCAAATCCGACCCTCATTCCAAGGCCTAAATCCGGCCCATTACCTCAATTCGATCCCGATTTAGGTTCAACATCAATTCAACTTCAATTCCACTTCAAATTCAATCCCAAATCCATTCAAATTCAATTTCAACTTCAATTCCAATCGGATTTCAATTCCAATTCAATCTCCCCTACACTCCGAATGTCTCACAGACCCTAGCGTCTCACAGACTTTGTCATTCTAATGATTCGAATGTCTCACAGACATCAGCATCTCACAGACCCGAGCGTCTCACAGACCCAAGCGTCTCACAGACTTCGACATCTCAAGGTTTCGAACGTCTCACAGACCTGAGGGTCTCACAGACTAGCATCCCAAACCCAAAACTTCTCGAAACTTCGAACCCTTCTAAACCTCAAACACACTCAAACATTTTCAAACTCCACAAACATCAAAACTTCCAAAAACCAAAATCGTGAACTACGTAAGGTCTGATCCCAACAGGGAGTTGAGTACGTAGGCAGCCCATCTAGGGTGCGACCCCATTCCAAACAAAAAATCCCTTTCCCCCTCTAAGGTGTTCTTTATACCTTTCAAAACTCTCAAACCTTCCTCGGCTCCCACTAGCTTCAAACCATCAGACGCCAAATTTTGTCTATTCACCCGATCTCAGGCTTCTCTCAAATCTTGTTTCCATACTCATTTGAATTCCTCAATTCCTCTTCTTGGCGCTAGCTTGGCAGAAAAGCTCGCCTCATCCACTCTCTTTCTCTTTTCCTATCCTAATCATATCCTTGGCTTTTAAATGAATCTCTCTAAAAGGGTTTTGAAAGAAGGTAATCCCGACAATCGGAGACCGAGGTTTCCTCGGGCACCAATCCGAAGTCGTGGTCGTTGCCACTTCTAAGGGGTGTAACCCAGTGCGAACCCACATAGAATCTCTGTAAATGACCAAATAAATCCTATCCATAGGCAACAATTTCAGAGTCAATTAACGGTTCTTAGAACCCTTCTTCTCCCTTCCTAGTTCCATAGGTCAAACTAGGTGGCGACTCTAGTCAATTTCCGCCCTTAGGGCATAAGTCCGCGTGGAGCCCATCGAGAGCGGGTGTAGTGCACACTTGCACTCCCCTTTATGCTTTCTGGGAAAGACGGACGATTTAGTAGGTATTTGAGGGATGCCAGAATAACGGGTTTTCACCCTCCACAGAATGGCAATTTCTAGGATCTAGACTTTTCATTCTGTCCATATTTAGATAGACCCCCCTCATACCGAAAAATCACCCTCCACAGAATGGCGACTCTGCTGGGGAAAACTTGAGTAAGTTTTTCTCATAAACTTGCTCAAGGAAGACTGAACTCCATTCAAAATTGTCAGGATTCCCCAACTTCTTTCAAAACCTTCGAGAGATTCATTTCCAAGCCTTTAGGATTACTCTACTCCACACTTAGAGTGTGCTTTGTGAGGATAGAGGATGAGTGTTTAGAATTCGAAGTTGACTTTGATTGCCACATGTGTGTTTTGAGCTTTGCATGCTTCACTCTTGTTTACTATTGTGTGTTTATTGTCTTATGTTCACTGCCCTTCATTCATGATATAATTGCTTGTTTATGGTTTTGTAAATGGGGCCTTCGTAGAAAGGAGCCAACCCATTGTTGCATCGGGTAGTTTAGGAGCATGCATTCCTCTGTGTCACCTTTACTATCTGCGGGCGGGATTAACAATTGGTCCACAATTGATTCCCTCTGAGTATGGGTCCTTCGTAGTTAAGGAGTAAACCCACGAGGTGGTACGGCCGTAGTTGTCTACACCTTGAAACAACTCAGGATCCCTTCAAACACCTTTTCGAGTCAAAGCCAGCATATAGTAAGCTATGAGCCTTCAGTGTCCAGCTGCCTTATCCGGTGTCTAGGATGGGTTTATGGGTAGTCACCCCCTTGTATGCCGCCTGTCTGACCACCCTTCACATTACCCTGAAGATTGCATGGGCTCAGTTCTCCAAGTGTCCTTTGCACCACGGGTGTTTCTAAAGCCTGATGTCACGCTACACGTCCATAGAGGATCCCGTATTTACCGGATACCCATACATGGCACAACGTAGTCAGTGAATAATTTGGACTTTAGACACACCTGACCGTGCAGACGACGGGAGACCCGATCCCATGCAATACTTCCCCGAGTTTTTCCGGAAAGTGAGTATGTTGTGATAATCACCGGCCGTGGCTCGTGTGGCTGTATCATTTCGGGTATTCTGACCTTTCGAACTTAAGCACTCCGGACTTTCTTGATGACATGCCTCATAAGGCATAACAGAGATAAATCCCGAGAGATGAACAGTGAAGGGATGACGGTTCCCCGGTGGTATGGAAGCATTGATTGACCTGGAAGGTGATTATCCCAATCATTCACACTCAGCTCCACATAAAATCAGCCACGATTTTTATTTGCACTTATATCTATGTGTGACCACGTTTTAAAAATTAGTAAAAATCAGAAAATGAATCATGTCGAACATTCTAATGAAATCTCTTCAAAGCCGTTCAGCTCGAATGATTTCCAAAAAAATAATGATTTCAAAATCGTTGTTTCCGCAACAATTTCAAAGCCGATTTCAATCAGAGTCTTCAAGAAAACAAACTTTATCAAACAGTTTGCAAAAAACGAATTTCAAAATCTACTATTTACAAATAATTTTTCAAAACACTACTTCTCATAAATTTCATCTCAAAAAACCTGTTTTTTTTACAAACAACTTTCACAGATATTATCTCAAACTTGTTTTTGAAAACAATTTTCAAAGGATTTTCACAAACGTATTTTCAAAATAAATGATTTGGTCCCCATGTTGTGACCTGCTATTTTTGAGGTTCAACCCACCTTCAAGAGCAGCGGTCATTACCGTGGTGGAGCGCATCAGTCATTTCGTGTTTTCACGAAAGTGGTGGATTTTCGTAAAGATTTTGTGCTTGGCCATTCACCTTTCCTTTCTCAAAAACGTCCCTCATTTGCCTCATCAGATCTAGTGGAGCACATGAAGATCGACAACGCGGGGTGAGCAAAAATCAGAGCCATACCAACCCGAGCCGAGCGACATGAAGACCAACAACGATTGTTCGAGTTCAAAATTTTTGAGAGTTAGAAGAACACCAACCGGTTTTCTTTGAGCACAATACCGCTTCGCTGCAAGAACCCAAAGACGAGCGAACAGCCGATCAAGATCCCGAAGACGAACGAGCGGTCAATCAGGAGCCCGTTGATGAATAAGTAGTCAGTCAGTCAAGCTCGAAGACGAAGCAGAAGAATTTGGAAGAAGTTTTTAAGCTCAAACTCCCCATTTAATGACTTTTAGAATTGATGTATAGGTTTTCCCCTAGCATTCTTTTCTCTCTTGTCCATTTCTGAATAGATTACATGTATAGGTTTATACATTCCCTTTGAATTTATTTAGATCAATGTGTATAGGGTTCCCCATTCCCTATTTTATTTGCGAATAATCGAGCATCAAAATTTCTATTGAGAAAATCCACCACTTTGAAAACACGTGTTTTCAAATTGTTTTTCTAAAACTTGGTTTCTTTTGGCATGCACGAATAAAGAGAAGAATGAATAAGGAACGACTCCTCACAGTTATATATCATTCATCAACTTTGCTTTATGGGGCGAGAATTCGTGGTATCTACAGGAGGTATCCCCTAAATAAACAACACCAACAAACGCAATCGAGCACAAAATAAATAGCATGCATTGCATTCATTACAAAAAGTCCGTGCATTCTTGGTCAGTTCAAATTCGTCAAACATACACAAGGCCTGTCGACCTCAGAAAAATTACGTAATCACGCGAATCATTGTCACCACACCACACACCGGCTTTCATCCCAATATCCGCTAACCGATCTCACCAGCAAAAAGAGTAATAAAAAAGAAAAAAAAAGACCCAATTGGAATCACCGTGCACGCCAGTGATCAGAATGAAAAAAAAAGTGCAGTTGTTTCCAAGTCGTGGGGCTACCATGCGGGAGTCGTCACTCCCTAAAATCCAAAATCTAGGAACCAATCACCAACCCGACCTCACTCGAGAGTTTCTTCTCCGACAATAACCCTAACAACTAGACCACCTTCAAGGCCAACAGTGATGGGATGAGCTTCATGAACCATGAGCTGAATTCGACTCAAGCGAGACTAGGTGTAGCATTACCACTCATGCATTGCATCAAAAAACAAAACAAAAAAACAAAAACATTCAATCAAAATCCAAAATGAGTCATTTTCGTTGTCAATACTTCATGCATCCTATACGTATGTAATTCCATATTACCACAACATATAGCATGGTAGATAGTTGCATTTGCATACTTCCATATCGGAACGACATCTTTGGGAAAAATCTTGAGAAATTGGTTGAATCGAATGTTTGAATCACAAGACTCTCGACCCGTCAATGAACACAAGGGTCCAATCGAAATCAGCACCACAACCCAAGTGAGTAGTCTGCAAAGAGCGGTATTTTCCCTTGAATTTCGATTGAGTGTTTTGGACGATCTATCGAGCGATGAGGGAAGGTAGAGAGATCCAACGGAGGTAAAACCACGAGTGACGTGTGCTTTCCTTTAGCACATGGAGAGGCATGATTCAAAGTGAGATCAATGTCGATAAACATGATACGAACTGTGATTCATGCAAAGATCTGAGAAGCAGTAAGAAAACAATCATTGACTAACGAGAATGACGAGGCACTTAGGATCAAAAATCTCCACAAAACCAAAGAGCTTCAACTGCCCTCAACATAATCCCTTAGTGAGCCCCGCTGAGCTTTTCATGATAAACCTTTTTCTGCGAACTCCACAACATGCCACCTGACATATACATACTTACCTTTGCAATAGAGGAGCTCGAAGGAGCCGGAGCCATGGCCCCTCCCCACCATCTTTCATAAACACAATAAATGAAATGTTTGAAGAAATCAGTGAGTCAATGCAACTCCAAAGCCAAACGCCAAAAAAGAGCACCCAAAAATGTTCAAGAAGATCGATGAGTCAATGCAACTCTAACGCTGAAAGCCAAAATACAAGGTAGAGAACGCTTGAGAAAGTTGATGAGCCAAATGCAATTCCAAAAAACAAAATGAGAATAAAGTTCAAATCGAACACCAGAAGAGGCAAGCAGGAGAAATCCAAATCCGAAGGACCAGTGATGTCCCATAGAAACCAACAAAAGGTTATCAAAACCCGTCTAATCATTCCACCCATGGCAAAGGCGAAACACGTCTTCTATTGCACAAAAGCTCCACAACTCCCAAATAAATCCCACAGTCCCGTGTGACATACATCGTACCTTTCAGCCCCGTTATAACCCAATAAAGACCTCTGACTCATAAGTTATTGAGCGTTAACTGAAAGTACTGGATCTGAAACATGAATCATAAGCTTTGTACTTGTTATCAACATGTCCCGTCTTCCCGAAGGGACCATGAGTGAATGAGTGTGATCTTACTGCACAAGGTCTTCCGAGTGCGAGCGAATCTTTGATTCAAGCACCAAATCATAAACAGCCTACCCTATTGCAGGTGAGGAATTTGTAAGGATCAGAAAGTCCAAAACCTCGAAAGAAATTCTTAGGAAAATACTGCTCCGAGCGTCGAGAGTATCATTACACCATTAGCACACACAGCTAGACTCACGAGAGATTGACCCATATACCTCCATGAGAGGAAAGTGATTCACGCACTCGAGTTCAACAATCACTCAAGATCGAACTGAAGATGTCTTATATTCGTACACCTCATATTAATAAAGATAGAGCCATACCCTCTCTCCAAAAATTGCATATGCATTTTGTATCGCACCTAGCATTTAATATTTGCATGCATCATAATCATTTCATCTTCAACATCCGACTGGTAAGAACTCCACCTAGTCTCGTCGAAAGTTGACTTCAGTTGCAGTTGTTGAAGCATAACTTTTGATCAAAAGATGTCAACTAGGGCCATCCCAGGCTGTCATCGAGCTATATCTAAGCCTTTTCGGAGCTATCACGGGCTATCACCGAGCTACATCGATCCATTCAAGAGCTGTCCGGAGCCATGCGCAGGCCATCCCGGGGCCATCCAGTGTCACACTCGAGTCTCATCGACACCACTCTCAAAGCCAAGCTGGAGCCATGCGGGAGCCAACCTCAAACATTGAGACCATCTCCAGAGATACACATGAGCCAACCCAACAGTTCGAGAACAATACGGGAGCCACCTCAAGTCCATATCGGAGCCATTTCGTCACCAGGGTCTTTCCTATAGAGTTTCGAACTACGTATGGTCTGATCTCAATATGGAATTGAGTACGTAGGCAGCCCGCCCAGGGTGCGACCACCTCAAGGAAAAATCCCTTTTGTTCCTCACTATCACCAAACAGAGCCGTCTCATAGCCCTTCCCGGAGCCATCCCGAGCTATCCTGGAGCCATCATGAGAAAACCCTAAAGTCATAACCGGACCGAAGCCATCCAACCATGACCAAGAAGTTATCAACCGCAACAAAAAATATCTACCACATCAAAATACGTCGAACCCAACACAACCCACAAATCACATCAACCCACCATTCGACTCAAAAATCTCAATCCAAATCGAAACCCACCAACCATCTCAAAAATCTCAATCCAAATCGAAACCCATCAATCACCCAAAAATCTCAATCCAAATCGAAACCCATCAATCTCAATCCAAATCGAAACCCACCAACCATCCCAGAGCCGTTGCTCATAATGGGGTCATGAATCATGTCAGAACCATCCGACCACACTGGAGCCACCCGACCACACTGGAGCCACCCGACCGCACCGGAGCCATCCGATTGTACTGAAGCCCTTGGATCATATCGAAGCCATCAATCATATCAAAACCATCGAGTTCCCAAAATCACTCATTCACAAAAAATGAACCCACTCAAAGACCAATCACAAAATCACAAGAACCAAAAGCTCAGAAGCCATACCGGAGCCATCTCGAACTCTGGAACCAAGAGTCCTACCAAATCCTGAAACCATAGAGCACATCGGGCCGAGACCACCAAAAACAAACCAAAACAAAAGTCCCACACTGACAAAGTCAAAGGCGACACCGACAGAAAGCATTCGACTATCACATCCCTCATGAAAACAACCGAAAAACATCCAATCCCGAACCACTCCACAATCAAAGCCGTCCTCAAATCGACCACTAAAAAAAACAACGAGTTTCGTACAACTCAATCAAAGTATTATAGGCCCGTCATAAGTCCTAGAGCTAGACACCGAGTTCTAGTTGAGGCCCGTCATTAGTCCTCATGCATAACCCATATACCGATTGTATTCTAGGCCCGTCATTAGTCCTAGAGCTAGACACCGAGATCTAGTTGAGGCCCGTCATTAGTCCTCATACATTTCGAAGATGCATTCTAGGCCCGTCATAAGTCCTAGAGCTAGACACCGAGTTCTAGTTGAGGCCCGTCATTAGTCCTCATGCATAACCCATATACCGATTGTATTCTAGGCCCGTCATTAGTCCTAGAGCTAGACACCGAGATCTAGTTGAGGCCCGTCATTAGTCCTCATACATTTCGAAGATGCATTCTAGGCCCGTCATAAGTCCTAGAGCTAGACACCGAGTTCTAGTTGAGGCCCGTCATTAGTCTCATGCATAACCCATATACCGATTGTATTCTAGGCCCGTCATTAGTCCTAGAGCTAGACACCGAGATCTAGTTGAGGCCGTCATTAGTCCTCATACATTTCGAAGATGCATTCTAGGCCCGTCATAAGTCCTAGAGCTAGACACCGAGTTCTAGTTGAGGCCCGTCATTAGTCCTCATGCATAACCAATATACCGATTGTATTCTAGGCCCGTCATTAGTCCTAGAGCTAGACACCGAGATCTAGTTGAGGCCCGTCATTAGTCCTCATACATTTCGAAGATGCATTCTAGGCCCGTCATAAGTCCTAGAGCTAGACACCGAGTTCTAGTTGAGGCCCGTCATTAGTCCTCATGCATAACCAATATACCGATTGTATTCTAGGCCGTCATTAGTCCTAGAGCTAGACACCGAGATCTAGTTGAGGCCCGTCATTAGTCCTCATACATTTCGAAGATGCATTCTAGGCCCGTCATAAGTCCTAGAGCTAGACACCGAGTTCTAGTTGAGGCCCGTCATTAGCCCTCATGCATAGGTTGTTTGATCGTATTCTAGGCCCGTCATTAGTCCTAGAGCTAGACACCGAGATCTAGTTGAGGCCGTCATTAGTCCTCATACCATCAATCACCGTAATCTGGGGCCCGTCATAAGTCCCCATGCACCCGCACCCATAGGAACAAATCATAAACCGTAGTGAGAATTTTTGGCGTCCCGTCAACCTTGATCCAATTCTGCAAGGGCTTGCAGAATTGAATCAAGGGGAGCCATCTGTAGACACCAAAAATTCTCACCCCATAAAGCGAATTCCGAAATAATAAGAGGGGTCGTCGCCTTTCTTTTTTCAAAACATATTAACGTGTGTGCTAAGACGAAACCATCATTTTATAATCTTTTTCAAAACATTTAGAAAAAAAACACAATTCTTCAAAAATGAATTTCCATCGACAGTCCAGTTTCAAGGTCGTCCCTTTTGTTTATTCACTTATTTTACTATCTTATTTTGTTTTGTTTATATTCTATTTATTTTATTTTATTTTATTTTATTTTTATTCATCTATTCACTTTTTCTTATATTTTATTTTATTCTACTATTAGCATTAGTATTTTTATTTCATTTCTATTTATACACACTCATTTTCATCTTTCAAACTCAATCCACACTTGGTTGAAATCTGGCCTAGCCCAATTCCTTAAACCCACTCTATTTTCAGCCCTTGGCTTCAAAAAGCCCACATTAAAAACACAAAGCCCACTAATAAACCCTAGAACCCACCCTTTCTCATGACAACAAGGAAAACCCTAGTGATTCTTCACTTAACAAAAACACCCGCGTCTCCTTCTCCTGGCGGAATCTCTCGGTCATTTTCTTTCCTTCCATCCCCAGAAACAAAAACGATAGCCGACACTGCTCCCTCAGATCACCACCGGTCGATACCTCTACTTCTTCTTCCAGGCATTTTCTTCCTCAGTCGATTGTTTACTCACACCCAACCTTCAACCTCGATTAATCTTAGAAACTGTAAAATCCATCGCTCATCAGCCACCACCACCGTCGGCTACCGCTTCCATCGATCACCTTCTCCCTTCACCTTGGACCTCCATCACCTTCTACATAAAGAAAAAACCCAAACTGAATCCTCCATTTCTGGGGTTCTCAAGTCGAGAATCACCATTGATTTTTGAGGATTTACGAACCAAGCCGCCATCAGACTGGGGCGAATTCCTTTTCCTCTTCACCAGGCCATTATCGTTTTCTTTCTCCCCTTCGTTTTCAAAAATGGAAAACCCTTCTTCAATTATCGTTCTACCCTATCCTCTTCATCTTCCGAACAAAAAATGCCTAATCTCTAATTGCTTGAGGAGAATCGACTGAAATCCTACCCTAATGGGTATGCGTTCGACATTGAATCCCCTTCCACCACAGTCTGTAGAACAATCAACGCCGCCTACGTGAATCGACGACATGCGTCTTCCTCCTATCGAGCTCATCATCGGCTTCGATTCTCTTCCTGGTTCCTGGCTTTCGTCACACGGCTACTGATAGTCACGGTGGTTCTCAGAAGTTTCGTCCTCCGATATTCTATCAACTTAACAATACAGGGCGGTACCTCCCTTTTACTCTCTTCGATTGGGATTTGATCGTTGTCTTTCGGCTTGCTAGAGCACTTATGCGTGCACTTTTGGCTTACAAATCTTGAAATCTGAATTGTGAATGAGTTGAAACCGGTAAATCCCCGGTGGAGTTCACTTTTTCTAGTGGTTAATTTTCTGGTGAACTTTACTGCCATTTCTGGTTCATGCACTGGGCTTGCTAAATTTGGTGAGTTTGGAGATTGGTTCACCTCTGTTAACTTGGCCCTTGTGTTGGGATCTGATTGCCTGGAAATGCTTACGTTGAGAGTTACTCAATTCGTTTCGCCCCTTGCGCACATGTTTGAGTTTGGGAATCCCACCTGATGGCTTTTATTTAATCTGTTGATTGTCGATTAATCTTGCTTACGTTGGTGATTAATTTGGTGTTACAGAAGAATTCGTCAGTCCCGTAATGACTGATTCTTGTTGAGGCTATTCGACTCTGTTTGAGGCTGAGATTCATGCCGATATTGGGTTTTGCTGTTGGGCCTCGATATTTGTCAAATATACTGATTTGGCCCCATCACTCTTTCCGGCCTTTTGGTGAATTGGGGCCCACGTATCTCCTTCGGCTGAAGAGTTTGGGTTTAGTTCGATCCCTTTGGCTGACGTTCTAGCGCTAATGGTTTGCTTCGATTTGTTTACTCATGATCAGATTTCTGAATTTGACCGGGGTATATATGGATTTCTTTGACTTGGGTCGCGCTTGCTGAATCGGTACTCTGGCTTTGGACCATGCAAAATGACTATACCACCGGCGCTTTGGGGTTTGACTTCTATGGGTTTGGAAATTCAATCTTTCACCCTTTACTATAATTTAAGCGCCTTTCATATTTAATTGTCCCTGCGCATTGATATGGTTTGGAAATTGATTTGAAACCAGCATGTATTTGTCCTCTTGCGCTTAGATATGAACATGATTAGAGTTATAGTTGCCCTATGCTATGATTGCTAAGATAAATCACTTGTTGGCTGGTTGGTCCTTATTAATTTTTTATCTTAGATGGGAAATGATATAAACCCTTCTAGGTATGATCCCACATGACTCACAACTTCACCCCTTTGATACTACACTTCGGTTTGAGTCATAATCTAAGATGATGAATTAATTTGAGTAGCAACCCCAATGCTTGATTTATCTTATAATCCTTAGCATTTGTCGGCAGCTTGAAACTCTTTTTATGTTCTCGGTTGGGGTGTGGGAGATGATTAGATTGCCCCCTTTCCTCCCATTGAGAGGGGCCGTATGATCCCATTGCACACACCCCAACCCTCTTACATTTCATTACTAACTTGTCCTGTGTTTCTTTGTCTGTGTTCTATGACATGTACATTGTGGATTGAGGAACTGGAAACTGCTAAGACTAGGAAAGCAGCATTTTGGCTCGGACTACTTGGGTAATTCCACAGTCTTCGGAAAACGGTTGGTGTATCTCTTCGGATCCCCTTCAGCTCGAGTGAGGCGGCGTCGATGCGACCCCCCATAGCAGCTCTTTTAATTCAGCACTTTAATTCAACATTTTAATTCAGCTCTTGTAATTTGTCTATTAGTTGTGCTACCTAGTATAGTCTTGGATTTCATAATTTTCTGTACTTGTCCGCTTGATCATTTTTACCCTTTTTATCTTTCATACATATTTTTGAATGCTTGTTTATACATGTCCGATTCTATTATACATTGGATGTTTTATTTGTCAGTTTTGTCCTATAAATTGATAGATTGGCTTAGCACAGGTGACCATAGAATAGCCTTTAGGTTGTCTGCTTATTTCTGGACGCTTCGAGTCCAGTTTAGAAAAGCTTCTAGGTTCAGGGATGTTCCTCACTCAAACGGGCCGTAGAGCCTGGTCGGTGGGGAACGCCTTTCCCTCATAAAATTTTCCAAACAATCCATAATTGTCAGAATAAAAGTTACAATCAATCAATCATCCAATTCTAAATCAATTCAAAGATCCAATGAGTCAAATTCCACTTCAAAATCAATCTCTCTCACCAAACACACTTCAAAATCAATCTCTTTCACACTCTCTCACCAGATACATTTCAAAATCAATCTCTTTCACTCTCCCACATCAAATTTCACTTCAAAATCAATCTCTTCACACTCTCTCACAGATACATTTCAAAATCAATCTCTTTCACTCTCCCACATCAAATTTCTACTTCAAAATCAATCTCTCTCATCAAACACACTACAAAAACCAATCTATCTCATCATACACTCTTCAAAATCAATCCTCTCATACTTCGAAACCAGATATTCTTCATGTATTCCGTGAAATCAAAGCTTTTCACAAGTCAACATTAAATACTCTTCATACACTCATTAGACATACTTCAACCTCACAAAGCATTTGAAATGCTTCCAAAGTTCTAAGATCAAACTTCAAATTCCTTCCAAACTCCAATCGTCTCACAGATTCAAATCATCTTCCAATTTCAATTTCAAAGGCCAAACCAAGCCCAATTCTAAGCCCAAATCCAGCTCATTCATAGGGCCCATCCCGACCCAATTTCAAAGGTCCAATCCGGCCCACATTTCAAGGCCCAGATACTCGGCCCACATTTCAAGGCCCAAACCTGGTCCATCTCCAAGGCCCAAATCCGACCCTCATTCCAAGGCCTAAATCCGGCCATTACCTCAATTCGATCCCGATTTAGGTTCAACATCAATTCAACTTCAATTCCACTTCAAATCAATCTCTCTCACCAAACCCACTTCAAATCAATCCTTTCACAACTCTCTCTCCCAAACACACTCCAAAATCAATCCCTTATACTCACCCATCAAAAACGCTCCAGAATCAATCCCTCTCATACTCACTCATCATACACTCTTCAAAATCAATCTCTCATACTTCGAAAACCAGATATTCTTCATGTATTCCGTGAAATCAAAGCTTTCACAAGTCAACATTAAATACTCTTCATACACTCATTAGAAATACTTCAACCTCACAAAGCATTTGAAAGCTTCCAAAAGTTCTAAGATCAAACTTCAATTCCTTCCAAACTCCAATCGTCTCACGATTCAAATCATTTCCATTTCAATTTCAAGGCAAACCAAGCCCAATTCTAAGCCCAAATCCAGCTCATTCATAGGGCCCATCCCGACCCAATTTCAAAGGTCCAATTCGGCCCACATTTCAAGGCCCAGATACTCGGCCACATTTCAAGGCCAAACCTGGTCCACTCCAAGGCCCAAATCCGACCCTCATTCCAAGGCCTAAATCCGGCCCATTACCTCAATTCGATCCCGATTTAGGTTCAACATCAATTCAACTTCAATTCACTTCAAATTCATCCCAAATCCAATTCAAATTCAATTTCAACTTCAATTCCAATCGGATTTCAATTCCAATTCAATCTCCCTTACAATCCGAATGTCTCACAGACCCTAGCGTCTCACAGACTTCGTCATTCTAATGATTCGAATGTCTCACAGACATCAGCATCTCACAGACCCGAGCGTCTCACAGACCCAAGCGTCTCACAGACTTCGACATCTCAAGATTTCGAACGTCTCACAGACCTGAGGGTCTCACAGAAGCATCCCAAACCCAAAACTTCTCGAAACTTCGAACCCTTCTTAACCTCAAACACATCAAACATTTTCAAACTCCACAAACATCAAAACTTCCAAAAACCAAAATCGTGAACTACGTAGGTCTGATCCCAACAGGGAGTTGAGTACGTAGGCAGCCATCTAGGGTGCGACCATTCCAAACAAAAAATCCCTTTCCCCATCTAAGGTGTTCTTTATACCTTTCAAAACTCTCAAACCTTCCTCGGCTCCCACTAGCTTCAAACCATCAGACGCCAAATTTGTCTATTCACCCGATCTCAGGCTTCTCTCAAATCTTGTTTCCATACTCATTTGAATTCCTCAATTCCTCTTCTTGGCGCTAGCTGGCAGAAAAGCTCGCCTCATCCACTCTCTTTCTCTTTTCCTATCCTAATCATATCCTTGGCTTTTAAATGAATCTCTCTAAAAAGGTTTTGAAAGAAGGTAATCCCGACAATCGGAGACCGAGGTTTCCTCGGGCACCAATCCGAAGTCGTGGTCGTTGCCACTTCTAAGGGGTGTAACCCAGTGCGAACCCACATAGAATCTCTGTAAATGACCAAATAAATCCTATCCATAGGCAACAATTTCAGAGTCAATTAACGGTTCTTAGAACCCTTTCTCCCTTCCTAGTTCCATAGGTCAAACTAGGTGGCGACTCTAGTCAATTTCCGCCCTTAGGGCATAAGTCCGCGTGGAGCCCATCGAGAGCGGGTGTAGTGCACACTTGCACTCCCTTTATGCTTTCTGGGAAAGACGGACGATTTAGTAGGTATTTGAGGGATGCCAGAATAACGGGTTTTCACTCCACAGAATGGCAATTTCTAGGATCTAGACTTTTCATTTGTCCATATTTAGATAGACCCCCCTCATACCGAAAAATCACCCTCCACAGAATGGCGACTTGCTGGGGAAAATTGAGTAAGTTTTCTCATAAACTTGCTCAAGGAAGACTGAACTCCATTCAAAATTGTCAGGATTCCCCAACTTCTTTCAAAACCTTCGAGAGATTCATTTCCAAGCCTTTAGGATTACTCTACTCCACACTTAGAGTGTGCTTTGTGAGGGATAGAGGATGAGTGTTTAGAATTCGAAGTTGACTTTGATTGCCACATGTGTGTTTGAGCTTTGCATGCTTCACTCTTGTTTACTATTGTGTGTTTATTGTCTTATGTTCACTGCCCTTCATTCATGATATAATTGCTTGTTTATGGTTTTGTAAATGGGGCCTTCGTAGAAAGGAGCCAACCCATTGTTGCATCGGGTAGTTTAGGAGCATGCATTCCTCTGTGTCACCTTTACTATCTGCGGGCGGGATTAACAATTGGTCCACAATTGATTCCCTCTGAGTATGGGTCCTTCGTAGTTAAGGAGTAAACCCACGAGGTGGTACGGCCGTAGTGTCTACACCTTGAAACAACTCAGGATCCCTTCAAACACCTTTTCGAGTCAAAGCCAGCATATAGTAAGCTATGAGCCTTCAGTGTCCAGCTGCCTTATCCGGTGTCTAGGATGGGTTTATGGGTAGTCACCCCCTTGTATGCGCCTGTCTGACCACCCTTCACATTACCCTGAAGATTGCATGGGCTCAGTTCTCCAAGTGTCCTTTGCACCACGGGTGTTTCTAAAGCCTGATGTCACGCTACACGTCCATAGAGGATCCCGTATTTACCGGATACCCATACATGGCACAACGTAGTCAGTGAATAATTGGACTTTAGACACACCTGACCGTGCAGACGACGGGAGACCCGATCCCATGCAATACTTCCCCGAGTTTTTCCGGAAAGTGAGTATGTTGTGATAATCACCGGTCGTGGCTCGTGTGGCTGTATCATTTCGGGTATTCTGACCTTTCGAACTTAAGCACTCCGGACTTTCTTGATGACATGCCTCATAAGGCATAACAGAGATAAATCCCGAGAGATGAACAGTGAAGGGATGACGGTTCCCCCGGTGGTATGGAAGCATTGATTGACCTGGAAGGTGATTATCCCAATCATTCACACTCAGCTCCACATAAAATCAGCCACGATTTTATTTGCACTTATATCTATGTGTGACCACGTTTTAAAAATTAGTAAAAATCAGAAAATGAATCATGTCGAACATTCTAATGAAATCTCTTCAAAGTCGTCCAGCTCGAATGATTTCCAAAAAAATAATGATTTCAAAATCGTTGTTTCCGCAACAATTCCAAAGCCGATTTCAATCAGAGTCTTCAAGAAAACAAACTTTATCAACAGTTTGCAAAAAACGAATTTCAAAATCTACTATTTACAAAAATAATTTTTCAAACACTACTTCTCATAAATTTCATCTCAAAAAACCTGTTTTTTTACAAACAACTTTCACAGATATTATCTCAAACTTGTTTTTGAAAACAATTTTCAAAGGATTTTCACAAACGTATTTTCAAAATAAATGATTTGGTCCCCATGTGTGACCTGCTATTTTTGAGGTTCAACCCACCTTCAAGAGCAGCGGTCATTACCGTGGAGCGCATCAGTCATTTCGTGTTTTCACGAAAGTGGTGGATTTTCGTAAAGATTTGTGCTTGGCCATTCACCTTCCTTTCTCAAAAACGTCCCTCATTTGCCTCATCAGATCTAGTGGAGCACATGAAGATCGACAACGCGGGGTGAGCAAAAATCAGAGCCATACCAACCCGAGCCGAGCGACATGAAGACCAACAACGATTGTTCGAGTTCAAAATTTTTGAGAGTTAGAAGAACACCAACCGGTTTTCTTTGAGCACAATACCGCTTCGCTGCAAGAACCCAAAGACGACAGCGAACAGCCGATCAAGATCCCGAAGACGAACGAGCGGTCAATCAGGAGCCCGTTGATGAATAAGTAGTCAGTCAGAAGCTCGAAGACGAAGCAGAAGAATTTGGAAGAAGTTAAGCTCAAACTCCCCATTTAATGACTTTTAGAATTGATGTATAGGTTTTCCCTAGCATTCTTTTCTCTCTTGTCCATTTCTGAATAGATTACATGTATAGGTTTATACATTCCCTTTGAATTTATTTAGATCAATGTGTATAGGGTTTCCCATTCCCTATTTATTTGCGAATAATCGAGCATCAAAATTTCTATTGAGAAAATCCACCACTTTGAAAACACGTGTTTTCAAAATTGTTTTTTCTAAAACTTGGTTTCTTTTGGCATGCACGAATAAAGAGAAGAATGAATAAGGAACGACTCCTCACAGTTATATATCATTCATCAACTTTGCTTTATGGGGCGAGAATTCGTGGTATCTACAGGAGGTATCCCCTAAATAAAAACACCAACAACGCCAATCGAGCACAAATAAATAGATGCATGCATTCATTACAAAAAGTCCGTGCATTCTGGTCAGTTCAAATTCGTCAAACATACACAAGGCCTGTCGACCTTAGAAAAATTACGTAATCACGCGAATCATTGTCACCACACCACACACCGGCTTTCATCCCAATATCTCAACCGCTAAAGCCCGATCTCAGAGGGATAGAAAAGAAAACGAGTTCAAACCTTTTCCAATTGGAATCACCGTGCACGCCAGTGATCAGAATGAAAAAAAAGTGCAGTTGTTTCCAAGTCGTGGGGCTACCATGCGGGAGTCGTCACTCCCTAAAATCCAAAATCTAGGAACCAATCACCAACCCGACCTCACTCGAGAGTTTCTTCTCCGACAATAACCCTAACAACTAGACCACCTTCAAGGCCAACAGTGATGGGATGAGCTTCAGAACCATGAGCTGAATTCGACTCAAGCGAGACTAGGTGTGTAGCATTACCACTCATGCATTGCATCAAAAAACAAAACAAAAAAACAAAAACATTCAATCAAAATCCAAAATGAGTCATTTTCGTTGTCATACTTCATGCATCCTATACGTATGTAATTCCATATTACCACAACATATAGCATGGTAGATAGTTGCATTTGCATACTTCCATATCGGAACGACATCTTTGGGAAAAATCTTGAGAAATTGGTTGAATCGAATGTTTGAATCACAAGACTCTCGACCCGTCAATGAACACAAGGGTCCAATCGAAATCAGCACCACAACCCAAGGAGTAGTCTGCAAAGAGCGGTATTTCCCTTGAATTTCGATTGAGTGTTTTGGACGATCTATCGAGCGATGAGGGAAGGTAGAGAGATCCAACGGAGGTAAAACCACGAGTGACGTGTGCTTTCCTTTAGCACATGGAGAGGCATGATTCAAAGTGAGATCAATGTCGAAACATGATACGAACTGTGATTCATGCAAAGATCTGAGAAGCAGTAAGAAAAAACAATCATTGACTAACGAGAATGACGAGGCACTTAGGATCAAAAATCTCCACAAAACCAAAGAGCTTCAACTGCCCTCAACATAATCCTTAGTGAGCCCCGCTGAGCTTTTCATGATAAACCTTTTTCTGCGAACTCCACAACATGCCACCTGACATATAATACTTACCTTTGCAATAGAGGATCTCGAAGGAGCCGGAGCCATGGCCCCTCCCCACCATCTTTCATAAACACAATAAATGAAATGTTTGAAGAAATCAGGAGTCAATGCAACTCCAAAGCCAAACGCCAAAAAGAGCACCAAAAATGTTCAAGAAGATCGATGAGTCAATGCAACTCTAACGCTGAAAGCAAAAACACAGGTAGAGAACGCTTGAGAAAGTTGATGAGCCAAATGCAATTCAAAAAACAAAATGAGAATAAAGTTCAAATCGAACACCAGAAGAGGCAAGCAGGAGAAATCCAAATCCGAAGGACCAGTGATGTCCCATAGAAACCAACAAAAGGTTATCAAAACCCGTCTAATCATTCCACCCATGGCAAAGGCGAAACACGTCTTCTATTGCACAAAAGCTCCACAACTCCCAAATAAATCCCACAGTCCCGTGTGACATACATCATACCTTTCAGCCCGTTATAACCCAATAAAGACCTCTGACTCATAAGTTATGAGCGTTAACTGAAAGTACGGATCTGAAACATGAATCATAAGCTTTGTACTTGTTATCAACATGTCCCGTCTTCCCGAAGGGACCATGAGTGAATGAGTGTGATCTTACTGCACAAGGTCTTCCGAGTGCGAGCGAATCTTGATTCAAGCAGCAAATCATAACAGCCTACCCTATTGCAGGTGAGGAATTTGTAAGGATCAGAAAGTCCAAACCTCGAAAGAAATTCTTGGGAAAATACTGCTCCGAGCGTCGGAGAGTATCATTACACCATTAGCACACACAGCTAGACTCACGAGAGATTGACCCATATACCTCCATGAGAGGAAAGTGATTCACGCACTCGAGTTCAACAATCACTCAAGATCGAACTGAAGATGTCTTATATTCGTACACCTCATATTAATAAAGATAGAGCCATACACTCTCTCCAAAATTGCATATGCATTTTGTATCGCACCTAGCATTTAATATTTGCATGCATCATAATCATTTCATCTTCAACATCCGACTGGTAAGAACTCCACCTAGTCTCGTCGAAAGTTGACTTCAGTTGCAGTTGTTGAAGCATAACTTTTGATCAAAAGATGTCAACTAGGGCCATCCCAGGCTGTCATCGAGCTATATATAAGCCTTTCGGAGCTATCACGGCTATCACCGAGCTACATCGATCCATTCAAGAGCTGTCCGGAGCCATGCGCAGGCCATCCCGGGGCCATCCAGGTCCACTCGAGTCTCATCGACACCACTCTCAAAGCCAAGCTGGAGCCATGCGGGAGCCAACCTCAAACATTGAGACCATCTCCAGAGATACACATGAGCCAACCCAACAGTTCGAGAACAATACGGGAGCCACCTCAAGTCCATATCGGAGCCATTTCGTCACCAGGGTCTTTCCTATAGAGTTTCGAACTACGTATGGTCTGATCTCAATATGGAATTGAGTACGTAGGCAGCCCGCCCAGGGTGCGACCACCTCAAAGGAAAAATCCCCTTTTGTTCCTCACTATCACCAAACAGAGCCGTCTCATAGCCCTTCCCGGAGCCATCCCGAGCTATCCTGGAGCCATCATGAGAAAACCCTAAAGTCATAACCGGACCGAAGCCATCCAACCATGACCAAGAAGTTATCAACCGCAACAAAAAATCTACCACATCAAAATACGTCGAACCCAACACAACCCACAAATCACATCAACCCACCATTCGACTCAAAAATCTCAATCCAAATCGAAACCCACCAACCATCTCAAAAATCTCAATCCAAATCGAAACCCATCAATCACCCAAAAATCTCAATCCAAATCGAAACCCATCAATCTCAATCCAAATCGAAACCCACCAACCATCCCAGAGCCGTTGCTCATAATGGGGTCATGAATCATGTCAGAACCATCCGACCACACTGGAGCCACCCGACCACACTGGAGCCACCCGACCGCACCGGAGCCATCCGATTGTACTGAAGCCCTTGGATCATATCGAAGCCATCAATCATATCAAAACCATCGAGTTCCCAAAATCACTCATTCACAAAAAATGAACCCACTCAAAGACCAATCACAAAATCACAAGAACCAAAAGCTCAGAAGCCATACCGGAGCCATCTCGAACTCTGGAACCAAGAGTCCTACCAAATCCTGAAACCATAGAGCACATCGGGCCGAGACCACCAAAAACAAAACCAAAACAAAAGTCCCACACTGACAAAGTCAAAGGCGACACCGACAGAAAGCATTCGACTATCACATCCCTCATGAAAACAACCGAAAAACATCCAATCCCAAACCACTCCACAATCAAAGCCGTCCTCAAATCGACCACTAAAAAAACAACGAGTTTCGTACAACTCAATCAAAGTATTATAGGCCCGTCATAAGTCCTAGAGCTAGACACCGAGTTCTAGTTGAGGCCCGTCATTAGTCCTCATGCATAACCCATATACCGATTGTATTCTAGGCCCGTCATTAGTCCTAGAGCTAGACACCGAGATCTAGTTGAGGCCCGTCATTAGTCCTCATACATTTCGAAGATGCATTCTAGGCCCGTCATAAGTCCTAGAGCTAGACACCGAGTTCTAGTTGAGGCCCGTCATTAGTCCTCATGCATAACCCATATACCGATTGTATTCTAGGCCCGTCATTAGTCCTAGAGCTAGACACCGAGATCTAGTTGAGGCCCGTCATTAGTCCTCATACATTTCGAAGATGCATTCTAGGCCCGTCATAAGTCCTAGAGCTAGACACCGAGTTCTAGTTGAGGCCCGTCATTAGTCCTCATGCATAACCCATATACCGATTGTATTCTAGGCCCGTCATTAGTCCTAGAGCTAGACACCGAGATCTAGTTGAGGCCCGTCATTAGTCCTCATACATTTCGAAGATGCATTCTAGGCCCGTCATAAGTCCTAGAGCTAGACACCGAGTTCTAGTTGAGGCCCGTCATTAGTCCTCATGCATAACCAATATACCGATTGTATTCTAGGCCCGTCATTAGTCCTAGAGCTAGACACCGAGATCTAGTTGAGGCCCGTCATTAGTCCTCATACATTTCGAAGATGCATTCTAGGCCCGTCATAAGTCCTAGAGCTAGACACCGAGTTCTAGTTGAGGCCCGTCATTAGCCTCATGCATATATGTTGTATTCTAGGCCCGTCATTAGTCCTAGAGCTAGACACCGAGATCTAGTTGAGGCCCTCATTAGTCCTCATACATTTCGAAGATGCATTCTAGGCCCGTCATAAGTCCTAGAGCTAGACACCGAGTTCTAGTTGAGGCCCGTCATTAGCCCTCATGCATAGGTTGTTTGATCGTATTCTAGGCCCGTCATTAGTCCTAGAGCTAGACACCGAGATCTAGTTGAGGCCCGTCATTAGTCCTCATACCATCAATCACCGTAATCTGGGGCCCGTCATAAGTCCCCATGCACCCGCACCCATAGGAACAAATCATAAACCGTAGTGAGAATTTTTGGCGTCCCGTCAACCTTGATCCAATTCTGCAAGGGCTTGCAGAATTGAATCAAGGGGAGCCATCTGTAGACACCAAAAATTCTCACCCCATAAAGCGAATTCCGAAATAATAAGAGGGGTCGTCGCCTTTCTTTTTTCAAAACATATTAACGTGTGTGCTAAGACGAAACCATCATTTTATAATCTTTTTCAAAACATTTTAGAAAAAAACACAATTCTTCAAAAATGAATTTCCATCGACAGTCCAGTTTCAAGGTCGTCCCCTTTTGTTTATTCACTTATTTTACTATCTTATTTTGTTTTGTTTATATTCTATTTATTTTATTTTATTTTATTTTTTTTATTCATCTATTCACTTTTTCTTATATTTTATTTTATTCTACTATTAGCATTAGTATTTTTATTTTCATTTCTATTTATACACACTCATTTTCATCTTTCAAACTCAATCCACACTTGGTTGAAATCTGGCCTAGCCCAATTCCTTAAACCCACTCTATTTTCAGCCCTTGGCTTCAAAAAGCCCACATTAAAAACACAAAGCCCACTAATAAACCCTAGAACCCACCCTTTCTCATGACAACAAGGAAAACCCTAGTGATTCTTCACTTAACAAAAAACACCCGCGTCTCCTTCTCCTGGGGGAATCTCTCGGTCATTTTCTTTCCTTCCATCCCCAGAAACAAAAACGATAGCCACAGACACTGCTCCCTCAGATCACCACCGGTCGATACCTCTACTTCTTCTTCCAGGCATTTTCTTCCTCAGTCGATTGTTTACTCACACCCAACCTTCAACCTCGATTAATCTTAGAAACTGTAAAATCCATCTCTCATCAGCCACCACCACCGTCGGCTACCGCTTCCATCGATCACCTTCGCCCTTCACCTTGGACCTCCATCACCTTCTACATAAAGAAAAAACCCAAACTGAATCCTCCATTTCTGGGGTTCTCAAGTCGAGAATCACCATTGATTTTTGAGGATTTACGAACCAAGCCGCCATCAGACTGGGGCGAATCCTTTTCCTCTTCACCAGGCCATTATCGTTTTCTTCTCCCCTTCGTTTTCAAAAATGGAAAACCCTTCTTCAATTATCGTTCTACCCTATCCTCTTCATCTTCCGAACAAAAAATGCCTAATCTCTAATTGCTTGAGGAGAATCGACTGAAATCCTACCCTAATGGGTATGCGTTCGACATTGAATCCCCTTCCACCACAGTCTGTAGAACAATCAACGCCGCCTACGTGAATCGACGACATGCGTCTTCCTCCTATCGAGCTCATCATCGGCTTCGATTCTCTTCCTGGTTCCTGCTTTCGTCACACGGCTACTGATAGTCACGGTGGTTCTCAGAAGTTTCGTCCTCCGATATTCTATCAACTTAACAATACAGGGCGGTACCTCCCTTTTACTCTCTTCGATTGGGATTGATTCGTTGTCTTTCGGCTTGCTAGAGCACTTATGCGTGCACTTTTGGCTTACAAATCTTGAAATTTGAATTGTGAATGAGTTGAAACCGGTAAATCCCCGGTGGAGTTCACTTTTTCTAGTGGTTAATTTTCTGGTGAACTTTACTGCCATTTCTGGTTCATGCACTGGGCTTGCTAAATTTGGTGAGTTTGGAGATTGGTTCACCTCTGTAACTTGGCCCTTGTGTTGGGATCTGATTGCCTGGAAATGCTTACGTTGAGAGTTACTCAATTCGTTTCGCCCCTTGCGCACATGTTTGAGTTTGGGAATCCCACCTGATGGCTTTTATTTAATCTGTTGATTGTCGATTAATCTTGCTTACGTTGGTGATTAATTTGGTGTTACAGAAGAATTCGTCAGTCCCGTAATGACTGATTCTTGTTGAGGCTATTCGACTCTGTTTGAGGCTGAGATTCATGCCGATATTGGTATTTTGTTTGGCTTGTTGGGTGCCTCGATAGTTGTGTCAAATATACTGATTTGGCCCATCACTCTTTCCGGCCTTTTGGTGAATTGGGGCCCACGTATCTCCTTCGGCTGAAGAGTTTGGGTTTAGTTCGATCCCTTTGGCTGACGTTCTAGCGCTAATGGTTTGCTTCGATTTGTTTACTCATGATCAGATTTCTGAATTTGACCGGGGTATATATGGATTTCTTTGACTTGGGTCGCGCTTGCTGAATCGGTACTCTGGCTTTGGACCATGCAAAATGACTATACCACCGGCGCTTTGGGGTTTGACTTCTATGGGTTTGGAAATTCAATCTTTCACCCTTTACTATAATTTAAGCGCCTTTCATATTTAATTGTCCCTGCGCATTGATATGGTTTGGAAATTGATTTGAAACCAGCATGTATTTGTCCTCTTGCGCTTAGATATGAACATGATTAGAGTTATAGTTGCCCTATGCTATGATTGCTAAGGTAAATCACTTGTTGGCTGGTTGGTCCTTATTAATTTTTTATCTTAGATGGGAAATGATATAAACCCTTCTAGGTATGATCCCATGACTCACAACTTCACCCCTTTGATACTACACTTCGGTTTGAGTCATAATCTAAGATGATGAATTAATTGAGTAGCAACCCCAATGCTTGATTTATCTTAATCCTTAGCATTTGTCGGCAGCTTGAAACTCTTTTTATGTTCTCGGTTGGGGTGTGGGAGATGATTAGATTGCCCCCTTTCCTCCCATTGAGAGGGGCCGTATGATCCCATTGCACACACCCCAACCCTCTTACATTTCATTACTAACTTGTCCTGTGTTTCTTTGTCTGTGTTCTATGACATGTACATTGTGGATTGAGGAACTGGATGGAAACTGCTAAGACTAGGAAAGCAGCATTTTGGCTCGGACTACTTGGGTAATTCCACAGTCTTCGAAAACGGTTGGTGTATCTCTTCGGATCCCCTTCAGCTCGAGTGAGGCGGCGTCGATGCGACCCCCATAGCAGCTCTTTTAATTCAGCACTTTAATTCAACATTTTAATTCAGCTCTTGTAATTGTCTATTAGTTGTGCTACCTAGTATAGTCTTGGATTTCATAATTTTCTGTACTTGTCCGCTTGATCATTTTTACCCTTTTTATCTTTCATACATATTTTTGAATGCTTGTTTATACATGTCCGATTCTATTATACATTGGATGTTTTATTTGTCAGTTTTGTCCTATAAATTGATAGATTGGCTTAGCACAGGTGACCATAGAATAGCCTTTAGGTTTGTCTGCTTATTTCTGGACGCTTCGAGTCCAGTTTAGAAAAGCTTCTAGGTTCAGGGATGTTCCTCACTCAAACGGGCCGTAGAGCCTGGTCGGTGGGGAACGCCTTTCCCTCATAAAATTTTCCAAACAATCCATAATTGTCAGAATAAAAGTTACAATCAATCAATCATCCAATTCTAAATCAATTCAAAGATCCAATGAGTCAAATTCCACTTCAAAATCAATCTCTCTCACCAAACACACTTCAAAATCAATCTCTTTCACACTCTCTCACCAGATACATTTCAAAATCAATCTCTTTCACTCTCCCACATCAAATTTCCACTTCAAAATCAATCTCTTTCACACTCTCTCACCAGATACATTTCAAAAATCTCTTTCACTCTCCCACATCAAATTTCTACTTCAAAATCAATCTCTCTCATCAAACACACTACAAAACCAATCTATCTCATCATACACTCTTCAAAATCAATCCTCTCATACTTCGAAACCAGATATTCTTCATGTATTCCGTGAAATCAAAGCTTTTCACAAGTCAACATTAAATACTCTTCATACACTCATTAGACATACTTCAACCTCACAAAGCATTTGAAATGCTTCCAAAAGTTCTAAGATCAAACTTCAAATTCCTTCCAAACTCCAATCGTCTCACAGATTCAAATCATCTTCCAATTTCAATTTCAAAGGCCAAACCAAGCCCAATTCTAAGCCCCAAATCCAGCTCATTCATAGGGCCCATCCCGACCCAATTTCAAAGGTCCAATCCGGCCCACATTTCAAGGCCCAGATACTCGGCCCACATTTCAAGGCCCAAACCTGGTCCATCTCCAAGGCCCAAATCCGACCCTCATTCCAAGGCCTAAATCCGGCCCATTACCTCAATTCGATCCCGATTTAGGTTCAACATCAATTCAACTTCAATTCCACTTCAAATCAATCTCTCTCACCAACCCACTTCAAATCATCTCTACACTCTCTCACCAAACACACTCCAAAATCAATCCCTCTCATACTCACCCATCAAACACGCTCCAGAATCAATCCCTCTCATACTCACTCATCATACACTCTTCAAAATCAATCCTCTCATACTTCGAAACCAGATATTCTTCATGTATTCCGTGAAATCAAAGCTTTTCACAAGTCAACATTAAATACTCTTCATACACTCATTAGACATACTTCAACCTCACAAAGCATTTGAAATGCTTCCAAAAGTTCTAAGATCAAACTTCAAATTCCTTCCAAACTCCAATCGTCTCACAGATTCAAATCATCTTCCAATTTCAATTTCAAAGGCCAAACCAAGCCCAATTCTAAGCCCCAAATCCAGCTCATTCATAGGGCCCATCCCGACCCAATTTCAAAGGTCCAATCCGGCCCACATTTCAAGGCCCAGATACTCGGCCCACATTTCAAGGCCCAAACCTGGTCCATCTCCAAGGCCCAAATCCGACCCTCATTCCAAGGCCTAAATCCGGCCCATTACCTCAATTCGATCCCGATTTAGGTTCAACATCAATTCAACTTCAATTCCACTTCAAATTCAATCCCAAATCCAATTCAAATTCAATTTCAACTTCAATTCCAATCGGATTTCAATTCCAATTCAATCTCCCCTACACTCCGAATGTCTCACAGACCCTAGCGTCTCACAGACTTTGTCATTCTAATGATTCGAATGTCTCACAGACATCAGCATCTCACAGACCCGAGCGTCTCACAGACCCAAGCGTCTCACAGACTTCGACATCTCAAGGTTTCGAACGTCTCACAGACCTGAGGGTCTCACAGACTAGCATCCCAAACCCAAAACTTCTCGAAACTTCGAACCCTTCTAAACCTCAAACACACTCAAACATTTTCAAACTCCACAAACATCAAAACTTCCAAAAACCAAAATCGTGAACTACGTAAGGTCTGATCCCAACAGGGAGTTGAGTACGTAGGCAGCCCATCTAGGGTGCGACCCCATTCCAAACAAAAAATCCCTTTCCCCCTCTAAGGTGTTCTTTATACCTTTCAAAACTCTCAAACCTTCCTCGGCTCCCACTAGCTTCAAACCATCAGACGCCAAATTTTGTCTATTCACCCGATCTCAGGCTTCTCTCAAATCTTGTTTCCATACTCATTTGAATTCCTCAATTCCTCTTCTTGGCGCTAGCTTGGCAGAAAAGCTCGCCTCATCCACTCTCTTTCTCTTTTCCTATCCTAATCATATCCTTGGCTTTTAAATGAATCTCTCTAAAAGGGTTTTGAAAGAAGGTAATCCCGACAATCGGAGACCGAGGTTTCCTCGGGCACCAATCCGAAGTCGTGGTCGTTGCCACTTCTAAGGGGTGTAACCCAGTGCGAACCCACATAGAATCTCTGTAAATGACCAAATAAATCCTATCCATAGGCAACAATTTCAGAGTCAATTAACGGTTCTTAGAACCCTTCTTCTCCCTTCCTAGTTCCATAGGTCAAACTAGGTGGCGACTCTAGTCAATTTCCGCCCTTAGGGCATAAGTCCGCGTGGAGCCCATCGAGAGCGGGTGTAGTGCACACTTGCACTCCCCTTTATGCTTTCTGGGAAAGACGGACGATTTAGTAGGTATTTGAGGGATGCCAGAATAACGGGTTTTCACCCTCCACAGAATGGCAATTTCTAGGATCTAGACTTTTCATTCTGTCCATATTTAGATAGACCCCCCTCATACCGAAAAATCACCCTCCACAGAATGGCGACTCTGCTGGGGAAAACTTGAGTAAGTTTTTCTCATAAACTTGCTCAAGGAAGACTGAACTCCATTCAAAATTGTCAGGATTCCCCAACTTCTTTCAAAACCTTCGAGAGATTCATTTCCAAGCCTTTAGGATTACTCTACTCCACACTTAGAGTGTGCTTTGTGAGGATAGAGGATGAGTGTTTAGAATTCGAAGTTGACTTTGATTGCCACATGTGTGTTTTGAGCTTTGCATGCTTCACTCTTGTTTACTATTGTGTGTTTATTGTCTTATGTTCACTGCCCTTCATTCATGATATAATTGCTTGTTTATGGTTTTGTAAATGGGGCCTTCGTAGAAAGGAGCCAACCCATTGTTGCATCGGGTAGTTTAGGAGCATGCATTCCTCTGTGTCACCTTTACTATCTGCGGGCGGGATTAACAATTGGTCCACAATTGATTCCCTCTGAGTATGGGTCCTTCGTAGTTAAGGAGTAAACCCACGAGGTGGTACGGCCGTAGTTGTCTACACCTTGAAACAACTCAGGATCCCTTCAAACACCTTTTCGAGTCAAAGCCAGCATATAGTAAGCTATGAGCCTTCAGTGTCCAGCTGCCTTATCCGGTGTCTAGGATGGGTTTATGGGTAGTCACCCCCTTGTATGCCGCCTGTCTGACCACCCTTCACATTACCCTGAAGATTGCATGGGCTCAGTTCTCCAAGTGTCCTTTGCACCACGGGTGTTTCTAAAGCCTGATGTCACGCTACACGTCCATAGAGGATCCCGTATTTACCGGATACCCATACATGGCACAACGTAGTCAGTGAATAATTTGGACTTTAGACACACCTGACCGTGCAGACGACGGGAGACCCGATCCCATGCAATACTTCCCCGAGTTTTTCCGGAAAGTGAGTATGTTGTGATAATCACCGGTCGTGGCTCGTGTGGCTGTATCATTTCGGGTATCCTGACCTTTCGAACTTAAGCACTCCGGACTTTCTTGATGACATGCCTCATAAGGCATAACAGAGATAAATCCCGAGAGATGAACAGTGAAGGGATGACGGTTCCCCCGGTGGTATGGAAGCATTGATTGACCTGGAAGGTGATTATCCCAATCATTCACACTCAGCTCCACATAAAATCAGCCACGATTTTTATTTGCACTTATATCTATGTGTGACCACGTTTTAAAAATTAGTAAAAATCAGAAAATGAATCATGTCGAACATTCTAATGAAATCTCTTCAAAGCCGTTCAGCTCGAATGATTTCCAAAAAAATAATGATTTCAAAATCGTTGTTTCCGCAACAATTTCAAAGCCGATTTCAATCAGAGTCTTCAAGAAAACAAACTTTATCAAACAGTTTGCAAAAAACGAATTTCAAAATCTACTATTTACAAATAATTTTTCAAACACTACTTCTCATAAATTTCATCTCAAAAAACCTGTTTTTTTTACAAACAACTTTCACAGATATTATCTCAAACTTGTTTTTGAAAACAATTTTCAAAGGATTTTCACAAACGTATTTTCAAAATAAATGATTTGGTCCCCATGTTGTGACCTGCTATTTTTGAGGTTCAACCCACCTTCAAGAGCAGCGGTCATTACCGTGGAGCGCATCAGTCATTTCGTGTTTTCACGAAAGTGGTGGATTTTCGTAAAGATTTTGTGCTTGGCCATTCACCTTTCCTTTCTCAAAAACGTCCCTCATTTGCCTCATCAGATCTAGTGGAGCACATGAAGATCGACAACGCGGGGTGAGCAAAAATCAGAGCCATACCAACCCGAGCCGAGCGACATGAAGACCAACAACGATTGTTCGAGTTCAAAATTTTTGAGAGTTAGAAGAACACCAACCGGTTTTCTTTGAGCACAATACCGCTTCGCTGCAAGAACCCAAAGACGAGCGAACAGCCGATCAAGATCCCGAAGACGAACGAGCGGTCAATCAGGAGCCCGTTGATGAATAAGTAGTCAGTCAGAAGCTCGAAGACGAAGCAGAAGAATTTGGAAGAAGTTTTTAAGCTCAAACTCCCCATTTAATGACTTTTAGAATTGATGTATAGGTTTTCCCCTAGCATTCTTTTCTCTCTTGTCCATTTCTGAATAGATTACATGTATAGGTTTATACATTCCCTTTGAATTTATTTAGATCAATGTGTATAGGGTTCCCCATTCCCTATTTTATTTGCGAATAATCGAGCATCAAAATTTCTATTGAGAAAATCCACCACTTTGAAAACACGTGTTTTCAAATTGTTTTTCTAAAACTTGGTTTCTTTTGGCATGCACGAATAAAGAGAAGAATGAATAAGGAACGACTCCTCACAGTTATATATCATTCATCAACTTTGCTTTATGGGGCGAGAATTCGTGGTATCTACAGGAGGTATCCCCTAAATAAACAACACCAACAAACGCAATCGAGCACAAAATAAATAGCATGCATTGCATTCATTACAAAAAGTCCGTGCATTCTTGGTCAGTTCAAATTCGTCAAACATACACAAGGCCTGTCGACCTCAGAAAAATTACGTAATCACGCGAATCATTGTCACCACACCACACACCGGCTTTCATCCCAATATCTCAACCGCTAAAGCCCGATCTCAGAGGGATAGAAAAGAAAATCGAGTTCAAACCTTTTCCAATTGGAATCACCGTGCACGCCAGTGATCAGAATGAAAAAAAAAGTGCAGTTGTTTCCAAGTCGTGGGGCTACCATGCGGGAGTCGTCACTCCCTAAAATCCAAAATCTAGGAACCAATCACCAACCCGACCTCACTCGAGAGTTTCTTCTCCGACAATAACCCTAACAACTAGACCACCTTCAAGGCCAACAGTGATGGGATGAGCTTCATGAACCATGAGCTGAATTCGACTCAAGCGAGACTAGGTGTAGCATTACCACTCATGCATTGCATCAAAAAACAAAACAAAAAAACAAAAACATTCAATCAAAATCCAAAATGAGTCATTTTCGTTGTCAATACTTCATGCATCCTATACGTATGTAATTCCATATTACCACAACATATAGCATGGTAGATAGTTGCATTTGCATACTTCCATATCGGAACGACATCTTTGGGAAAAATCTTGAGAAATTGGTTGAATCGAATGTTTGAATCACAAGACTCTCGACCCGTCAATGAACACAAGGGTCCAATCGAAATCAGCACCACAACCCAAGTGAGTAGTCTGCAAAGAGCGGTATTTTCCCTTGAATTTCGATTGAGTGTTTTGGACGATCTATCGAGCGATGAGGGAAGGTAGAGAGATCCAACGGAGGTAAAACCACGAGTGACGTGTGCTTTCCTTTAGCACATGGAGAGGCATGATTCAAAGTGAGATCAATGTCGATAAACATGATACGAACTGTGATTCATGCAAAGATCTGAGAAGCAGTAAGAAAACAATCATTGACTAACGAGAATGACGAGGCACTTAGGATCAAAAATCTCCACAAAACCAAAGAGCTTCAACTGCCCTCAACATAATCCCTTAGTGAGCCCCGCTGAGCTTTTCATGATAAACCTTTTTCTGCGAACTCCACAACATGCCACCTGACATATACATACTTACCTTTGCAATAGAGGAGCTCGAAGGAGCCGGAGCCATGGCCCCTCCCCCCATCTTTCATAAACACAATAAATGAAATGTTTGAAGAAATCAGTGAGTCAATGCAACTCCAAAGCCAAACGCCAAAAAAGAGCCCAAAAATGTTCAAGAAGATCGATGAGTCAATGCAACTCTAACGCTGAAAGCCAAAATACAAGGTAGAGAACGCTTGAGAAAGTTGATGAGCCAAATGCAATTCCAAAAAACAAAATGAGAATAAAGTTCAAATCGAACACCAGAAGAGGCAAGCAGGAGAAATCCAAATCCGAAGGACCAGTGATGTCCCATAGAAACCAACAAAAGGTTATCAAAACCCGTCTAATCATTCCACCCATGGCAAAGGCGAAACACGTCTTCTATTGCACAAAAGCTCCACAACTCCCAAATAAATCCCACAGTCCCGTGTGACATACATCGTACCTTTCAGCCCCGTTATAACCCAATAAAGACCTCTGACTCATAAGTTATTGAGCGTTAACTGAAAGTACTGGATCTGAAACATGAATCATAAGCTTTGTACTTGTTATCAACATGTCCCGTCTTCCCGAAGGGACCATGAGTGAATGAGTGTGATCTTACTGCACAAGGTCTTCCGAGTGCGAGCGAATCTTTGATTCAAGCACCAAATCATAAACAGCCTACCCTATTGCAGGTGAGGAATTTGTAAGGATCAGAAAGTCCAAAACCTCGAAAGAAATTCTTAGGAAAATACTGCTCCGAGCGTCGAGAGTATCATTACACCATTAGCACACACAGCTAGACTCACGAGAGATTGACCCATATACCTCCATGAGAGGAAAGTGATTCACGCACTCGAGTTCAACAATCACTCAAGATCGAACTGAAGATGTCTTATATTCGTACACCTCATATTAATAAAGATAGAGCCATACCCTCTCTCCAAAAATTGCATATGCATTTTGTATCGCACCTAGCATTTAATATTTGCATGCATCATAATCATTTCATCTTCAACATCCGACTGGTAAGAACTCCACCTAGTCTCGTCGAAAGTTGACTTCAGTTGCAGTTGTTGAAGCATAACTTTTGATCAAAAGATGTCAACTAGGGCCATCCCAGGCTGTCATCGAGCTATATCTAAGCCTTTTCGGAGCTATCACGGGCTATCACCGAGCTACATCGATCCATTCAAGAGCTGTCCGGAGCCATGCGCAGGCCATCCCGGGGCCATCCAGTGTCACACTCGAGTCTCATCGACACCACTCTCAAAGCCAAGCTGGAGCCATGCGGGAGCCAACCTCAAACATTGAGACCATCTCCAGAGATACACATGAGCCAACCCAACAGTTCGAGAACAATACGGGAGCCACCTCAAGTCCATATCGGAGCCATTTCGTCACCAGGGTCTTTCCTATAGAGTTTCGAACTACGTATGGTCTGATCTCAATATGGAATTGAGTACGTAGGCAGCCCGCCCAGGGTGCGACCACCTCAAAGGAAAAATCCCCTTTTGTTCCTCACTATCACCAAACAGAGCCGTCTCATAGCCCTTCCCGGAGCCATCCCGAGCTATCCTGGAGCCATCATGAGAAAACCCTAAAGTCATAACCGGACCGAAGCCATCCAACCATGACCAAGAAGTTATCAACCGCAACAAAAAATATCTACCACATCAAAATACGTCGAACCCAACACAACCCACAAATCACATCAACCCACCATTCGACTCAAAAATCTCAATCCAAATCGAAACCCACCAACCATCTCAAAAATCTCAATCCAAATCGAAACCCATCAATCACCCAAAAATCTCAATCCAAATCGAAACCCATCAATCTCAATCCAAATCGAAACCCACCAACCATCCCAGAGCCGTTGCTCATAATGGGGTCATGAATCATGTCAGAACCATCCGACCACACTGGAGCCACCCGACCACACTGGAGCCACCCGACCGCACCGGAGCCATCCGATTGTACTGAAGCCCTTGGATCATATCGAAGCCATCAATCATATCAAAACCATCGAGTTCCCAAAATCACTCATTCACAAAAAATGAACCCACTCAAAGACCAATCACAAAATCACAAGAACCAAAAGCTCAGAAGCCATACCGGAGCCATCTCGAACTCTGGAACCAAGAGTCCTACCAAATCCTGAAACCATAGAGCACATCGGGCCGAGACCACCAAAAACAAAACCAAAACAAAAGTCCCACACTGACAAAGTCAAAGGCGACACCGACAGAAAGCATTCGACTATCACATCCCTCATGAAAACAACCGAAAAACATCCAATCCCGAACCACTCCACAATCAAAGCCGTCCTCAAATCGACCACTAAAAAAAACAACGAGTTTCGTACAACTCAATCAAAGTATTATAGGCCCGTCATAAGTCCTAGAGCTAGACACCGAGTTCTAGTTGAGGCCCGTCATTAGTCCTCATGCATAACCCATATACCGATTGTATTCTAGGCCCGTCATTAGTCCTAGAGCTAGACACCGAGATCTAGTTGAGGCCCGTCATTAGTCCTCATACATTTCGAAGATGCATTCTAGGCCCGTCATAAGTCCTAGAGCTAGACACCGAGTTCTAGTTGAGGCCCGTCATTAGTCCTCATGCATAACCCATATACCGATTGTATTCTAGGCCCGTCATTAGTCCTAGAGCTAGACACCGAGATCTAGTTGAGGCCCGTCATTAGTCCTCATACATTTCGAAGATGCATTCTAGGCCCGTCATAAGTCCTAGAGCTAGACACCGAGTTCTAGTTGAGGCCCGTCATTAGTCCTCATGCATAACCCATATACCGATTGTATTCTAGGCCCGTCATTAGTCCTAGAGCTAGACACCGAGATCTAGTTGAGGCCCGTCATTAGTCCTCATACATTTCGAAGATGCATTCTAGGCCCGTCATAAGTCCTAGAGCTAGACACCGAGTTCTAGTTGAGGCCCGTCATTAGTCCTCATGCATAACCAATATACCGATTGTATTCTAGGCCCGTCATTAGTCCTAGAGCTAGACACCGAGATCTAGTTGAGGCCCGTCATTAGTCCTCATACATTTCGAAGATGCATTCTAGGCCCGTCATAAGTCCTAGAGCTAGACACCGAGTTCTAGTTGAGGCCCGTCATTAGTCCTCATGCATAACCAATATACCGTTGTATTCTAGGCCCGTCATTAGTCCTAGAGCTAGACACCGAGATCTAGTTGAGGCCCGTCATTAGTCCTCATACATTTCGAAGATGCATTCTAGGCCCGTCATAAGTCCTAGAGCTAGACACCGAGTTCTAGTTGAGGCCCGTCATTAGCCCTCATGCATAGGTTGTTGTGATCGTATTCTAGGCCCGTCATTAGTCCTAGAGCTAGACACCGAGATCTAGTTGAGGCCCGTCATTAGTCCTCATACCATCAATCACCGTAATCTGGGGCCCGTCATAAGTCCCCATGCACCCGCACCCATAGGAACAAATCATAAACCGTAGTGAGAATTTTTGGCGTCCCGTCAACCTTGATCCAATTCTGCAAGGGCTTGCAGAATTGAATCAAGGGGAGCCATCTGTAGACACCAAAAATTCTCACCCCATAAAGCGAATTCCGAAATAATAAGAGGGGTCGTCGCCTTTCTTTTTTCAAAACATATTAACGTGTGTGCTAAGACGAAACCATCATTTTATAATCTTTTTCAAAACATTTTAGAAAAAAACACAATTCTTCAAAAATGAATTTCCATCGACAGTCCAGTTTCAAGGTCGTCCCCTTTTGTTTATTCACTTATTTTACTATCTTATTTTGTTTTGTTTATATTCTATTTATTTTATTTTATTTTATTTTATTTTTTTCATCTATTCACTTTTTCTTATATTTTATTTTATTCTACTATTAGCATTAGTATTTTTATTTTCATTTCTATTTATACACACTCATTTTCATCTTTCAAACTCAATCCACACTTGGTTGAAATCTGGCCTAGCCCAATTCCTTAAACCCACTCTATTTTCAGCCCTTGGCTTCAAAAAGCCCACATTAAAAACACAAAGCCCACTAATAAACCCTAGAACCCACCCTTTCTCATGACAACAAGGAAAACCCTAGTGATTCTTCACTTAACAAAAAACACCCGCGTCTCCTTCTCCTGGGGGAATCTCTCGGTCATTTTCTTTCCTTCCATCCCCAGAAACAAAAACGATAGCCGACACTGCTCCCTCAGATCACCACCGGTCGATACCTCTACTTCTTCTTCCAGGCATTTTCTTCCTCAGTCGATTGTTTACTCACACCCAACCTTCAACCTCGATTAATCTTAGAAACTGTAAAATCCATCGCTCATCAGCCACCACCACCGTCGGCTACCGCTTCCATCGATCACCTTCGCCCTTCACCTTGGACCTCCATCACCTTCTACATAAAGAAAAAACCCAAACTGAATCCTCCATTTCTGGGGTTCTCAAGTCGAGAATCACCATTGATTTTTGAGGATTTACGAACCAAGCCGCCATCAGACTGGGGCGAATTCCTTTTCCTCTTCACCAGGCCATTATCGTTTTCTTTCTCCCCTTCGTTTTCAAAAATGGAAAACCCTTCTTCAATTATCGTTCTACCCTATCCTCTTCATCTTCCGAACAAAAAATGCCTAATCTCTAATTGCTTGAGGAGAATCGACTGAAATCCTACCCTAATGGGTATGCGTTCGACATTGAATCCCCTTCCACCACAGTCTGTAGAACAATCAACGCCGCCTACGTGAATCGACGACATGCGTCTTCCTCCTATCGAGCTCATCATCGGCTTCGATTCTCTTCCTGGTTCCTGGCTTTCGTCACACGGCTACTGATAGTCACGGTGGTTCTCAGAAGTTTCGTCCTCCGATATTCTATCAACTTAACAATACAGGGCGGTACCTCCCTTTTACTCTCTTCGATTGGGATTTGATCGTTGTCTTTCGGCTTGCTAGAGCACTTATGCGTGCACTTTTGGCTTACAAATCTTGAAATCTGAATTGTGAATGAGTTGAAACCGGTAAATCCCCGGTGGAGTTCACTTTTTCTAGTGGTTAATTTTCTGGTGAACTTTACTGCCATTTCTGGTTCATGCACTGGGCTTGCTAAATTTGGTGAGTTTGGAGATTGGTTCACCTCTGTTAACTTGGCCCTTGTGTTGGGATCTGATTGCCTGGAAATGCTTACGTTGAGAGTTACTCAATTCGTTTCGCCCCTTGCGCACATGTTTGAGTTTGGGAATCCCACCTGATGGCTTTTATTTAATCTGTTGATTGTCGATTAATCTTGCTTACGTTGGTGATTAATTTGGTGTTACAGAAGAATTCGTCAGTCCCGTAATGACTGATTCTTGTTGAGGCTATTCGACTCTGTTTGAGGCTGAGATTCATGCCGATATTGGGTTTTGCTGTTGGGCCTCGATAGTTTGTCAAATATACTGATTTGGCCCCATCACTCTTTCCGGCCTTTTGGTGAATTGGGGCCCACGTATCTCCTTCGGCTGAAGAGTTTGGGTTTAGTTCGATCCCTTTGGCTGACGTTCTAGCGCTAATGGTTTGCTTCGATTTGTTTACTCATGATCAGATTTCTGAATTTGACCGGGGTATATATGGATTTCTTTGACTTGGGTCGCGCTTGCTGAATCGGTACTCTGGCTTTGGACCATGCAAAATGACTATACCACCGGCGCTTTGGGGTTTGACTTCTATGGGTTTGGAAATTCAATCTTTCACCCTTTACTATAATTTAAGCGCCTTTCATATTTAATTGTCCCTGCGCATTGATATGGTTTGGAAATTGATTTGAAACCAGCATGTATTTGTCCTCTTGCGCTTAGATATGAACATGATTAGAGTTATAGTTGCCCTATGCTATGATTGCTAAGGTAAATCACTTGTTGGCTGGTTGGTCCTTATTAATTTTTTATCTTAGATGGGAAATGATATAAACCCTTCTAGGTATGATCCCACATGACTCACAACTTCACCCCTTTGATACTACACTTCGGTTTGAGTCATAATCTAAGATGATGAATTAATTTGAGTAGCAACCCCAATGCTTGATTTATCTTATAATCCTTAGCATTTGTCGGCAGCTTGAAACTCTTTTTTATGTTCTCGGTTGGGGTGTGGGAGATGATTAGATTGCCCCCTTTCCTCCCATTGAGAGGGGCCGTATGATCCCATTGCACACACCCCAACCCTCTTACATTTCATTACTAACTTGTCCTGTGTTTCTTTGTCTGTGTTCTATGACATGTACATTGTGGATTGAGGAACTGGAAACTGCTAAGACTAGGAAAGCAGCATTTTGGCTCGGACTACTTGGGTAATTCCACAGTCTTCGGAAAACGGTTGGTGTATCTCTTCGGATCCCCTTCAGCTCGAGTGAGGCGGCGTCGATGCGACCCCCCATAGCAGCTCTTTTAATTTAGCACTTTAATTCAACATTTTAATTCAGCTCTTGTAATTTGTCTATTAGTTGTGCTACCTAGTATAGTCTTGGATTTCATAATTTTCTGTATTTGTCCGCTTGATCATTTTTACCCTTTTATCTTTCATACATATTTTTGAATGCTTGTTTATACATGTCCGATTCTATTATACATTGGATGTTTTATTTGTCAGTTTTGTCCTATAAATTGATAGATTGGCTTAGCACAGGTGACCATAGAATAGCCTTTAGGTTTGTCTGCTTATTTCTGGACGCTTCGAGTCCAGTTTAGAAAAGCTTCTAGGTTCAGGGATGTTCCTCACTCAAACGGGCCGTAGAGCCTGGTCGGTGGGGAACGCCTTTCCCTCATAAAATTTTCCAAACAATCCATAATTGTCAGAATAAAAGTTACAATCAATCAATCATCCAATTCTAAATCAATTCAAAGATCCAATGAGTCAAATTCCACTTCAAAATCAATCTCTCTCACCAAACACACTTCAAAATCAATCTCTTTCACACTCTCTCACCAGATACATTTCAAAATCAATCTCTTTCACTCTCCCACATCAAATTTCCACTTCAAAATCAATCTCTTTCACACTCTCTCACCAGATACATTTCAAAATCAATCTCTTTCACTCTCCCACATCAAATTTCTACTTCAAAATCAATCTCTCTCATCAAACACACTACAAAACCAATCTATCTCATCATACACTCTTCAAAATCAATCCTCTCATACTTCGAAACCAGATATTCTTCATGTATTCCGTGAAATCAAAGCTTTTCACAAGTCAACATTAAATACTCTTCATACACTCATTAGACATACTTCAACCTCACAAAGCATTTGAAATGCTTCCAAAAGTTCTAAGATCAAACTTCAAATTCCTTCCAAACTCCAATCGTCTCACAGATTCAAATCATCTTCCAATTTCAATTTCAAAGGCCAAACCAAGCCCAATTCTAAGCCCCAAATCCAGCTCATTCATAGGGCCCATCCCGACCCAATTTCAAAGGTCCAATCCGGCCCACATTTCAAGGCCCAGATACTCGGCCCACATTTCAAGGCCCAAACCTGGTCCATCTCCAAGGCCCAAATCACACTCTAGCACCAGATACATTTCAAAATCAATCTCTTTCACTCTCCCACATCAAATTTCTACTTCAAAATCAATCTCTCTCATCAAACACACTACAAAACCAATCTATCTCATCATACCCACTTCAAATCAATCTCTTTCACACTCTCTACCAAACACACTCCAAAATCAATCCCTCTCATACTCACCCATCAAACACGCTCCAGAATCAATCCCTCTCATACTCACTCATCATACACTCTTCAAAATCAATCCTCTCATACTTCGAAACCAGATATTCTTCATGTATTCCGTGAAATCAAAGCTTTCACAAGTCAACATTAAATACTCTTCATACACTCATTAGACATACTTCAACCTCACAAAGCATTTGAATGCTTCCAAAAGTTCTAAGATCAAACTTCAAATTCCTTCCAAACTCCAATCGTCTCACAGATTCAAATCATCTTCCAATTTCAATTTCAAAGGCCAAACCAAGCCCAATTCTAAGCCCCAAATCCAGCTCATTCATAGGGCCCATCCCGACCAATTTCAAAGGTCCAATCCGGCCCACATTTCAAGGCCCAGATACTCGGCCCACATTTCAAGGCCCAAACCTGGTCCATCTCCAAGGCCCAAATCCGACCCTCATTCCAAGGCCTAAATCCGGCCCATTACCTCAATTCGATCCCGATTTAGGTTCAACATCAATTCAACTTCAATTCCACTTCAAATTCAATCCCAAATTCAATTTCAACTTCAATTCCAATCGGATTTCAATTCCAATTCAATCTCCCTACACTCCGAATGTCTCCAGACCCTAGCGTCTCACAGACTTTGTCATTCTAATGATTCGAATGTCTCACAGACATCAGCATCTCACAGACCCGAGCGTCTCACAGACCCAAGCGTCTCACAGACTTCGACATCTCAAGGTTTCGAACGTCTCACAGACCGAGGTCTCACAGACTAGCATCCCAAACCCAAACTTCTCGAAACTTCGAACCCTTCTAAACCTCAAACACACTCAAACATTTTCAAACTCCACAAAATCAAAACTTCCAAAAACCAAAATCGTGAACTACGTAAGGTCTGATCCCAACAGGGAGTTGAGTACGTAGGCAGCCCATCTAGGGTGCGACCCCATTCCAAACAAAAAATCCCTTTCCCCCTCTAAGGTGTTCTTATACTTTCAAAACTCTCAAACCTTCCTCGGCTCCCACTAGCTTCAAACCATCAGACGCCAATTTGTCTATTCACCCGATCTCAGGCTTCTCTCAAATCTTGTTTCCATACTCATTTGATTCCTCAATTCCTCTTCTTGGCGCTGCTTGGCAGAAAAGCTCGCCTCATCCACTCTCTTTCTCTTTTCTATCCTAATCATATCCTTGGCTTTTAAATGAATCTCTCTAAAAGGGTTTTGAAAGAAGGTAATCCCGACAATCGGAGACCGAGGTTTCCTCGGGCACCAATCCGAAGTCGTGGTCGTTGCCCACTTCTAAGGGGTGTAACCCAGTGCGAACCCACATAGAATCTCTGTAAATGACCAAATAAATCCTATCCATAGGCAACAATTTCAGAGTCAATTAACGTTCTTAGAACCCTTCTTCTCCCTTCCTAGTTCCATAGGTCAAACTAGGTGGCGACTCTAGTCAATTTCCGCCCTTAGGGCATAAGTCCGCGTGGAGCCCATCGAGAGCGGGTGTAGTGCACACTTGCACTCCCCTTTATGCTTTCTGGGAAAGACGGACGATTTAGTAGGTATTTGAGGGATGCCAGAATAACGGGTTTTCACCCTCCACAGAATGGCAATTTCTAGGATCTAGACTTTTCATTCTGTCCATATTTAGATAGACCCCCCTCATACCGAAAAATCACCCTCCACAGAATGGCGACTCTGCTGGGGAAAACTTGAGTAAGTTTTTTCTCATAAACTTGCTCAAGGAAGACTGAACTCCATTCAAAATTGTCAGGATTCCCCAACTTCTTTCAAAAACCTTCGAGAGATTCATTTCCAAGCCTTTAGGATTACTCTACTCCACACTTAGAGTGTGCTTTGTGAGGATAGAGGATGAGTGTTTAGAATTCGAAGTTGACTTTGATTGCCACATGTGTGTTTTGAGCTTTGCATGCTTCACTCTTGTTTACTATTGTGTGTTTATTGTCTTATGTTCACTGCCCTTCATTCATGATATAATTGCTTGTTTATGGTTTTGTAAATGGGGCCTTCGTAGAAAGGAGCCAACCCATTGTTGCATCGGGTAGTTTAGGAGCATGCATTCCTCTGTGTCACCTTTACTATCTGCGGGCGGGATAACAATTGGTCCACAATTGATTCCCTCTGAGTATGGGTCTTCGTAGTTAAGGAGTAAACCCACGAGGTGGTACGGCCGTAGTTGTCTACACCTTGAAACAACTCAGGATCCCTTCAAACACCTTTTCGAGTCAAAGCCAGCATATAGTAAGCTATGAGCCTTCAGTGTCCAGCTGCCTTATCCGGTGTCTAGGATGGGTTTATGGGTAGTCACCCCCTTGTATGCCGCCTGTCTGACCACCCTTCACATTACCCTGAAGATTGCATGGGCTCAGTTCTCCAAGTGTCCTTTGCACACGGGTGTTTCTAAAGGCCACTCACCTCAACACACACCAACAACACGTCCATAGAGGATCCCGTATTTACCGGATACCCATACATGGCACAACGTAGTCAGTGAATAATTTGGACTTTAGACACACCTGACCGTGCAGACGGGAGACCCGATCCCATGCAATACTTCCCCGAGTTTTTCCGGAAAGTGAGTATGTTGTGATAATCACCGGTCGTGGCTCGTGTGGCTGTATCATTTCGGGTATCCTGACCTTTCGAACTTAAGCACTCCGGACTTTCTTGATGACATGCCTCATAAGGCATAACAGAGATAAATCCCGAGAGATGAACAGTGAAGGGATGACGGTTCCCCCGGTGGTATGGAAGCATTGATTGACCTGGAAGGTGATTATCCCAATCATTCACACTCAGCTCCACATAAAATCAGCCACGATTTTTATTTGCACTTATATCTATGTGTGACCACGTTTTAAAAATTAGTAAAAATCAGAAAATGAATCATGTCGAACATTCTAATGAAATCTCTTCAAAGCCGTTCAGCTCGAATGATTTCCAAAAAAATAATGATTTCAAAATCGTTGTTTCCGCAACAATTTCAAAGCCGATTTCAATCAGAGTCTTCAAGAAAACAAACTTTATCAAACAGTTTGCAAAAAACGAATTTCAAAATCTACTATTTACAAATAATTTTTCAAACACTACTTCTCATAAATTTCATCTCAAAAAACCTGTTTTTTTTTACAAACAACTTTCACAGATATTATCTCAAACTTGTTTTTGAAAACAATTTTCAAAGGATTTTCACAAACGTATTTTCAAAATAAATGATTTGGTCCCCATGTTGTGACCTGCTATTTTTGAGGTTCAACCCACCTTCAAGAGCAGCGGTCATTACCGTGGAGCGCATCAGTCATTTCGTGTTTTCACGAAAGTGGTGGATTTTCGTAAAGATTTTGTGCTTGGCCATTCACCTTTCCTTTCTCAAAAACGTCCCTCATTTGCCTCATCAGATCTAGTGGAGCACATGAAGATCGACAACGCGGGGTGAGCAAAAATCAGAGCCATACCAACCCGAGCCGAGCGACATGAAGACCAACAACGATTGTTCGAGTTCAAAATTTTTGAGAGTTAGAAGAACACCAACCGGTTTTCTTTGAGCACAATACCGCTTCGCTGCAAGAACCCAAAGACGAGCGAACAGCCGATCAAGATCCCGAAGACGAACGAGCGGTCAATCAGGAGCCCGTTGATGAATAAGTAGTCAGTCAGAAGCTCGAAGACGAAGCAGAAGAATTTGGAAGAAGTTTTTAAGCTCAAACTCCCCATTTAATGACTTTTAGAATTGATGTATAGGTTTTCCCCTAGCATTCTTTTCTCTCTTGTCCATTTCTGAATAGATTACATGTATAGGTTTATACATTCCCTTTGAATTTATTTAGATCAATGTGTATAGGGTTCCCCATTCCCTATTTTATTTGCGAATAATCGAGCATCAAAATTTCTATTGAGAAAATCCACCACTTTGAAAACACGTGTTTTCAAATTGTTTTTCTAAAACTTGGTTTCTTTTGGCATGCACGAATAAAGAGAAGAATGAATAAGGAACGACTCCTCACAGTTATATATCATTCATCAACTTTGCTTTATGGGGCGAGAATTCGTGGTATCTACAGGAGGTATCCCCTAAATAAACAACACCAACAAACGCAATCGAGCACAAAATAAATAGCATGCATTGCATTCATTACAAAAAGTCCGTGCATTCTTGGTCAGTTCAAATTCGTCAAACATACACAAGGCCTGTCGACCTCAGAAAAATTACGTAATCACGCGAATCATTGTCACCACACCACACACCGGCTTTCATCCCAATATCTCAACCGCTAAAGCCCGATCTCAGAGGGATAGAAAAGAAAATCGAGTTCAAACCTTTTCCAATTGGAATCACCGTGCACGCCAGTGATCAGAATGAAAAAAAAAGTGCAGTTGTTTCCAAGTCGTGGGGCTACCATGCGGGAGTCGTCACTCCCTAAAATCCAAAATCTAGGAACCAATCACCAACCCGACCTCACTCGAGAGTTTCTTCTCCGACAATAACCCTAACAACTAGACCACCTTCAAGGCCAACAGTGATGGGATGAGCTTCATGAACCATGAGCTGAATTCGACTCAAGCGAGACTAGGTGTAGCATTACCACTCATGCATTGCATCAAAAAACAAAACAAAAAAACAAAAACATTCAATCAAAATCCAAAATGAGTCATTTTCGTTGTCAATACTTCATGCATCCTATACGTATGTAATTCCATATTACCACAACATATAGCATGGTAGATAGTTGCATTTGCATACTTCCATATCGGAACGACATCTTTGGGAAAAATCTTGAGAAATTGGTTGAATCGAATGTTTGAATCACAAGACTCTCGACCCGTCAATGAACACAAGGGTCCAATCGAAATCAGCACCACAACCCAAGTGAGTAGTCTGCAAAGAGCGGTATTTTCCCTTGAATTTCGATTGAGTGTTTTGGACGATCTATCGAGCGATGAGGGAAGGTAGAGAGATCCAACGGAGGTAAAACCACGAGTGACGTGTGCTTTCCTTTAGCACATGGAGAGGCATGATTCAAAGTGAGATCAATGTCGATAAACATGATACGAACTGTGATTCATGCAAAGATCTGAGAAGCAGTAAGAAAACAATCATTGACTAACGAGAATGACGAGGCACTTAGGATCAAAAATCTCCACAAAACCAAAGAGCTTCAACTGCCCTCAACATAATCCCTTAGTGAGCCCCGCTGAGCTTTTCATGATAAACCTTTTTCTGCGAACTCCACAACATGCCACCTGACATATACATACTTACCTTTGCAATAGAGGAGCTCGAAGGAGCCGGAGCCATGGCCCCTCCCCACCATCTTTCATAAACACAATAAATGAAATGTTTGAAGAAATCAGTGAGTCAATGCAACTCCAAAGCCAAACGCCAAAAAAGAGCACCAAAAATGTTCAAGAAGATCGATGAGTCAATGCAACTCTAACGCTGAAAGCCAAAATACAAGGTAGAGAACGCTTGAGAAAGTTGATGAGCCAAATGCAATTCCAAAAAACAAAATGAGAATAAAGTTCAAATCGAACACCAGAAGAGGCAAGCAGGAGAAATCCAAATCCGAAGGACCAGTGATGTCCCATAGAAACCAACAAAAGGTTATCAAAACCCGTCTAATCATTCCACCCATGGCAAAGGCGAAACACGTCTTCTATTGCACAAAAGCTCCACAACTCCCAAATAAATCCCACAGTCCCGTGTGACATACATCGTACCTTTCAGCCCCGTTATAACCCAATAAAGACCTCTGACTCATAAGTTATTGAGCGTTAACTGAAAGTACTGGATCTGAAACATGAATCATAAGCTTTGTACTTGTTATCAACATGTCCCGTCTTCCCGAAGGGACCATGAGTGAATGAGTGTGATCTTACTGCACAAGGTCTTCCGAGTGCGAGCGAATCTTTGATTCAAGCACCAAATCATAAACAGCCTACCCTATTGCAGGTGAGGAATTTGTAAGGATCAGAAAGTCCAAAACCTCGAAAGAAATTCTTAGGAAAATACTGCTCCGAGCGTCGAGAGTATCATTACACCATTAGCACACACAGCTAGACTCACGAGAGATTGACCCATATACCTCCATGAGAGGAAAGTGATTCACGCACTCGAGTTCAACAATCACTCAAGATCGAACTGAAGATGTCTTATATTCGTACACCTCATATTAATAAAGATAGAGCCATACCCTCTCTCCAAAAATTGCATATGCATTTTGTATCGCACCTAGCATTTAATATTTGCATGCATCATAATCATTTCATCTTCAACATCCGACTGGTAAGAACTCCACCTAGTCTCGTCGAAAGTTGACTTCAGTTGCAGTTGTTGAAGCATAACTTTTGATCAAAAGATGTCAACTAGGGCCATCCCAGGCTGTCATCGAGCTATATCTAAGCCTTTTCGGAGCTATCACGGGCTATCACCGAGCTACATCGATCCATTCAAGAGCTGTCCGGAGCCATGCGCAGGCCATCCCGGGGCCATCCAGTGTCACACTCGAGTCTCATCGACACCACTCTCAAAGCCAAGCTGGAGCCATGCGGGAGCCAACCTCAAACATTGAGACCATCTCCAGAGATACACATGAGCCAACCCAACAGTTCGAGAACAATACGGGAGCCACCTCAAGTCCATATCGGAGCCATTTCGTCACCAGGGTCTTTCCTATAGAGTTTCGAACTACGTATGGTCTGATCTCAATATGGAATTGAGTACGTAGGCAGCCCGCCCAGGGTGCGACCACCTCAAAGGAAAAATCCCCTTTTGTTCCTCACTATCACCAAACAGAGCCGTCTCATAGCCCTTCCCGGAGCCATCCCGAGCTATCCTGGAGCCATCATGAGAAAACCCTAAAGTCATAACCGGACCGAAGCCATCCAACCATGACCAAGAAGTTATCAACCGCAACAAAAAATATCTACCACATCAAAATACGTCGAACCCAACACAACCCACAAATCACATCAACCCACCATTCGACTCAAAAATCTCAATCCAAATCGAAACCCACCAACCATCTCAAAAATCTCAATCCAAATCGAAACCCATCAATCACCCAAAAATCTCAATCCAAATCGAAACCCATCAATCTCAATCCAAATCGAAACCCACCAACCATCCCAGAGCCGTTGCTCATAATGGGGTCATGAATCATGTCAGAACCATCCGACCACACTGGAGCCACCCGACCACACTGGAGCCACCCGACCGCACCGGAGCCATCCGATTGTACTGAAGCCCTTGGATCATATCGAAGCCATCAATCATATCAAAACCATCGAGTTCCCAAAATCACTCATTCACAAAAAATGAACCCACTCAAAGACCAATCACAAAATCACAAGAACCAAAAGCTCAGAAGCCATACCGGAGCCATCTCGAACTCTGGAACCAAGAGTCCTACCAAATCCTGAAACCATAGAGCACATCGGGCCGAGACCACCAAAACAAAACCAAAACAAAAGTCCCACACTGACAAAGTCAAAGGCGACACCGACAGAAAGCATTCGACTATCACATCCCTCATGAAAACAACCGAAAAACATCCAATCCCGAACCACTCCACAATCAAAGCCGTCCTCAAATCGACCACTAAAAAAAACAACGAGTTTTGTACAACTCAATCAAAGTATTATAGGCCCGTCATAAGTCCTAGAGCTAGACACCGAGTTCTAGTTGAGGCCCGTCATTAGTCCTCATGCATAACCCATATACCGATTGTATTCTAGGCCCGTCATTAGTCCTAGAGCTAGACACCGAGATCTAGTTGAGGCCCGTCATTAGTCCTCATACATTTCGAAGATGCATTCTAGGCCCGTCATAAGTCCTAGAGCTAGACACCGAGTTCTAGTTGAGGCCCGTCATTAGTCCTCATGCATAACCCATATACCGATTGTATTCTAGGCCCGTCATTAGTCCTAGAGCTAGACACCGAGATCTAGTTGAGGCCCGTCATTAGTCCTCATACATTTCGAAGATGCATTCTAGGCCCGTCATAAGTCCTAGAGCTAGACACCGAGTTCTAGTTGAGGCCCGTCATTAGTCCTCATGCATAACCATATACCGATTGTATTCTAGGCCCGTCATTAGTCCTAGAGCTAGACACCGAGATCTAGTTGAGGCCCGTCATTAGTCCTCATACATTTCGAAGATGCATTCTAGGCCCGTCATAAGTCCTAGAGCTAGACACCGAGTTCTAGTTGAGGCCCGTCATTAGTCCTCATGCATAACCAATATACCGATTGTATTCTAGGCCCGTCATTAGTCCTAGAGCTAGACACCGAGATCTAGTTGAGGCCCGTCATTAGTCCTCATACATTTCGAAGATGCATTCTAGGCCCGTCATAAGTCCTAGAGCTAGACACCGAGTTCTAGTTGAGGCCCGTCATTAGCCCTCATGCATAGGTTGTTTGATCGTATTCTAGGCCCGTCATTAGTCCTAGAGCTAGACACCGAGATCTAGTTGAGACCCGTCATTAGTCCTCATACCATCAATCACCGTAATCTGGGGCCCGTCATAAGTCCCCATGCACCCGCACCCATAGGAACAAATCATAAACCGTAGTGAGAATTTTTGGCGTCCCGTCAACCTTGATCCAATTCTGCAAGGGCTTGCAGAATTGAATCAAGGGGAGCCATCTGTAGACACCAAAAATTCTCACCCCATAAAGCGAATTCCGAAATAATAAGAGGGGTCGTCGCCTTTCTTTTTTCAAAACATATTAACGTGTGTGCTAAGACGAAACCATCATTTTATAATCTTTTTCAAAACATTTTAGAAAAAAAACACAATTCTTCAAAAATGAATTTCCATCGACAGTCCAGTTTCAAGGTCGTCCCCTTTTGTTTATTCACTTATTTTACTATCTTATTTTGTTTTGTTTATATTCTATTTATTTTATTTTATTTTATTTTATTTTTATTCATCTATTCACTTTTTCTTATATTTTATTTTATTCTACTATTAGCATTAGTATTTTTATTTTCATTTCTATTTATACACACTCATTTTCATCTTTCAAACTCAATCCACACTTGGTTGAAATCTGGCCTAGCCCAATTCCTTAAACCCACTCTATTTTCAGCCCTTGGCTTCAAAAAGCCCACATTAAAAACACAAAGCCCACTAATAAACCCTAGAACCCACCCTTTCTCATGACAACAAGGAAAACCCTAGTGATTCTTCACTTAACAAAAAACACCCGCGTCTCCTTCTCCTGGCGGAATCTCTCGGTCATTTTCTTTCCTTCCATCCCCAGAAACAAAAACGATAGCCGACACTGCTCCCTCAGATCACCACCGGTCGATACCTCTACTTCTTCTTCCAGGCATTTTCTTCCTCAGTCGATTGTTTACTCACACCCAACCTTCAACCTCGATTAATCTTAGAAACTGTAAAATCCATCGCTCATCAGCCACCACCACCGTCGGCTACCGCTTCCATCGATCACCTTCTCCCTTCACCTTGGACCTCCATCACCTTCTACATAAAGAAAAAACCCAAACTGAATCCTCCATTTCTGGGGTTCTCAAGTCGAGAATCACCATTGATTTTTGAGGATTTACGAACCAAGCCGCCATCAGACTGGGGCGAATTCCTTTTCCTCTTCACCAGGCCATTATCGTTTTCTTTCTCCCCTTCGTTTTCAAAAATGGAAAACCCTTCTTCAATTATCGTTCTACCCTATCCTCTTCATCTTCCGAACAAAAAATGCCTAATCTCTAATTGCTTGAGGAGAATCGACTGAAATCCTACCCTAATGGGTATGCGTTCGACATTGAATCCCCTTCCACCACAGTCTGTAGAACAATCAACGCCGCCTACGTGAATCGACGACATGCGTCTTCCTCCTATCGAGCTCATCATCGGCTTCGATTCTCTTCCTGGTTCCTGGCTTTCGTCACACGGCTACTGATAGTCACGGTGGTTCTCAGAAGTTTCGTCCTCCGATATTCTATCAACTTAACAATACAGGGCGGTACCTCCCTTTTACTCTCTTCGATTGGGATTTGATCGTTGTCTTTCGGCTTGCTAGAGCACTTATGCGTGCACTTTTGGCTTACAAATCTTGAAATCTGAATTGTGAATGAGTTGAAACCGGTAAATCCCCGGTGGAGTTCACTTTTTCTAGTGGTTAATTTTCTGGTGAACTTTACTGCCATTTCTGGTTCATGCACTGGGCTTGCTAAATTTGGTGAGTTTGGAGATTGGTTCACCTCTGTTAACTTGGCCCTTGTGTTGGGATCTGATTGCCTGGAAATGCTTACGTTGAGAGTTACTCAATTCGTTTCGCCCCTTGCGCACATGTTTGAGTTTGGGAATCCCACCTGATGGCTTTTATTTAATCTGTTGATTGTCGATTAATCTTGCTTACGTTGGTGATTAATTTGGTGTTACAGAAGAATTCGTCAGTCCCGTAATGACTGATTCTTGTTGAGGCTATTCGACTCTGTTTGAGGCTGAGATTCATGCCGATATTGGGTTTTGCTGTTGGGCCTCGATAATTTGTCAAATATACTGATTTGGCCCCATCACTCTTTCCGGCCTTTTGGTGAATTGGGGCCCACGTATCTCCTTCGGCTGAAGAGTTTGGGTTTAGTTCGATCCCTTTGGCTGACGTTCTAGCGCTAATGGTTTGCTTCGATTTGTTTACTCATGATCAGATTTCTGAATTTGACCGGGGTATATATGGATTTCTTTGACTTGGGTCGCGCTTGCTGAATCGGTACTCTGGCTTTGGACCATGCAAAATGACTATACCACCGGCGCTTTGGGGTTTGACTTCTATGGGTTTGGAAATTCAATCTTTCACCCTTACTATAATTTAAACGACTTTCATATTTAATTGTCCCTGCGCATTGATATGGTTTGGAAATTGATTTGAAAACCAGCATGTATTTGTCCCTTGCGCTTAGATATGAACATGATTAGAGTTATAGTTGCCCTACTATGATGCTAAGATAATCACTTGTTGGTGGTTGGTCCTTATTAATTTTTTATCTTAGATGGGAAATGATATAAACCCTTCTAGGTATGATCCCACATGACTCACAACTTCACCCTTTGATACTACACTTCGGTTTGAGTCATAATCTAAGATGATGAATTAATTTGAGTAGCAACCCCAATGCTTGATTTATCTTACTCCCTCCGTCCCACCTTGACCGTCCTATTTACTATTGAACATGTCGTTTGACTTCAATTTTTAACATATAAGATAAATTAATTTTGAAAATTTAAGTTTTGCATATAATTCCTTACATAGATAACTTCCTTATACTATATAATACAAAATTTAGTTTTATAAATTATTTTACCTTATATGTTTAATATTGAGGTGGAAAAATGTGCCAAAAAGCAAACAGGACACTTATGACGGGACGGAGGTAGTATAATCCTTAGCATTTGTCGGCAGCTTGAAACTCTTTTCTATGTTCTCGGTTGGGGTGTGGGAGATGATTAGATTGCCCCCTTTCCTCCCATTGAGAGGGGCCGTATGATCCCATTGCACACACCCCAACCCTCTTACATTTCATTACTAACTTGTCATGTGTTTCTTTGTCTGTGTTCTATGACATGTACATTGTGGATTGAGGAACTGGAAACTGCTAAGACTAGGAAAGCAGCATTTTGGCTCGGACTACTTGGGTAATTCCACAGTCTTCGGAAAACGGTTGGTGTATCTCTTCGGATCCCCTTCAGCTCGAGTGAGGCGGCGTCGATGCGACCCCCCATAGCAGCTCTTTTAATTCAGCACTTTAATTCAACATTTTAATTCAGCTCTTGTAATTTGTCTATTAGTTGTGCTACCTAGTATAGTCTTGGATTTCATAATTTTCTGTACTTGTCCGCTGATCATTTTTACCCTTTTTATCTTTCATACATATTTTTGAATGCTTGTTTATACATGTCCGATTCTATTATACATTGGATGTTTTTTATTTTCAGTTTGTCCTATAAATTGATAGATTGGCTTAGCACAGGTGACCATAGAATAGCCTTTAGGTTTGTCTGCTTATTTCTGGACGCTTCGAGTCCAGTTTAGAAAAGCTTCTAGGTTCAGGGATGTTCCTCACTCAAACGGGCCGTAGAGCCTGGTCGGTGGGGAACGCCTTTCCCTCAAAAATTTTCCAAAACAATCCATAATTATCAGAATAAAAGTTACAATCAATCAATCATCCAATTCTAAATCAATTCAAAGATCCAATGAGTCAAATTCCACTTCAAAATCAATCTCTCTCACCAAACACACTTCAAAATCAATCTCTTTCACACTCTCTCACCAGATACATTTCAAAATCAATCTCTTTCACTCTCCCACATCAAATTTCCACTTCAAAATCAATCTCTTTCACACTCTCTCACCAGATACATTTCAAAATCAATCTCTTTCACTCTCCCACATCAAATTTCTACTTCAAAATCAATCTCTCTCATCAAACACTACAAAACCAATCTATCTATCATACCCACTTCAAATCAATCTCTTTCACACTCTCTCACCAAACACACTCCAAATCAATCCCTCTCATACTCACCCATCAAACACACTCCAGAATCAATCCCTCTCATACTCACTCATCATACACTCTTCAAAATCAATCCTCTCATACTCGAAACCAGATATTCTCATACTATTCCGTGAAATCAAAGCTTTTCACAAGTCAACATTAAATACTCTTCATACACTCATTAGACATACTTCAACCTCACAAAGCATTTGAAATGCTTCCAAAAGTTCTAAGATCAAACTTCAAATTCCTTCCAAACTCCAATCGTCTCACAGATTCAAATCATCTTCCAATTTCAATTTCAAAGGCCAAACCAAGCCCAATTCTAAGCCCCAAATCCAGCTCATTCATAGGGCCCATCCCAACCCAATTTCAAAGGTCCAATCCGGCCCACATTTCAAGGCCCAGATAACTCGGCCCACATTTCAAGGCCCAAACCTGGTCCATCTCCAAGGCCCAAATCCGACCCCATTCCAAGGCCTAACCGGCCCATTACCTCAATTCGATCCCGATTTAGGTTCAACATCAATTCAACTTCAATTCCACTTCAAATTCAATCCCAAATTCAATTTCAACTTCAATTCCAATCGGATTTCAATTCCAATTCAATCTCCCCTACGCTCCGAATGTCTCACAGACCCTAGCGTCTCACAGACTTTGTCATTCTAATGATTCGAATGTCTCAGACATCAGCATCTCACAGACCCGAGCGTCTCACAGACCCAAGCGTCTCACAGACTTCGACATCTCAAGGTTTCGAACGTCTCACAGACCCGAGGGTCTCACAGACTAGCATCCCAAACCCAAAACTTCTCGAAACTTCGAACCCTTCTAAACCTCAAACACACTCAAACATTTTCAAACTCCACAAACATCAAAACTTCCAAAAACCAAAATCATGAACTACGTAAGGTCTGATCCCAACAGGGAGTTGAGTACGTAGGCAGCCCATCTAGGGTGCGACCCCATTCCAAACAAAAAATCCCTTTCCCCCTCTAAGGTGTTCTTTATACCTTTCAAAACTCTCAAACCTTCCTCGGCTCCCACTAGCTTCAAACCATCAGACGCCAAATTTTGTCTATTCACCCGATCTCAGGCTTCTCTCAAATCTTGTTTCCATACTCATTTGAATTCCTCAATTCCTCTTCTTGGCGCTAGCTTGGCAGAAAAGCTCGCCTCATCCACTCTTTTTCTCTTTTCCTATCCTAATCATATCCTTGGCTTTTAAATGAATCTCTCTAAAAGGGTTTTGAAAGAAGGTAATCCCGACAATCGGAGACCGAGGTTTCCTCGGGCACCAATCCGAAGTCGTGGTCGTTGCCACTTCTAAGGGGTGTAACCCAGTGCGAACCCACATAGAATCTCTGTAAATGACCAAATAAATCCTATCCATAGGCAACAATTTCAGAGTCAATTAACGGTTCTTAGAACCCTTCTTCTCCCTTCCTAGTTCCATAGGTCAAACTAGGTGGCGACTCTAGTCAATTTCCGCCCTTAGGGCATAAGTCCGCGTGGAGCCCATCGAGAGCGGGTGTAGTGCACACTTGCACTCCCCTTTATGCTTTCTGGGAAAGACGGACGATTTAGTAGGTATTTGAGGGATGCCAGAATAACGGGTTTTCACCCTCCACAGAATGGCAATTTCTAGGATCTAGACTTTTCATTCTGTTCATATTTAGATAGACCCCCCTCATACCGAAAAATCACCCTCCACACATGGTATTATGTTTGATTGTCTACTTTGGTGATACGTTAATTATAATTTTGGTAAACTAGTACTCTTAATTCGGCGAGTATGCTTATTGATATAGTGGCTTGTTGCTACTCTAGTTCTGATTTTGTTTCCCTGTCGATGCTCCTACCTCATATATATTTGAACCTATTGTCTATTATATTTGTTTCAGCAAACTTGGATTTTGGCTGCCTACTACCGGTTGTTCACGAGCGGTCGTAGACCTCTGGAAACGAATATTTGAAATCGGATATCTTTGTGTGTTTCATATACATATAAGTTGTGGATAAAGTTTTGTTATGATCTTAAGCTTATAATTTTTGTATACAAATATTTACGCACCAAACATTTGCAAGTAGAAGTGGGACACTGATTTGACAGTCTCAGTCAGCTGCTGACTGGACTGTTTTGCTGACCGGGCTGCCTTTTTACTATATTAACTTTAAATGGTTGTAACTTTTAATATATATAAGTCCAAAATGAAAAAAATTATATCATTGCTCACCTAAATTCAAGCTCTTCAAAACAAGACCAGTCATGGATATGTTTTGACAACTTTTTAAAAAATTATTTTTACATGTATACTATGATACACTAAAATGATAATGTGATTCATTAAAATTGATATTATGATTCATTAAGTAATAAGTGGTGCATTCGATTACAAACTTCAGAACCGATAAAAATCATTATTGTTTTGTAGTGTAGTATTAATGTTGTATGCTGTATTTTAAACCTTCTATGGTGAATCATGTATTTTTCATACATAGCAAATTATGTTTTGTGTTGTATTATTGTTTGAAATTTTTTATTTAATATGTTTACGATGATACACTAAAATGAAGATATGATTCATTAATTTTGATATTATGATTCATTAAAATTGATATTATACTTCATTAACTAATAAGTGGTGAATTAGATGACAAACTTCGGAACCGTTAAATATTATTATCGTTTTTTAGTGTATTATTATTGTTGTATGGTGTATTTTAAACCGTATATGGTGAATCATGTATTTTTCATACATACCAAATATAATTTTGTGTTGTATTATTATGTAAAAAAAATTATTCTTATATGTTTACGATGATAGACTAAAATGTAGATATGATTCATTAATTTTGATATTATTAATTCATTAAAATTGATATTATGATATACTAAAATGATGTTATGTGTTTACAATGATACACTAAAATGATGTTATGAATCATAAGTCTCATTGATATATATGGATATATACATGTAATTAATATAAAATTTTAAATTTCTTAAAATGTATCCATGACTGGTTTTGTTTTGAAGAGCTTGAATTTAGATGAACAATGGTATAATTTTTTTACATTTTGGACTTATATTTTAAAATTTACAACCAATTGAAGTTAATATTATAAAAAGTAGTCCAGTCAGCAGCTGACTGGACTCCCAACTCAGTTGTGTCGTACCAAATTTGACACGGGCCGGCTACACCATCTATACGCTGATGTATGAAACCATGAACTGCACCTTCAAGTTGGACTTATGTAGTTATATTTTAGCGTATTATTTTAATACTCAGTGGCTTGATTTTGGATACTTTTTTTTTAAAACTCCATATTTTATAGATTAAGCGCAAAAGTTGAGTACAAAGTCTGGAAAGTCAGACGCTTTCCAACAGCAACGCGGATGCTGAGATTTTCTAGAATAAGAAGCTAGATTATGAGCCACTAGATTTTCGGTACGTGGAATGTAAAACCAAGCAATATCCCGAAACCCATGAAGATGAGCTAGAATATCGTCTAGTAATCGAGTGGATTCGCCATGCAGAGACGTTGACGTAGAACCGGTGATATATCGTATCATCTGTTGGCAGTCTGAAAGTACACGTACCATTGTGTTGCCCTCTGCACGTGCATGCTCAAGTGCGAACTGCAACGCAAAACACTCGGCGGATGAAGGAAGGCAATTAGCAGTGTAACCATGAATTCCCACCGAGAGGGTGCAGAGTCGGAAAATATCACAAAACCCAAGCCCAGACAACGGAAAGTATCAAGACTTGCATCCACGTAGACGTCCAGATACCCAGAATGCAAGCCCCTATGTCGCTGTAAAAGAGATGCATCAGAAAAATGCCCCTGGGAAGAGGCCAGGAAGCTTTGGCCTTGACACCAAGCCCAGTCAAAAGGAAGCAACCGCGAATGAGTCGACTGACAGCGTGCAAAGCAGAGCTGCCAAAGGAAATAAGAAGCCGAGAGAGAGATGCTGATGGCAGGTGTGTGCATTGCGCAAGAAACCAATCCGAAAAGGCCGCGTCAGAGTCCAACTGAAAAGGAGGGGCAGAGTCAACAGATACCCAGTAAGGCCTGACAAATTTGCACATGAGCAAACAATGGAGCATTGTTTCTGGTTTCCCACATAAAAGACAAGAAGGCTGGGATGGATCGTGAAGACGACGATGGATAGCAGCTTTGCATGGGAGGTAACCATGTAGAACCTTCCAGCCAAAAAGACCGATGCGTGCAGGGACAGTGCACCGCTTTAGATTCTGAAAAGCGTGGCCCAAAGGCGATGACATACTGGCTGAGGGGAGGGGTAAAGCTGCAAGATCCCTGTCAACCTGATAAGCTGAACGAACCGTAAAACGGCCAGACGAGGTGGGACCCCAGACAAGAGAGTCATGACTCGACGGGGCCCCAAACAAAGGAAGCTTCTGAATTGCAGCCACATCATCTTGCAAAAAGTACCGATGGAGCAAAGGGAGATTCCAAACACCATGGGCGGTGATAAAGTCCGCAACTGTGAAAGAGTGTAACTGCGCTGCAGGGAACTTCAAAAGGCATGGACGTCCACCTGGCTTAGTAGGGATCCACCGGGAAGAGATAGGGGTGGTAAGACCATCATAGATAAGACGATGTTGCCCCATATCCACCAGATCTCGAACACCCATCAACGATTTCCAAATAGGGCTCGAGGCACGTGACGGCACATGCGACGAAAGATCCGAGGATATTAAATACCTCGCACGGTAAAAAGAGCTGAGGAGAGACCCAGGCCGTTGAAGAAAGCGCCACAGCTGCTTTGCCAATAAGGCTCGGTTAAAAGAGATGAGATCCCGAAAGCCCAGACCGCCCTTCGCATGAGAACGACAAGCCTTCTCCCAAGAGCACCAATGAATTGACTTCTTTGATTCGGTGCCGGACCACCAAAAACGGGCAAAGAGCTTGTGAAGCTGCTTTAAGAAACTACGCGGTAAGGCCATAACTGACATGACGTAAGTGGGTATCGCCTGGAGAACAGACTTAATAAGCACAACACGACCTGCTTGTGACACTCTTTTAGTCCAGGAGTGAAGACGCTTGTAAACCCTGTCCTTCAAATATCGAAAAATTGCAGTGCGTTTACGACCAACGTGACTAGGAAACCCTAAATAAACTCCCAAATCGGTGACCTGACGTGCACCGAGGATCGTCGAAATATCATGACGTAAGTGCTGAGCAAGACGCCGGGGAAATAGAAGAGCTGACTTCTGATTGTTGATACATTGCCCCGATGCAGAAGAGAAATCCTATAAAATATGGCTAAGAGCATGGGCATTGGGGACAGTAGTAGAACCAAAAATCATACAGTCGTCCGCAGACAAAAGATTAGTTATTTGCTGGGGAAGACCTCTAACAGTGAAACCTTTGTATATCCCAGTGTCAGATGCGAGAGTCAGAGAAGAAGAAAGGACCTCCATGCAGCAAATAAAAAGAAAAGGGGAAAGAGGGTCACCCTGACGAAGACCACGGCCCGGTTGAAAGGTTGTCCCCGGGTACCCATTAATAAGAACATCCATAGTGGTCGTGGAAAGACATTTAGACACAAGAGCAATCGAAGCTGGATGAAACCCATACTGCGCAATACTGATAACAAAAAGGACCACTCGACCCTATCAAAAGCCTTTGACATGTCGACCTTATAAGCAAAAAAGCCCCGCTGGGTTGCCGAGGAAGTACGCAAGAGATGTAACAATTCATGAGCCAGGAAAACCTGATCTGTAATCATTCTGTCCCCAACGAAAGCACCCTGGTTCTCAGAGATAACATGGGGCATCACTGCCTTGATCCGGTTAACCAAAACCTTTGCAATAACCCGGTAGATTGTGTTACATAAGGAAATATGGCGGAAATCCTGAATAGAGATAGGATTCGTAGTCTTTGGTATGAGCACCAAATGAGTATGATTAATTCCATATGGAGCGGCCGAGGTATTCAAAAACGTGAGAGCGGTAGAAATGAAATCCTCATTAATAATAGGCCAGTAAGTGTTGAGGAAAACACCATTTATTCCATCAGGACCAGGAGCCTTAGAGGAATTCATTTGCTTAAAAGCAGTAACCACCTCATTCCTAGTGTAAGGCATGCCCATTGAATGGAATAAGGACGGCGGAACCCGGTCCTCTACACAAGATAGGAGATGCAGATTGGGTTCAGGGGTTGTTGAGGAGAAAAGACTCTGAAAATAACCACGAGCAACTGACTCAATACCATGCCAAGATGTAGCCGCAGGATTATCCACCCCCAAGGACAAGGCTAAAATAGTGTTGACATGAGCTCGAGAACGGATTCGAGAGTGAAAAAGGGCTGAATTCTGGTCCCCAGCCTGAAGCCAGGACTGTCGAGAACGCTGTTGCAATCTGATTTCATCTTTAAGAAGAAGCTCATCTAAAGAACGTGTTAGATGATTCCACTGAGAAGCAGTAGTCTGCGTAGCAGGTGCCAATTCAAGCTGCTGGAGTTGTTGTTCAACAACTTGGACGCGCTTCTTTTCACGCCAGTATTGCTTGGCGCCCCACTGACGGAGCTGTTGCCCACACTGATAGGCTTTGGAATGATAAGAAACAGCAGACCCAGAAACCCTCCACACTCTCTGTACAACTGAATGACAACGAGGATCAGATGCCCAGCAGTTCTCAAACCGGAATGGTTTACGCCCCATGCGAATGGATGGTGAAAGATGCAGTAAAATTGGCTTGTGATCGGACCAACCCCAAGGGAGATGCATGTTCTGCGCATTTAGGAAACGATCATGCCATTGGTCATTACACAAAAACCGGTCAAGACGGGATTTGGCTGAAGATTTGTTTGTGAAAGTGTAACAAGTGCCCTTATAACCCAGGTCGTGCAGGTTACAATCAGCAATGCAGTTGCGGAAAGCAAGCATGGGAGCAGATCGCCGTGAAGCATTGCCTAAGTGTTCTGAGGGCAGTAAAACTTCATTAAGATCACCACAAACTAACCAAGGCCCAAGCCATTGAGATGAAAGATACCGCAAAAAAGAGTAGGTTTTCCATTTATCATTCGCAGTTGACCATCCGTACAGACCTGTAAGACGCCATGTAAACCCACCACCATCACAAACCAAAACATCCACATGCCTGGATGAGTAGCTAAGGACTGACACATTTACAAAGGACTTCCAAAAAAACGCTACACCCCCCGCACGTCCCTCACTATCACCAGCAACAAAATAGTAGTTCTGAAACAGAGACGCAACATGACGCATTTCTACCGAGGACAACTTAGTTTCACAAAGAAAAACATAGAAGGGGAAGCATAGCGCACAGCACCCTTCATCCAACGAACTGACACAGTCTGCCCAAGACCACGACAGTTCAAAGATAGGACCGACATCTAGGCTGGGCGGCTCTGGGCTTCCCCTAGAGGCGCCTGTGAAGTTGTTGGAGAGTCACCATTTCTGCCACGCTTGGCCTTGTAACTGGAAGTAACATCATCATCATGGGTAGGAGACGAAGCTGGAAGAGCGACCACCACCTTACGCTTCCTAGTGGCTGAGGTCTGAGAAGAGCCGGCAATCTCGCCTTCCTCGAGCTCCATATCAGCAACCGGTTGGGAGACAACCACAGGAGGGACAGACCGCAAAGGAGTAGCTGAATGAATTTCCTCAGACGAAACAGCAGCTGGGAGAGCAGAACGACCATCGGGAGCACAATCCTGACCACCACGAACAAAGCCGCGATTCCTAGCCTTAAGCCACATCCCATACTGGTAATCAGAGGTAGCAACAGAAGGTCGCGCTGGGCAATCAACAGTCAGATGGTTGAACTGGCCGCAAATGAAGCAAAGGTTTGGCAGTCTCTCGTATGCCGGACGCAGCACCAGTGGCTTATCCTGTAAGTTAATAGTAATAAACCGCAGAACTGGCCAGGTAACATTCAGCTTAACCTTAATACACATGAAAGATCCACTGAAACGGGTGTCGTAGTCAATGTATTCCAGAAAGACCCCAAGCTTCTCACCAAGTCTCTTAGCAAACAACGAATTCATTAACGGTAAAGGAACATCCTGGATTCTTACCCAAAAAGGAGCCCACTCAAAACAATGTGCTGACGGGGCGATGTTGGGGTCGATTTCGGAGAGAACAAGCAGACTCCCGTCGACTGTCCACGGGCCACGGTTGAGGACGTCTTGTACATGTTCCTCGTCTGGAAGTGCGAAAAGGTACAGGTTGGAGCCCAAACTGTGAATCTTCAAGTGCCCCTCACAGTGCCAAGCCCGAGAGAGGGTACGTTCCATGGATGAAAAATCTATAGACTTGGTAATGAAAATCTTCCCCAGAACCGAAGAATGCATGGTAGCAGCAGCAAAAGACTCCTGAATGTCATCAATGATCAAACCCTCCTCCTCTGTAGCAGTCAGAGCGAGGCCAGCGTACTTGGAAGAGAGTGCGTCCACCGGTGCGGGAGTGGATGGAGAAGCCATGACTGTGAGTAGCGGGAATGGCAACGAGCAATTGAAAAGAAAACCAAAGGTGAGAAGAAGAGCAAAGGTGAGAGGGAACTGAGTGACTAAGAAAGAACTGAAGAGCTTTCACTGAAATAACCCGATGACATTAGGTTTTAACCTGATGATATTAGGTTTTAAACGCGGTGGCGGTTTCCACTTAATCCAAACCAAAATGATTAGGTCTATGGTAAAGGAGCTGTTGCATGCTTCTTGTCGCTCCAAGTGTCCAGTCATAGAGATTAACGTGTTGGCAAAGTAGTAATCAGGCGGCGATTGAGTTGTTGATGTCTGAGAATCTGATGGGCATGGCGGCGGCCAATGCATGCACGGCTAATTGGGGAGAACGAAGAGTCACGGAGAATAAGGGAGAAAACCCACTGCGAGAGGAAACCACGGAGTTATATGGGGAGTAAGAAACTTTTCTATGCGAGTCCTTGATTTTGGATACTTATATTCATCGTTGTGAGGGCTATATATATATATAAGTGTTTAATTGGATTAATATCCGTACATTTGAGTAGTGAATTTTGAATTTCATACCAGTCTGATTTTCTTATCGCTCCTGTATGGCTTGGCTTACAATGGTGCCTTAAGGGAGCGTTTAATTTGTTTTGTTTTCCTCTTGTGTATATCTTTAAGATATCTCTTTCTTGTGCGTATGTATACTTTTACGTCTATAATTAGTAGTATTCGTTTCTTTTGTAACCTGCCAACGTGTTTTGGTTTTCCGGCTTTGTCATTCACTAGTGTTTTAATTGGAGAATTTGTTGCCTCAAAACAAACCACTATATATATACCAAGTAGATTTGAATGTGTTCTCTTATGGTATCATATAACCTATATATTAAGTTCATCAGTTTTATTCCTGATTCAGTTTGGATAAGATTATGTAATTTTTTTAATTTAACTTGTTTTGGGACCTAGTTTATTGCTTTCTGAGCCGTGGATGACTGGGTCGAGTTATCCCATAGCGTGTTGCGTATGACGTCTTCTGCATTGTACACGGGCACTCTCCCCGTATTTGTTCTGGGACCGACGGGTCCATTGGTCTTTAGACCATTTCTATGTTGTCAAGGATCTTTTGATCCATGGGTCTTCAACCATTTCTACGTTGTCTTAGGATCTTCCGATTCATTGGTCTTTGACCATTTATGTGTGTGCTTTGAGCTAATGTCCCTCTCAGATTCGTGAACGTTCTGATTTGTGAATTATGATAAGCTTTGCTAAATGTATTCTGACTTTTGCTTCTGTTTATTTTTTAGGGTTGGCAGCAAGACCCTGATTTGTGCTTTGTCTCATTCTGAGAGTGTGGCTTTAGCTTTGTTTTATCTCCTCTGTTTTGTCAGCCTTAGTTTATGGTTTCCATTTTGCGAAGATTAAGATTTGTATTGCAAATGAGCTTTGTAAAGAAAGTATTCTTATGCTTTGTTTCCTTCTTCTCATAGTCTATACGTGACTTACGATATATGAAAAGCTTTATGGTTTCTATAAAAGTATTCCACTACCTTTGTGACCTTTGTTTCGCTCTGCTTTGCTTTTGACTTCGTATCGTTTTGAGGTGCTTCCGTTTGATTTTGATTCTGAATCCGATTTGCTAACTTATATTTATATAAGCTATGTTCTGTAAAAACGTTTTGAGCATGCTTATGCTGATGAAGTTTATCACTTACTGGGCTATGGTTTGCTCACCTTTATATATTTATCGTCTGATTTGCAGGTTGTTTGAGTTGACCAGTTGAGGGTGTTCCGTTTTCTTTTTACTTAGCTTTCGAGTTGCATTAGCAATTGGCAACCTAGAGTTCTGGTTGTATTTGAGTGTTGGAGCTTGCTCTTCTTTTTGCTAGTTTTTGGTTTGTAAATTGTATGAACAAACTTTGTAAACTATTGATTGTTTAATATATAAGTGATTTGTTTCAGTTTTGGGGTTTCCTTTTAGCATCCTTGTGTATGTTAGGTAATAAGTGTGCGGCGTGTTTCGGCCTTAGAACTGGGATATGTCTACCTATCTGTGTTTCAGTGATTGTTTGCAAGTGAAGTGGCTAATGGTTAAAGGATTTTGTTTCTCAGAATTCCACCACGTAGGAAGTCGGGATTCCTGCTCAAAGGGAAGCTCCACAAGCCGACATCGCTGCCATCATGCAGCAAGTTGTGACCCAAGTGCTATAGAGCGTGGGAAACGTGATAGGATTAAGTGTTGGAGCAGTGAGTGGGGGTAGCAATGTCAAGGCCTTGCAAGAGTTCATGAAACTCAAGCTTCCTTCTTTTGATGAAAGTGGCGATCCGCAGGAGACAAGTCACTAGATTACCTCTATCGAGGATCTTTTGAAGGTTATGGGCTGTAGCGAGGAGCAAAAAGTTGACTTTGCTACATTCATGTTTCAAGCTGAGGCAAAGGAATGGTGGAAGACCATGGAGAATCAATTTCCTCATCCATGGTCATGGGAGCAGTTCATTGAGCACTTCAACAAACAATTTTATCTAGATGTGTACCACGACCAGAAGATCGTGGAGTACGGGAGACTTAGACAGGGGAGAGACATGACGGTGGAGGAGTATGTGCGCAAGTTTATTTCACTGTCCAAGTTTGTACCAGAGCCAGACGAGAATCGCAAGGCGAGGAAGTTTGAGAGCGGCCTCAGATCCGACATTAGAGCTATAGTAGCTCCCTTCCGTCATAAGACTTTGAGAGATGTAGCCGACGTAGCTCTGGTGGTTGAGAGCGAGCTGAAGTTTAAGCAGCCGGTGGTCAAGGACCAAAAGAGGATTCACAAACCCAGTGAATCGGGCAAGAAGGACTATACCCCCTCGCGGAAGAAGCAAAATTTCGATGATCGCAAGACCTCTGTTTCAGGACCGAAGTGTGACACTTGTGGCAAGATTCATCCTGGCTGGGAGTGTTACAACTTACAAGAAGAATGGAGCTTGCTTTAAGTGTGGGTCTCTCGAGCATAGCATTGCAGGCTGCCCACGGTATGATAAGAATAGAAGTAATTCTACAAGTAGAAATGATAGCCCAACACCTGGATCCAAGGGGAAGATGGATCAAAAGAAGCCCCATGCCCAGGTGTTCGCTGTATCGGGATGTAGAGAAGGTCATTTAAGGTATTCTTGAAATATTATCTCAGTCTATCTTTTGTTTATTTGTTTTGGGTTCTGCACAGTCTTTTATTTCATCTGATTTGGTTGGTGAGCTTAAGTATCTCTTGAGCCTCTTGATGTGGATTTATGTGTGACTAGTCTTATAGAAAGGATCGCTTCTGTTATGCTGAGTTCTGTGTGTAGAGGTTGTCCTCTTGTACTGAAGGATAGAGTTATGCTAGCCAATCTCATTCCCCTGGGGATGAGTTTTTTTTGACGTGATTTTGAGAATGGACTGGCTTTCTTCTCATCATGCATCCATGGATTGTTCGGCCAAGAAGGTGATTTTTGAGGAGCCGGATAAGCCTCGTCTAGTATTCGTGGGGAATGATCTTCCCTATTCGCCCCCAGTCATATTTGTAATGCATGCTTTTAGTATCTAAAGAAGAGATGTCAGGGCCATCTATGCTTCATTCCTGAGATCTAAGAAGAAGTAAAGCTGGAAGATATACCGGTAGTCAGTGAATTTCTAGAGGAGTTTAGAGATGATGTTCGTGGACTCCCTCCAGACATAGAAGTTGAGTTCACAATTGAGACTATGCCAGGGACGCAACCAGTTTCTAAGGCTCCTTACCGTATGAGTCCAGCTGAGCTGAAGGAATTGAAAGTTCAACTACAATAGTTGCTGGACAAAGGTTTCATTCGCCCCCAGTGTTTCTCCTTGGGGCGCACCTGTGTTGTTCTTTAAGAAGAAAGATGGCACGTTGAGACTATGCATAGATTACCGTGAGCTCAACAAGGTGACTATCAAGAATAAGTATCCTCTTCCTCGTATTGATGACTTGTTTGACCAATTAGCTAGAGCTTGTGTATTTTTAAAGATTGATCTTTGTTCGGGCTATCATCAATTGAGGATCAAAGCAGATGACGTTCCTAAGTCAGCTTTCAGGACGCGTTTTGAGCAATGGTCTATGAACGGCTCAGGAATAAAACGGTGAGGCTTCGGCTAAAGCGGACAATATCCACCATCAACTCAGGTCCCAGACTATTAGAGTGGCTCTCATACCACTAAATGTAACGCCCTTAAAACCACCCTAGTTCTGAGACCGTCACACACCGCACACTTATTACCTAAGATACGCAAGGCTACACTAACGAAACCCAAAATTGAAACAAATACTCATATTTTATAAAAAGAAATCTGAGTTACAAAGCTTGACCAAGTAAGTTTACAAAGCTACGCCCCACACTTTACTAGCGGAAGCTATCAAAATGAACAAAAGCCCCAAAGCTCCAAAATACTAAAGGACCACATGGTTAAAAGTACAAATACAACTTCGAGTACAAAGCTAGCGACTAAAGTAAAAACCTTCAACCAAATGCCAAACAACCTGTAAATCAACGGTAATAGGGGTGAGCAACCACGGCTCCGCAGGTGATAAACTTCATCAGTATGAGTATGCTCAAAACTTTATAGAACATAATATACATATAGGTATACGTTTAGCAAAGTAGAATCAAAATCGAAGCAGAAGCCCTTCAAAATGAACGGAAGTTCAAAAATAGAGAAGAGTAAAACGGAAGTCACAACAGATAGCTAAACAGCGGTAGATAGTACAGAAACTAGAAGCTTTTCAGAAAACAAGAGTAACTCAACAAACTGTTAGAAGACGAAAACAGAAGCAGAAGCAAAATTCCATAACAAAGCTCAATTGCATAACAGATCGTAACTTAGCAGAATGGAAGTTCATAAATCCGAACTATCAAACTCAAAAATAGAACTGAGACAGAAACCACATATCAGAGTGCCGGAACATTCACAAATCAGAGCAAAAGACAAACCGAGTGGTTCACAACAAATCGGTTCACAAATCAGAATTTTACAAAACAGAGCGGGACCCTAGCTCATAGCACTCACATACAGAAAGGTGAAGGCCCTATGAATCAGAGGATCCCACAATAGAAATGGTTGAGACCATTAGTCAGACCCGTCAGTCGCTAATCATCCCGGGAAAAGCCGAGGAACAGAAAACAGATTGGCGTCCTACGCACATGCTACAGGATAACTCGACCCAGTCATTCACGACTCAAAGGATAAATCACTAGGTCCCAAAAGGGAAGCTTACTTTCAGAACACAAGGTGTTGTTAAAATACAAACACCATAGCACAACTTATCTTTACGGGACGAAACCAAATTCATTGCAAAACAGAGGTCTTATGCCAAGACCATTGTTAGGAAAATTATGTGTAGTTCAATATCACAAAATATGGGCAAGTGGACCCAATCGATGTAGTAGTAAAGAGTGTCGTTCCACTAGGAAATTGACTATCTATCTCCCTAGCTTCGGTATTCGGTAACGGAACAATAATTAAAATGGGGGTTTAACCGGTGGCAAGCTTAATGGATTGATTCAAACGAAATTGCAAACTAACTATGGAAACTAAAATTGGTTGTTAATGGATTTGGATGGAAAGCACCCTAGGATGGTTATTATCACCTAAATTCACCCCAACTTTACTTATAAACCCGTTTCACTCAAATTGTCTATTTGGACTATTGTAATAACCTTCCAAGTCATGGAAGAGTCAACTCTTACCTAGATACTTCCAACTCCCAAATCAAGAAGAGTTCAAATCACTAGATAGCATTAATTGCAAGTCCACATTAATAGCCCCAAATTTCACCAACTAATCAAGCTAGCACAATCTAGGGTTTCTCTCTCCTTTAGGTCACAACCCCCAACTCAAAGTCTTGTGTTGTTGGGAATCACCATAAATGCCATAAATGATCAAGTTAAAGCATTAAATGAACAAGAGAGAGAAAACAATCATAATTAATTATTTACAAGCTAGTTGGGGGATTTAAGTTCAAATCCCCATCCCAAAGTGCTAAATAGAACTACTCAAACATAGAGATACATAAAAGAGAGAGAGAGAGAGAGAGAAAGAGAAAAAAGCCATTGTTGAAGGTGGTTGAGCTTGAAGAAGGTGAGCTTTCTTCCTCTTCTTCATTCTCTTCTTCTTCTTCTTCTTCTTCTTTCTCCCTCAAAATCACCTCTCTCTCTCTTGGTTTAAGTCTCTAAGTGTGTAGAAGTGAAAGTGTTCTTTTCAGCCTCAAATCTGGCAGTTTTAGAGAAAATTCCGCGTCCGACCGACCCACAGTGGGTCGGTCCTGTGGGTCGGTCGGCCTTCTGGAGACGGGGCACGTGACCTTTTTAAGTTCCGACCGACCCAGTGTGGGTCGGTCCTATGGGTCGGTCCAATGCAGAGACGAATTTCTGTTCCAGGAGCTTCCGACCGACCCAGTGTGGGTCGGTCCATGGGTCGGTCGACTGCAGAAGCAAATTGCTCTAACTTGCGTGGGGCCTAGAATCTTCGTTATGGCTCATAATTGCTTCCCGTTTGCGGTGTTGGAAAGCTTTAATGATGGGGAATCTGTTGATGCATGCCACTAGCTCTAAAAGGGTCCAAAAGTATGCTAAAGATGAGCTTTTACCTATCAAAAGATCAAACTATATAAGTTCACTATTAATCACAAAAACACTCTATTAAGTGGTGAAATGAGCTATGCACCAAGTAAAATGAAGGTGTATAAAGACATTAAAACATCATTATTTCACCACTTATCAACCATCAAAGCATGGAAGCCGAATGAAGACAGAAACCGAAATCACATTTTTTAAGTAGTTCAGAGATCATAAATAGAACGAATAATTTTAGAACATGAAGGCATGTAAATGCACACTTGAACATGTCAAAATAGCATATACGCACTTAGACCATGATTATCAATGGTTCTTATGGGTTCTTAAGTAAACAAATAAATAAATAAATATGATGTGGAAGAGAGAGAGTTAAGAACTCTAATTATGGGTTCTTGTGGAAGAACTTTTTAAGAACCCAAAAATGGGACCTACCATGTTTTTCCTTAATTATAATATGTCAAATATAAATAGTTAAATCTTATATATTTTAAAATCTTAATATTTTAAAAATTACTAAATATATATAAATAAACCAAATATATCAATTCTTAAAATCTCATTCTCTACAAAATGAAATCTATATTGATTATGTTTTTCATATTTTAAATATATATATTTATTTTAGGTAAATTAATATTTAATATTTATATTTTAGTGATAAAAGTAATATTAAAAATATTTGAAAAATATAATATGTACCAATCTATTTATTATAATATTTTAATCCTAAATATCGAGTGAAAAATAATAATAAAATAATATTAATAATTTATATGAATAAGTTTATTTTATTTTTGTTTCAAAAATATAATAAATTTTAATCATCTATAAAATATTAAGTTAAAATTATTTGTGTATTATTGAAAATAGTATTAATAACAATTAATATTAATGTTTGTATTATACAATGCTTAATAGAATGTTGTTGTTTGATTAAAAAAAAGTATTCTTATAATAATAGTAAGTAAAAAAATAAAATGATATGACAAATAGAGTGAGTTTAAAACTAAATGATAGGTTCTCTGATGTTGGTAAAAATTAAACATAGTTCTTAAAATGATGTGGAAGTGAGAGAAATAGGAAAGAGAGTGTTAAGAACCCAAATTTGAGTTCTTTGATAATGATGCTCTTAGGGGATCATAACGTCGCAAATGGAACGCAAAATGGAAGTCAAACAAACATTTTAGTCAAAATCGGAGGGATGTCCAGGCTTTCAAGTCCGGACGCATGTCGAGACCCAAAACAGAGACGTCTAGACATAGACCCAGTCTTGGAAGTCCGGAGAGAAGTCTGACAAAATATATGCGGTGGCGTCCGAACATGTGTCTGGGCTTGCAAGTCCTAACACATGCCGAGACTCATAACAGAAGAATGTCCGGACTTGTATTCAAGCTTACAAGTCTGGACTATAACGTACCAAATAAAAAAAGGATTAAATATATTATATTTACAATATATATATATATATATGTGGATTTTTTGAGAGATGATAATTATATGGAATCTTAATGTTAATTTACTGTAGGATAGTTAGCAACTTATTTATGTCAGACCCTTATAATTCAGTTTCTTTATAAAAGAGTCTAAACCCTACTCCTTGTCAGCGCCGTCTTCTATTCTCCAAACCGCATTGATTTGAAGCCAAATTGCAGCAAGCAGTCCAGCTAGTGTTCATCACTTCCAGAGGGGTAATGATAATTACCTTTTAATCGCGAATGAGATTTCATAAATTCATGTAAGCTAAACTACATTGAGCATATCGTGTGGTTAGACATGATCGATTGCCGCTGGTTGTAGTCGTTTTCCCGCAGTTGTTAGGTCTTTAGGGGCATTTGTTTCGAGCAGGGGAAACAGAATGGAATCAGGAAAGGGAATGGAGAGGAATGGAAAAGAATTCTCTTTGATTTTTCCGATTGTTTGTTTGAGTTGGGGGAAATGAAATAAATAACCGGTCAATGGCCACCGGTCAGTGGTCAATGGTTGCCGGCTACCGGTCAACGGTCACTAATTGCTGGTCAATATTCACCGGTCAATGGTCACTAGTCATCGGTCAATGGTCATATGTCACCGGTCAATGTGTACTAGGGAAGGGAATCCCATTCCCTGGTAGGGGGTGAGGAATCAAGATAGAGGGTTTTGGGTAATCTCATTCCCTTTCCCTTTTCTGAAAATAGGAAAAACTAGCAAAACAAACAGCAGGCTGATTACCCCAAAACAAATGTGGTCTTCTCACCAGTTCAGCAATTAAAATCTTCCAGTATGAGTTGTTAATTGGTTTATCATCTTTTTCAGGGTTTAGATTGTTTATTGGTTTTGACACCCTTCGTATACGGATTTGTTTTCACAGTCAGAGAGATCCAGTTACTTCAAGGTAGGGATCTTAACATCAAATTTAATTAGGAATTTACAGAGATCTTAGATTATCAAGTAAGTGATAGACGGATTCAATTTGGGGCGTTCACCCATAAGTTTATGTTAGTATTGATATCAATTACCGTTGTGCGAATGTAAGTTTACTGATTGATATTGTTTAATACCCTTTTGATTGGCTAATGAATGACTTGTTATTTCATAACATTACATTTGACGAAGATTACTACGATTTAACGATTTTTCTTGGCTACATGTGACTGTAGCCACCGATGACTACAGTAGTACTTTTTTCTCAGAAGTCACGTGGTGGACAACCAGATTTTTGACACGCTGGCAGTCCATGCCTTGTATATTCGACCACTAGTGTGCTAGGAATCACTTGCAGTTGCGACTGTTGATTTAGAGTAACTACACTAGATTTTACTCCTTTAAAATTATAGAGAAAATTGAGAAATCCACTAAAAACTTTGATGACTAAAAAATAACCATGATTTTTAAAATAGATTTTGTGATACTTTTAAAAAAAGTTTAATTCACTAGATACCACAACTAGACATGTAAAAGACCAAAATATTCCTACTTCTTAAAAGATGTTGATTTAATTCACAATATACCACATTAATGTTTTTAGTTCACAAAATACCACACAAATTAATAAAATATTTTTTAAAAAAAAATAAATTAATAAAATTTGAATTATTTGATACATTAAATATAATATGTAAAATCGTATATAAAGATAAATACATATTTAGAAGTTACAAATTTAATAAAAAGTAATTTAATTTAAAAAACAATGGTCAAATTAAAATTAAAAAACTTAAAATGAGAAAGAAAAGAAAATTAAATTTCATACTTTGAATAATATTACTATATTATATAAATATTTCATGTATAAATTATAACATCTAAATAATTATTATAGCTTTTATAATCTTGTATGTTTTCAAATTTGAAAAATTACAAAAAACATGAAATACTAATATATTATTTAAAATTACATATATTGGATATATATATATATATAGTATATATGTTTATTCTCTTTATTTCTCATTTGTTATTTTTATGTAAATTTGATCATAACACGATTGACTACAACTAAAAAGAAAAAAAGATAAAAAAAATCAATATTCTTGTTAATCTCTTTTTATATTTGTTCAATGAAGTATGTAACTACTAAAGAATGTTTTATATTTTAATACCTTCAACGCTTTTTAGCTTTCCTATGGGGGTTTTATGGTGTGTGGGGTTAGGGTAATCTATTTTAAAGCCGTTCTACACTTTACATTATAGCAACTAACTCGACAGGTTTTTAAGGTTTGTGGTAGCAGATTTAGGGTCGTTAGACCCTAAACCCACCACTACAGACCCTATAAATGCCTTCGGCGTTTGTTTAGCTTTCCTAGGTTGGGTTTTAGGGTGTGTGGGGTTAGGGTAATCTATTTGGAAGTCGTTCTCTTAAGTCAAGATCCTTTAGTTTTGATGATAGCAAACCTGTGTTGTTTATCTAATATGTTTGTTAAGCCTTAAGATTCAGATAAACAGGTGAAGGAGTGGCTTAGCACGCAAGGTTGCAAGCGCACTCAATTCTGACATGTGCCCAACCAGTCGGGCATCTGTCAAGGAGAGCTCACGCTAGAACTTCTAGTACACACAGGAAGTCAAGCATCACACGACCTCATCTCTCATACATCAGATGTAAAACAAGGACGAAACACTGCAAGAGAATCTACAAACCTATGCAGACCTTCACATCCACATAAGCAACTAGCTCACGACAAAAGCATAACTCATTAATGTGCAAGGCAACAAGATAAGTCAAGGGTATTAATAAACATTATTACGTAGCCATAATGAAGTCTGAAGAGAGCATTTATGAGCATTAATGAGCCAGACAAGATCAGACAAGTTGAGCACACAAGTGGTGCTCGACCAATCGAAGGAACTGCCGCCGACGTGTTCAATCACAAGGCGACACGTGTTTCTGGCTTCAGATCAAGTTAAGGCTCAATCTACAATTGAGTTAGCTGTTATGCTAAAGGGAAAAGTAGTAATCGATTCCTAGAGTCTAGGTGATCATAGGTTGTTAGTTATATCTTAACTAACATGTATAAATACGTGGATTTTATGTCCTATGTACACAGCTTGACATATTGAGAAAAGGTAGAGATAATCTGAGCAAGTATGAGTCAGACTAAAGTGTGTGTAAGGGCTAGAGAGTTAGTGAGCTAGGTACACTAGTAGAAAAAATGTTTTTAATGACGGCGTTTAAACCACGGTTAAATGGAAAACCGTGGTTTAAAGTTTATAAACCACGGTTCTAATAGAAACCGTCGTTTAAGGTGCATACCAGAGCGCATATACCACGGTTTTTCCGGAACCGTCGTATATAGGTTAGTTTTATACCACGGTTTTCTGGGCAACCGTCGTATATAGTACATGCCGGAGTCAATATACCACGGTTCTTGGAGAACCGTCGTATATAGGGTTTCTATATACCACGGTTTTGTCAAAACCGTCGTTTTTAGTCGTGGTCAAAAAACTTTATATGACGGTTCCTTGTTAGAACCGTGGTATATAGTCTACGCGGGAATTCAAATTTTCGTCGAAAATGAACGTGGCTCTTTCACTTTCTCTTATTATATATATTTTCTCCTCACTCTTTTATAACCTAATGCTCACTCTTCTCCTTCTTCTTCTTCTTCTTCTTCTTCTGCGCGCGCCTCTGTAATTTTTTCAACCCACCGGCGAACATGCATGCTCTTCGCCATACTGGAAAACAAGGAACACATGTTGCGCCTCTGTAATTTTTGCAAACCAAACCGGCAAACAAGGACATGCTCTGCGCCTCTATAATAAATCGCCGGCGAACAATGTTTTTCACGGTAATTTTGTGCAACCCTAACCGGCGCTTCGCCCGCTCTCTCATCTCTTTCACGGTAATTTTGCAACCTACCGACAAACAAGGAACATAATGTAAACTTCACTCATTATTTAGCAACCCTAATACACAAACAAGTAACATACATGTTCTGGCCTGTTCATTCTCTTCTGTTTGCGCTCTCTGTTGAGAAATATCGGAGGCGGCGGCGCTAAAGCGCCGGCGAATTGGAAAAAAAATCACAGACTATAAACCACGGTTCTACATATAACCGTGGTTTATTGTTGATTTCTATAGACTTTATACCACGGTTTTAAGTAAAACCGTCATTTATAATGCACTATATACCACGGTTCAGACTCACAACCGTGGTATAAAGTCAGTGAATGTTCGCGGGAGAAGGGGTCTTAAACGACGGTTTCGAGAAACTGTAGTTTTTTCGCTCACTTTAAACCACGGTTACGAACCGTGGTATATCTCAATTTGTGAATATACGACGCGAGCATAAACCATGGTTCCTAACCGTGGTTAAAAACATTTTTTCCACTAGTGGTAGGACTGGAGTCAAGTGACAATACGTAGTGTAACTGATAGACTAACCAGTCAGGGAACGGCTGGGGAACTGTAGGCCGACTGTTAGGAGAGGGTAGAGGACTTAGGGATAAAGTCCTAAACTGTCCCGGAGTCCGTGGGCAGGGCGAGATAGATTGAGTGAATTTCTAGGTGTAAATTCTCAATCGATTAAGGTTTCTAGTTTAAGTTTATCTAGTGTTTTTCCTTCAACTATCAAGTAGATCACTTAGGACAACGTTACGTTCACGATCGATCAGGGACGCATTAGGAGCATCAGTCAGTTTCAATTGGTATCAGAGCAGGTCTCTTCTAGAAAGCTAACTGCTTTGGAAGACAATCGAAATGTCTCACGCAAGCCTACTAGCGTCAGAAGAAGGTTCTGCACCAAATCAACCACCACTCTTCAATGGAGATAACTAAACTCAATGGAAAAACAAAATGGAGTTTCACATCAAGTCTGATGATCCAAGGATGTAGAGGGTTATATCACGCGGTGAATACACCTTCCAAGATGCTCAGGGACAAGACATAACAGTCGACACTCGACAACATGACAGACAATCAAATCAAGAAATTAATATTCAATGCTCGAGCAGTAAGAATTATACACTGTGCACTACTACCTGAGCAATACTCCAAGATAGCCTCAACTAAAACAGCTCAAGAGATTTGGAAAACTCTTGAAGTCACGTATAAAGGGAATGATGAGATAAAAAAGACTCGCATTGAGTTGCTACTCACTCATTGGGAGCTATTCAAGAAGGAAGAAAAGGAGAGCATTTCTTAAATGCATACAAGGTTCACCAAGCTGATCAACGAAATGCTAGTGCTTGCAAGAACTATCTCAAATGAGGATCAAATTCGGAAGTTCCTGAGATCTCTTCCTGCCTCCTTCGACAGCAAAGTTAATGCCATGCAAGAGGTTCATGATCTATCTAAGATGTCCTTGGCAGACATGTTAGGTAACCTAATGGCATTTGAGTTTAAACTACAACAACGAAACTCGGAAAGTTCAACAAAATAAAGAGGAAAAGGCATAGCCCTTCAAGTAACTTAAAACTCCGAGACAGGAGAAGACAATGATGAGGTGGTCCTCTATGCTAAGAGGTACTTTCGGAAGTTCATAAGAAACAACATGAGGAAAGGTAAAGAGTCCAAGGAGACTGACGATCATCAAAAGAAGAACAATGACAAGTGTTTTGGGTGCTCAAAGCGTGGGCATCACATCAAAGACTGTCCTCAATGATCCCGAGAGGACAACGACAAGGTCAGGAAGCCTGTCCAAAGATCGTTCAACAAGTGTTTTCGGGACGAAGTCCTTTTAGAGGGGTAGATTGAAATATCCCAAATATTTACCTAAATTAATAATGAACTAATTAAATTAAAGTAATTAATGAAAGATTAAGGAGTCAACTATCCTTAAATAAGTAAAGAGGAATAATATAATATTTAGAGTAAATTACTCGGAACCCCCTTGAGGATTTGAGATAATACAGTTAACCCTCTTGTGTTTATCATAATTATTGGTAACCACCTTGAGGTTACAGTATCTCTGACTGTGAACCCCGAACTGTAACTCTGTTATCAAGACGTTAACTATGTGCTGACCCATCAGCTTAATCACATTAATAATGACAGGATGGACAAAAAACACTCCTTAATCAGCATTGATTTTTTCCTAAAAACGTCAACCCTACCTCAAAAATGCATCTGAAGTAGGATGAGGGAGAGTTAGACGATGTTGATTAAGTAGTTTTGTTATCCAACCTGACATTATTAATGTGATTAAGCTGACAGGTCAATACATAGTTAACTTCTTGATAATAGAGTTATAGTTTTGGGGCTCGTAGTCAAATATACCTTAACCTCAAAGTGGTTACCAATAATTATGATAAACAGAAGGGGGTTAATTGTATTATCCCCAAACCTGAAGGGAATTCCCAGTAATTTACTCTAATATTTAAATAAACCTTATGAATTTGTTTGGAAACATTAACGAACCCTAAAACGATCTTGATGAGATTTTGGAAAAGAAATATAAACGAAAATAAAAATAATCATTTTACATTGAAAAACATGTCACAAATTTTTTAGAAGTGAAAACGAGGTCTTAGATACCTTACAAGGTTATTTAGGTAATTTTAGAAGCATTGAAAAATAGGTTAAACAGTCAGAATAAAAGACGTCACATTTTCACCTAAAATGGCGAAACACAGTAGAAGGCAAAATTACATCCTCCACCAATGACGTTTGATAAAATTACACATCCTATCCATGAGGTTTCAAAAATTACTTTCCCCACCCATGTGGTTTCTCTCATTTTACATCCGCCAATTTTTTTATTTTTTGTTCAACTTAAAAGATTCTTAATGTTATCCAAAGTTGATTAAATTTTATACGTATGATGCTAAAATGTTATATTTTAATCAGACACGAATTTCAAAGTTTTTAAAACTCATATATAATCTGTGGGACCCAATAAAACATATGAACATGTGTTTATTAGATCCCACATATCACATGCGAGTTTAAAAAACTTTGAATTTAATATTATACCAAAATATAACACTTTAACATCAGCCATATAAAATTTCAACAATTTTCGATCAATATTTAAACATCTTCTAAATTAAATGACAATTAGAAAAAAATACCAAATGTAAAAAGGGGAAAACCTTATAGGTGAAAAAAATAAATCCTCATACGTAAAGTGAATAATTTTGTCAAACGTCATGGGTTGAAATATAATTTTCTAAAAATTTATAAATAACAATAATAATTATTGCTAGATTTGACATTATAAAAGGTCTGGCTCACCGAACAACATGTCACAAATGGCATAAAAAATAAATAAAAAACAAGCTAGAAAGGAGTAAGAACAAGCTAATCATATGTAATAGGTGCAAACACCACACCACGTTGCCGGTACACACGTCTTTCCCACATGAAATGGAACTACTCTTATAGACCCTCAAATTCTTAGATCATCAACCACATATCACTCTTGTGGTACATAATTCATATAGAGAGGAGGCAACCCATTACATACACTTTCGCCCTAACAAGACGCAACCAACCAGCATTTAAGACGCTCAGAACTGCATCTTTCATTGCGCATATAACCCGCGTAAGAAGAGGAAGATAAGTCATTATGGCACAACCCACACCATACTACCGGTGCGAACCGCACCCATACAAAATGCCAGAGAAAAAATAACGAGCCGAAATTAATGGCAAACTCAGCCAAATTTTTACAAACAGACCCAATAGTTTACTACTCATTCGCTGACCTCCATTAACCAACTTTCTCCCATCATTGCTGATTAGTATTGATGCAAGTAGCGTGAACAAATAGAGGAAAAAAAAAAGAAAAAATTGGCAACCATCTGAACCTAGCTAACGTTTGAGATGAAGAGAAAACCCGATTACAAAGGATTAAGACATAGCAGACCTAAACCCAGCCTACAGGAAACCAACCAGCGCCAATTATACACCGGCCATACCAGTTTTCAACCTTAATTTCTCTTGTCTATGTGATACAGAAGACCAAACATACAAATCAGACAAAATAAACAAGTTGCAACCCAGGAACAAAAAGCAATCTTTATCAAGTTCTTTCCTTTCACACACAGCCACAAATCACACAGTATGAAGCAGACACGTCTATCTTTGGATATGGCATAAAGAAAAACCATCACAAGCCGAGTTTGTACAATCAAAGATGACCAACCACCAGATTAACAGCGAGAGAGAGAGAGAGAGATCCAAGCAGCTGTTTGAATTAGATGCTCTACACCAAATAAAGACTTACTACCTACTATATCTCAGCAAAACCACAAAGATCTATAATTACAACAAGTACTTAACAAGCAGCAAGAAATAATTACTTCAATTCAATTCAGAGAACTTACAAACGCACACAACTTCCACTAAGCAAAAACAGCATCAAAACCCACCCAGAAATACATACTGCAACAACCCCATTCATCATCAGTTCGGACGGACAAAGACAGAAACAGTTGTATCACACCACCCCATTCTCAAACTAACGCGAGACTGCAGAAGGTGTTTCAAGCAATTAATAACCACAACCAGTACCTACGCTATTATCACCAGATTCACAAACAATCAAATCAACTCACAAAAAGCAACTGAGAGAACTCACGGTACGGTAGGTAATGTTCTGCAATTCACAAGTTCTTCTAAGCGAAAGATCAGCCAACTATGCACATCCATGGGCAAAACAGCAAAATGTCACCATGTAAAATCACAACATGAGATAACCATCAATCAATCAAAGCAGCAAGAGATATGAGCCTGAATGTTAAACACGCTCCCATGTTTTTTCTTATTTCTTCTAGTTCTTGACCTGTTTTTTCTTTCAAAAATATTTCAAAGATAAAGAAACCGTAGTATACATAGGCATGATGATCAATAAACCTCAGATCTATTGATGATATAGTTTGTTCTACTTCTAACAATTACATCTAATACAAGTAGAATATGATGTTTTCAATTTTACTTTTCTCCTTTGTAGCCCCCCAAAGTTGAACATCTGCGGTAAAGCAGATGTTTAGAACTTAAATTCAAAAGGGGATCTATGATAACAATAGATCTCATCTCAACACTCTTGACAATCCAAATTTTTTTTCTCATCCAACATCTCCCTATAATGGCATCTAATGACCATGATCTCAATACAGACAACATTTAATCAAGAACACAAAAAAAAAGAAGATAATACGCTTCTCATCCAAGAAAGTGGGACTCAGAGCCGTAAAATTGTCGCTTGGTAATCATCGTCCCCGATCATCAGATCTAGACCATCAACAGGAGGTAGATTTAAATCAAAAGGTAAAGTTTTGCGGAACGATGAGCAAGCCATGTTCTCGGCTTCATCTTTATCATCAACAACGGATGATGAAGAGTCACAATCACTACGACAATCCTCAGGGGAAACCGGCGGCGTCCTAGGCTTCTGCCGCCGTGGTAGGTTCACACTTGACGCGGCTATCTTCGTACTAGTTGTACACACCACGGGTCTAGGGCCACTGTACGACTCCACCGTGCTGCTCATACTACTTGAAGCCGGTCTCTGTACACCGCTGAAATAAGGGGTCTCTCGTTCCTCACGGTCGGATGAGATGTAAGCGGTGCCATGGAGGTTGCTGTTTCCGTTAGATCTGTACGGATCAAACTCATTCGCGGTTTGATGTAGAGGGAAGAGGGAGGGGTTGTGGTGGTGTTGGTAGGAAGTGGGATGATGTAAGGGGGGAGATGAGGAAAGAGATGGAGTAGGGAAGTTGGTTTTAGCTTTAGGACCGCGGAGATTACGAGCGGCTGTGTCGTACGCCTTGGCGGCTTCTTCCGCTGTGTCGAATGTGCCTAGCCATACACGGGTTTTCTTCAACGGGTCTCTGATCTCGGCCGCGAATCTTCCCCATGGCCTCTTACGGACTCCTCTGAACTTTACTTGATGGAGAGATCCGTTTTGGTCGTCCGCCGGCGTCGCTGGCAGGTCCGATGCCTTGGGAGTTCGGCCTCTCCCCATGGTGGTAGGGTTGTGGAAAGAGAGATGGGGAAGGTTTTGACCCGAGGAAACAAGACTGGGTTTGGTTGGGTTGAGGTGGGTGGGTTGTGGTTTTGGTCCGGATGGGGGTAAAGGGATGGGGTTGGGGAAAAGATTAGTAGGTGAAAGAAAAAGACGAGGGGAATGGGGTGCGTCTACCGAGACGGAAATTCTTCTTTGTTTTTAAAAAATTTGTTCGTGAGAGAGGGAGATAAAGGAGAGAGAAAAAGAGGGATAGAGGAAGACGAAGACGAAGGGAAATGGAGAGAGAACCAAAATTTAATGCTCGAATACACTACTACTACTCATTATCTTCCTCCTTCCGCCTTTTGGCTCGGATTTGTATTGTTTTCCCTCCTCTTATGGCTGTTGCAGAGGGAAGATAATTGGCGTGTCTTTTATCTTTTTGTTTTCTGGATTTCTTTCTACTTCTTTTTTCTGTGGGTGTGGAAGACGAGACGGAAGGGAGGGATGCCTGCTGCAAACCAGCCAGACAGGCCTAATCTCGATCGTATTGTTCAATCTCTCTTTCGCTCTATCTCTACACCCTCCCTGCAATTCTCCCACCACCCCGCCTCACACCCCACTAAGCTTTGTTTATCAAAAATAATTATTCTACTTTCCGTAGCAGAAAAATCAACGATTCTGATTTCCAAAAGTACCCTCAACATAATTGATTATTTACGCCTGCGTATAAACAAAGGAACAATACTAGTACTAGTATATTTCTTTTTCAGAAGAAAACGGAAAAATAATAAACAAAGGCAAACGGAAAGGAAAGTTCAAAATTTCTTTCTCTGTCTCTCTGTACGTGGCAGCAGTGAGCAAGTTGGGGGAGTGCCGTGTAGAATAGGCGTGTAGACCTTCTTTTGCTTCTTGTGCTTCTCCCGCGGTGGGTAGTAGACTAGTGGTGCTGTTGGTGCCTGCCTGCTGTCTGTCTGTTTCCTCGCTCGCTGGTCTATTTTTTCCCTTTTTTTTCTTCAATTTAACCAATAATCACACACAACCGAACAAATGAAAAGGAGAATGGGTCACAGTTGGCGAGTTGAAGGAAAACTGAAATCACAAGCCATTATTGAATTCATGTTTTGTTTACTTATTTAGATATGTCATTTATAAATGATGTAGATATAGAAAGAGAAAATATTCTCCGCTCTCTCCACTTTTTTTTTCTTCTTTCTTTTTTTCACCTTTTCTTCTCACCTCCTCTTTTCTCCTTCTCTTTTGTTTAGTACTTGTCTTTCTATAAACTAGTTGTTATCTTGTTTTGTTATTCTGTTTTGTTCTCAGTTTCTTCTTTAGAGAAGTTTTATGTTTCCATCCAGCTTACTTTTGAGTTTTTGTGTCTTGTGAGTTTTGGGTTTGAATTGGTCTCTAGGTTTTCCACCGATTATGTTGTTGCATGTGCAGAAAAGACTTATCCGAGCTTGGTTGAGCCGTTGGATCCCACTCAGCTTTGCTAGCCGATTGCTATTGATCGCAGGGTACGAATCCACAACGTTTGAAAAGCCACAGCCGGCGGCGATGGTGGTGATGGTGGTGGTGTAAGGGCTAGCCATAGAGGATGCTCACTTTGTTGATGAAGCTTTTCATGCAAGTTTTCTTACTATTAGAACACATGTTAGTGGATGGAGTATCTTTTGTACAAGTGTCCACTTGCATGTAATCTTCTACATATAATATAATATAAAAGCAGGTTCTTTATTTCAAAAAAAAAGAAATCACAAACCATTATTATAGGGCTCCTCTTATGGTTATTGATTTGGTTTTGTTGGACATGACAGTTATGTTGTAGGAGTATATTTGTAGCATATTTTTTCAAAATTGTTTTGTTTTTATATACTTGTAGCATATTTATTGCTTGTGTTTATGCTAGTATAATTGTAGTTATTTTGAAAATTATTGTTTGACAGTATGATGTATTTGTAGTATAAATTAGTTAAGTTAATTTTGTGCAGTATGCTTACCATTTTCTATACTACAAATATAAATATTAATTACTGCTTAAAATTTTATTTCGTTAAAAATAAATAAATAGCTTGTACCAAATGTTATAATATAAGTAGTTTGTTGTTAACAAAAGTCCGCCACAATCAAAGCTTAATAAAATGAGTACGACAAAGTTAACTAGTTAATAGTTTATATAAAAAAATATAAATAAGAAAATATAAAATAAAAATATGATAATTAATTAGTGTAACACCCCAACTGTAAACACCACACTTAACAACTAATTGCAATAGAAATTATAACATTAACCCTTACTTAATTATTGGTGTTACACGCCGTTAGCCACCCACGTGGCTAACAAGGCTAGTACTTACACATTGTACCGGTCTGATGGACAAGATTCCCGAGCACTTACACATTACAACTGCATTCCCTTTCTACACCGAGTCAAGTACATTTGCATTCTAAACTGTACCGAGTATTTATTACCTAGTGCCGATAACAAGTTCAGTCTTACTCTACTAACAAATACACTTAACATAACACATACTACCCATGCACCGCGATTCCCGTCCTACTCTCGAACGAAGGGCAGCTGCATTGTACCTGAAAAGTAATAGGTGTCCCTAAAGGGGCTCAGCACCTTTGCTGGTATGGTAGACGTGCAGCCCACTACTACCGGGCCACACACAACTATTTGTCGTCTGAGCATGCAATTAATTTTTATTTAAATCATGCATGAAACACCATAAACACACATTATACTCACAATCAACACATATCCAAATAAAGGAATACAAATAACAAGGCTAACAGCTCAATGTTTGTTAGATTACATTATTGTGATCTTTAGTCCTTGGGGATTTTACCTTAATGGAACTAATTTTTTATTAGTCAACACTTACCCGTTTAGTCGGGCTACACATAATTATTTCTCATCATAACATGGGGTTGATTTCAGTGATCACCGTACCCGAACATAACAACATACATCACACATTAACATACACACATCATAACTCAGGAACGAGTCACGTGAGGACTCAGACCGAAATAAGAGTTAGCCAATTTTATAGAGCCTGGAGAATATCCTCATTCTCATGTCGAGCCCATTACATAACATATTACCGTTATTCTTAGAGAACGTACACTTTACTTAAGATGTGTCGGATATAATATAGATCCAAACACACCGTACACAATTACTTTACTTAGATGTGTCGGATATAATATATGTCCGAACACACCGTACACATATCCCCCTAACCCCTATCATAAGTCAAGGCAGGAGAGTCATTTATGAGGCTCGTGGGAGATTGAATTCCAAGAGGGAAAACAACGATACAGGGAGAGAGTTGATTCTTATCTAGATTTCAACTCCCATACATACATACGCGCGCGACCGGACACCCGGATTTCTCACCCCCCAAGTTATACATTGGCTAGAAGTTCCATTATGGGACTTATCACATCATGTCATATTAAAGTTAATCAGGTCCAGTTAGACACACAGGGGAGGTAAGATACATCCACACACAACATTCTCAATTAACACAATCATAGCTGTAGTTAGAACGTTCTGTCGGTTAGAACGTCAAACCCGAATACCATTCTCTCATGTTGTAACACCCCTACCATTAATACATTGCTTACCGTCCAATCTCCTTACACATCAGATACACGTAGCGGATACATACTTACATACAGTGGGTGATACAATGCCGTTAGTCACCCACGTGACTAACAAGGCTACTTCTTCTACATACAGCATCGGTCTGATGGACCGAAATCCCGAGTACTACACATCTATAATACATACTCCATTCATCAAACAAATACAACAATGCTCCATTCAATACTTACTCCTCCATAATCCATACAATACAATATACTTAACCGAGTCTACTAGGATCCTTATACAATTGTAATGTCTCTTCCAAGTTCATACATACTCACTAAGAGTCTACATCTACCATTCCTCACAACTACTTACTTTCTAAGTACAAGGGTGTGCCGCCGGTCTCTTACCTTGACCACATCCGCTTCGGGTACCTACACACTGTTATACCCAAAATTTCAACCCCCCGGAAGAGAGTCTCTACTAATAGGCTAGTTTGGTCAAGTAGCGAGGGTTCCCAGTTCGATCGGAACATTTCAGAGTACCAGGGGCAGCTTAGTCACCTCCAGGGGCACTTTCGTAATTTTTCAAGGCTCCTAAGCCCCCTATAGGCTTTCTCTCTCCTCCAAATAAGGGTCAAATCAGTTCAAAATTCTTTGAAATTTTAACCCATGATAGAGGATGACATTTTGGGCATAATGGCGTTGGAATCTCGATTTTTCGAGTTTCCAATAATTTTCTAGCAATTTCTGACTGAAACTGACGAGAAATTGAATTTAAAAATATTCCAATATCCAAAAAATTCGATTCCACTTTAGAAAATTCAGAAATATCATCCTTTACCCACGTGTAAAATTTCATAATCAAATTCCTTTTGGAAGCCCTTGAGCTAAAACGTCGGTAAATCTCAGTTTTTACCGGATTTTTCTATCTTTAAGGAAGCCTATATAAGGAGCCTTATCCCATGATCAAATAATAACCTCAAGAACCCTAGACTCTCAAAGAAGGTAGCCGTCTCTCTTTCTCCACGTTTTTGAACTCCAGAGCCACAATCAAACACCGAAATCTCACCAAAATCAACACCAAAACATATTTTTCAACTCCCACCACATCATCAATCATCAAAACCCCACAAAACACCACCAAAACGTGAAGAACAGCAAGAACAACCAACAACCAGAAGCTTGGTTCGAAATCCTCTCTCGGGTCTGCCATCAACGGAGCACTCGACGAATCCCGGTGTGAAGAATCACCGTGAATCCGAAGGTAAAACAGGTAGAAATCCCACTTTCCTAACTCTCCACGGTATTATCTGTCTTGCCTCAAAATTTGGGCTCAAACTAACCCCTCTACGCTTCTGTATTGCTGTTTGTTTAAGCTTCTGTCCAATAACTTGTTTGCTAAGTTTCGTGCTTAATTTGAATTCAAATTGAAAACTTTCAATCACTAACTCTTGTACATCCTTCAGGCTACACACCCATAAAATTTGAGCCAAAAACACCTTCGGGAACAGCCTCAACCCGCCGTCCGAGGGCGGTCCGCACCCACGGACGTCATGTCCGGGTCCCGGACTCCATGTCCGTAAGCTTGGACGCCCACGGACGGCGGCGGGATTTTTAAATTTTAAAAATTTAGGTTTTCTAATAATGTCCGGGCCCACGGACAGCCTGTCCGTGGCCCCGGACAGCCTGTCCGTGGCCCCGGACTTTACAATTTTCTGTTTTATGTTTAATTCGACTTTTATTTTCATATAGGTTAACTGGGGTCCGTGGCCTCGGACATTAGGTCCGTGGCTACGGACGGAAACAAAATTTGACCTAATTCTGCCTCCGAAACCCTAGTTTAGGTAATTTTAATTTCCACTTTAATTTTCTGTCAAAAAACGTTAAAAAATAAAAAAAACAGAAGCGCGCACCTAGGTTAAAAACAACTTTGTAGAAAGCCGTAATTGAACCAAGTAGAGGAAAAACGACCTAGGAAGGGTAATGAAAGTAATTGAACCCTAATTAAGTCGAATATCAAGCCCCCGAACCCGAACTCTCCTTTCCTAATTTGATCTAGGTTAAAATTAGGTGGCGACTCGTAATAGGTTCCAGTGAGCTAGCTTAGGTTTTAATAATTATTGTTATATGACATAGTTATTAATCTTAGGCTATAAGTGGACCTAAAACCCGATTAGATCCCAATCAAGTTAATCCACATAGGATAGGGTTTAAAATCGAGGCTCACACACACTAAAAACGTTCCCCCTAGGGGGTCAGCTTTCGCTGCGCATGATGACCGCATACCCCGCGTACTAGTGAGGGTACACCGACCACTTGGTCGAATACATGCAGTTCATTTTCATTCAAACATACATGCATACATGCTCTTATACACATTACAATAATACTTACGCAAACATACATACATACAATTCATTACATACAAGGAATACGATATAACCATTCAATACTTACTTACCTTCTTCCGAATACACATACTCATTACATACACAAAGTACAGTTCTTGTTAGCTTCATTGGTCCACCCGGGTTAATCGGGTGGAGATTACTCTTTGACTCATTACTTCATACATACGCATACATACTCATACTCCTACTCATACATACTTACTTACTCTTACTCTTACTCATGTTAAGTCGTCGGGACCTCCGGCCCTGGGGACTACTCCGTCCCACCTCCGGGATTTACTTGACTCACCAATCCGGGATGCTACCCACTTAAGGGATTTGGGCCGCGGACCAGTTTAAGAGTCAGGAATTGCAGCCAACCTCTTGTGACTCCGCATCCTCACGCGTGGCCGAAGCTATATCGGACTTCTACTCATTCCAGTTTACTCACTTAAGTTAAGAGTTAGGTAGTTAGGAATTAGCAGAAGTCATTCATACAGGCCACATACACAATTACAATGCTTAATACACATTTATACGAAATACAATACAATGCTTAAGTACAATACAAGATTAGAATACAATTCATCGTCATTCATATGTTTCATGAATTATACAAACTATTGTTCAAAACAAACATCAAGAACAATATAAACAAGCACAAGTAAGTGAAATATAGTCCGATTCATGCATTTATCTTATTTAGGTGATCAAATAAGCACACAAATCGGGGTAACCAGATTAGGATACAGGGCATGAAGAAATCATACCTTTCACCGTTGTACTTGTATCCCAACGTTCCTCCGGTGTTCACAATTCAAATCCTATGATATACATACAACCGAATAATTAATCTAACTATCATTAATCTAATTCGGTTACCCTTACGCTTCCTAACTCATACTTACTAAGTCTTCACATTCTTATACTTACATTTTATTTACTTACTTTTCATTGCTTAACAATGGTATACTTACATATATATGCACATATGTATAGGTGGGTATACATATACATATATATATACTAACCATAGTCTTATAGTTTTTTTTTGCAAGTTTTGACTCGACCGACCTTACCCAGGGTCGGTCCCAAGGTCGGTCGAAGTCAGTAAGAAATTACGCTGGGAAATTACAGGGCCGATCGACCTTGCAAGTCCGGTCCCAAGGTCGGTCCATTCCAGTGAGTTACTTAACGGAAAATTTTAGCCCGACCGACCTTGCAAGTCCGGTCGCAAGGTCGGTCCATTCCAGTAGCTTACAAGACGGAATTTTTTTTTGAGTCGACCGACCTTGCAAGTCCGGTCGCAAGGTCGGTCCATTCCAGTAGGTTACAGACGGGAGAATTTTCTGGTCCGACCGAACTTGCAAGTCCGGTCGCAAGTTCGGTCCATTCCAGAAGCTTTCCCGTCTTTGTAAATCTGGGCTCGACCGACCTTGCAAGTTCGGTCCTAAGGTCGGTCCGGCCCAGTATTTGCATTTTTATTTCTGTTTTCAGTTCTATCTTTTACCCATTACTTCCCCATTGTTCCTACACTTAATCCCACATGTTTTAACACTCATTAAGCCTCCTAATACCCCTTAGTTCATCCACCATGTTCCTTAGTAAACCCATCAATCAACTTACACAATTTCCTCATTCCCTTTCCACACTTACAATAGTTTTCATCCCTCAACGCTACAGATTTTTGTTCCAACTCCTTACACTCAATACTCCTACTACCAATACCATCATTAGCATCCCAAATACATTTCCAAACAATTACCACATCTATACCCAAGTCTGACATTCATTTTACTAAGTCTTGTACTCTCATTCTTCCTAATTCCTTCAATGAAATCCAATACCTCTTGCTACAGATTTCACTCAAACTTCTATCCCTCATTACTCTCTCAACTAATGCCACTCTTAGCATCTTAGATACATTACTCACATCCTAGTTCCATTCCCTTAACATACTCCTTTCCAAATCTGTTTCAAGCTACAAAACCACTCATTTTAAACTCTTCAAAAATCTGTTCCAAATGTATCTAAGTCCTCAGATTCCTAGATAGAATTTGACATAGTCTCCCCTATATTTTTTAACATTCTCCACACATTATTTCAGCTCACAAATTGCTCATTCACATGCCTGATCATTCAATACACTATACCCACAATTCAACTCCACTACACACATTACAATTCCTGCACATACACATTCACTACCCAATGTTTTCCTAAGTTTTTAAACTCCATTTAAAAACTTCAAAACTGTTTCAATATCATTACTCATTATACTACCACATACTTACTACTCATTACTCAATACATTCCTCGTTTTTACTACTCCAAAAACTGTTACATTACAGGATATAAACTAGCTCAAGGTAAGAGACTTTACCTTGTTCTTTCTAGTTTTCTTTCTTTCCTTTTTCTTCTCTTCCTTTCTTCTCCTTTGTTCTCGGTCCCAATGAGGTTCACACACACCAAGTGCTACAACCCATAACAATACACACTAACCATTTAGCATTCATTTTTACTCTAACCCTAGAATCTAAATGTTTTAGGGTTTAGGAAAGAGTATTACCTTCCAATGGATGGATGAAGTTCTTGTCTAGCAAGAGAACAATATTCCTAGCCCAAGAAGGAGCCAAAATCGGCTGAAGCAACAAGGAACCAAGAGTTCAAAAACTGAAATTTCTTATAATGCAAACAAGGGCTAGAAATAATGGATTTTCGAATTTCTTTTTACCTCAAGATGATAAGGAGAAGAAGGTGGTTCTAGTAGTAGTCTTGAAGCTCCAAATGCTCCATACCCATGGAGATGAAAGTTCTCCTTTTCAGATTTTGAAAAGATAGAAACGTTGCTCTTGATGAGAGGAAGACAACGGTGGTATTTTTATAATTTTTGGAGAATGTTTGATGGAGTAACAAGAGGAGAGAAGTGAGGTTTTTAGTGGGGTCCTTCAATTCTCCATTGCCATCGCTGGGAAGAAGGAGAAGAAGGAAATAGAGAGGAGAAGGGGTGTGTGTACGTGAGAGAAGAGAATGGGGAGTAGGAGAGAGAGTGTGTGAGTGAGTAAGGTAATAAAGTAGGTTAGTTTACTTTATTAGTTTTGTTGTTTTGTAAATAAGAGAGTGAGTGTGTGAGAGAGTGTGAGAGGGGGAGTCCCCATCGGACACACACAGCACACACATACCACTTTTACTTTTTATTTTCAAAGTGGACACATAAGTCTTGGTTATTTATGTTTCCACCCCACAACTTCCCGTTTTTGACAGTTTTTACTAATTTCTCATTTTATTGATTTTATTGGCTCTAAAGCTTCACTAATATTTATTAATGATTATTTAGTTGACCAAAACTGTTACGAGTCTATTTGACCCGCTTAAAGACACGTTTTCCCGGTTACCTCGAAAAACGTGCGTTAAAGCTCTATTAGTGTTTTAATACATTCTTTGGATCCGTTTTCTTCGGAAGTTGTTCCCATATATTATTTAGGTCTTACTAAACCTTTAGAATCCATATAATACTCTAACCGAGGTCTCATACCTCCTATGGTTATTTAACGCTTATTTAGCGTTTTCCGCTTTTTAAGCGTTTCTTTATTTCTTTTGGATTTATTTTTCCTTACTAGTATTAATTAGGTACCATTAGGTCCTTAAATATGTATTAGATTAATTTTAATCCCTATATTTAAGTTCGGGGTATTTCACATGTGATCCTAATGTTGGGTAGCTAACGGGGTTAACACTCCCTCGAGGTTAGACGGTATTGGAAACAAAACGCCACAAAATCAAATACTGTAAACTCATTACATTTTTATCTTATAAGGTCACAAACATCCATTAAAACACACAAGCACACAAGCCGGGTGTAACTCGACAGGACGCAGATTGCAAGAAAACCATACATTTCACCATGGAATTTCTCTAACGTGTCATCTTACGTTCCTCGGATAATCCTCGAATCACTGATAACATTTCAAGTGATCCTGTTAACATTAAATCTATACGGTATGTAAACAATTGGTACGCCCGTATTTAACCCCGTTGTAACGTTAATCTTAATTGTACTCATAGGGGTTTTAAGTTCACAACTTTCACATTTAATCTTTCACTTGTTTACACTTTTAATGACATTTACATGTCACTAAACAAGTCCTAAACATCATCTAATACTATTACCCATCAATCCCCATACTTTTAGAGGATTTAAAACACTTTAGGGGCATTTTTTGGTCTGGTACGGGACATGATCCGGCCCTAAAGTCCCGGACCAACACTGGAATGTACCCTCGGGAATTTTTTCACTTGGTCTGGGTCTTGGTCCTGGACTAAGGACCTGGACCACCTGCAGAATCAAGTTTCGGCTCATTTTTAAGGGTGGTCTGGGACCTTATCCAAGGGCTAGGTCCTGGCCCCTGCTAAAAAGCTGTTAAAATGTCATTTTTCAATTGTCATTCCCACCTCAAACCTTACCCACTCTTTTCCTAATCTTTCCACAAGTTTCTAAACATGTTATAACACCTTAAACATGCATTAAACCTTCCTAAACCATTGGTTAAACCATTACTCAATTCTTGCTCAATTTGACAAATTCTCATCTCTCATTTTTGCACATCTTGCACACTAGTGCATTTCTAACTCTTCTCATGACAGTTTTTAAATCTTCTCCCGACCATTTGACCATTCCAAATCCTTTCTAGTACATTCATCTCTACTTCCCAATCTCTTTCATTATTTTCCAAGTCCCACACCTTAGTTCCTCTCTAGCAAAACCCAAACATTCATATCACTTAATTGCTACAGTTTTTTGCACAAATCTCCTCACTTCTTATACCTTAGTTTGGTGAGTTTAATCCACTCTTTTACACTCCACTTTCTCCTAATCAAAGTTAGGTTCCTCAAGGTCATAACAACACCTAGAACACTTGATTTCTACAGAAATTTTGCCATAACTTCGTTACTATACTAACTCATCCAAATTTCATCATCTTCATCACCTAAACCAAAATAGTCACAATTCATACTAACCAAACCCTTAATGGGTTCTCACAGCACACAATTCACATCTCATCAATCACAACAATAATCCCCATGTGCAATAATCTTAAATAACTTATCACTTGGGTCCTTAAATCACAAAGCAATGCATAATGCATTAAACATCATCACAATTTCCTCTTCTAATCACCCAACACACTTCCAACACAATTTTTTTTATTAATTCTTTTATTTACCCATCCCAAGATTCTCGAAAACATTATAAATAGACATCAAGGTGAGTTGTTTACCTTAAGTTCTCAAGTCCATCTTCTCACTTATTTCCTCCTTTTTTCTCTTGATTGCACCGGTCTATGTGGGGTAATATTTATAGGCTAAAGACTAATGGTGGCCATCGAATCCGAATCTACCCGGAACCGGCGGTTCTACCCGGAACCGATTGGAACCGGAACCGCGCCGGAACCGATTCGGAACCGGAACCGCCCCCTTGCGAATCGAATCTGAATACAAGTTTTGAGATTCGGAACCGAACCGGGACCGGAACCGGAACCGCCCTGGAACCGGCCAAAGTAGCCGTTGGAATCACCACTTAGGACTTCTATTTTGTATTGTAATCTCTTAGAATGTATTAGTATTACTTTCTTTCCATGTAATCTTTTAAGACTTCCAAATTGAAATGATGTAACTTATTAGTAGCTGTACTCTTTTTCCTTATTAGGGTTTTCCCAATGGGTTTTTACCTAATAAGGTTCTAACGAGGTAGTGAATCATATAATAAAATCCGCTTTGCTCTTTAATTTTTACAAATTCAATACAAAAATTTAAGTCTTTGGTTCTTACATATTGAAGATTATAAACTTGAGGAATAACCTAGCTAGGAGTAAAGTGGACGAAAAGAGCAACGTGTGCGCGCAAACGGATCTAAAATCAGAGTTAAAATAAAGAAACTGGAGCCGATCGAATCTTTCAGGAACCGGTCCAAACCGCCCCGGAACCGGTCGGAACCGATCCGAACCGGAAGCAGAACCGGAACCGTTGATTTGAGTGAATCCGAAGCGAATACAGAGTTCCGGAACCGGAACCGCCTAGAACCGGTTCCGAATCCGAATAAACATTTTCCGGAACCGGAACCGGAACCGTGGCCACCATTACTAAAGACCATTGCCCAATGGAAACAACAATGAGTATTAAGAGATTACTTAAGCTCTTGAAATAAACCTAACACTTAAGAGAGTGTTTAAGGCACAAAGAGAAGGGTTTACCTTCTAATTTCCAAAGGAGTATTTTTGGCAATCAAAATGAGCAAGATCCAGCACTTCTTGGAGATGAAACAAGCCTAGATCAAAAGAAAACAATGGAGTTCAAAAATCTGGAAAAACCGGTCACAAGGAAAAGATATGAAAAGAAGGGTTTTCAAGCTTTTCTTACCTTAAGACCAACAAGGAGTGGAAATGGTGTTCTTCCCTTCAAAAATGAGCTACAACCATGGAGATGAACTTCATCTTTTCAAATTTTGAAAGGAGGGAATGAAGCTCCAAGATGAGGTGAGCAAGAATATTTAGTTTTTTTTTGTTTTGCCTTTGTTTAGGGATTGAACAAGGAAGAAGAAAGCTTGAGCTGGTTGGGGTTGTATAAATCACCATTGACAAGGTTAGGAGGGCAGAGAAATTATAGGAGGAAGAAGGGAATACGTGAGAGAGTAGAAGAAATGAGAATGGAAGAGAGAGAAAAGGTAAAAGCACTTTTGTACTATATTTTACTTTATTGTTTTGTCTCTAGTGACTAAAGTAGGATTAAATAGATGAGAGGGAGGGGGTAAAACGTGGGTATACAAGAGAGGTTCAGATTTTTCACAAAATGGGTGAAGGGCATCTTGGTCTTTTAGCAATTAACACTCCATAAGTCCCCGTTTGGCACTATTCACTAACCGGGGCGTTTTCTGGATTTTTTCCGTTTCTTTAATTTTAATGGTTCTTAGACCTTCATTAATGTTTAATTATAGTTATATGATCAACTGTAATTTTTTTACAAGTCCATTGGACCACTTAAAGTCACATTTTCGGTTTTCCTCGAAAAACGTGCATTAAGGCTTCATTTGCTTTTTTTAATCCACTATATGGATCCGTTTTCTTCGGAAATTTTCCCCACATGTTCTTAGTGTGTATTTAGGGTATAAAAATATATCTAGGACCCTAGTTAAGGTTATATACCTCATATGGTTACATAACGCGTGTTTTTACGTTTTGTGACATTTACGCGTTTTCCTTTTTCTTTTGGTTTCTCTTTCTTCACCAATGTTCTTAAGGACTTAATTATCCTTATAAAACCATAATTATATAATTTATTAACACATTTGAGTTTGGGGTATTTCAATTAGTTAACTTTATTATTGTATACATTATAAACTAACTATTATAATTCAACATATGATGTATATAAATATGTTTCCATTTTCATGGCTCTGTTATAATTTTAGCTAAAATCAATTAGTTAATAGTTTGTATAAAAATATAAGTAAGAAATTATAAAATAAAATATGATAATTAATTAGTTAACTTTATTATTGTATACAACATAAAACAACAAACTTAATTAATAGTAAAAAATATGACTTATATTTAACTGTATGTATGTAAAATTAAATATTAAGATTTTAGATTATATTTTTTATAAAATGAAATATTAGCATTAGAATATGGTATTTGTAATCTTAAAAACAACTAACTGACTTTAACAAATATTTATGGTAAGCCAGGAAAAGACGAGCAACATAAATGCCACATGCAAATATATGCCAAAATGTGGCATTTTTGCCAGACTTATTTATGACACGATTATGCTGCAAGCGAACAAGTCTTTTATGGTTGTTTTACAACATATTTGGGTAGTTGTTTTGCGCTGGTATATTTGTAGCATATTTGCTGGTTGTTCTGTGCTGGCATATTTGTACCTGTTTTTAAAATTGGGTGGTGTGGCATATTTGCAGCATAAGTTAGTTTAAGTTAGTTATGTACAGTGCATTTACCATTTTTGGTATTGCGCCTATTAATTAAATTGTCACTTAAATTCTATTTCATTAAAAAATAAATAAAGTAACTTGTAACAAATGTTACAATAAGATAAGTAGTTTTGTAACACCCCTCCTCGTAAATCTCATACTAACTACCGTCACAGCATAAATAAACGAGTCATAACGGAAATTAAAAGACAGTCGTACTAACCCCTGGGTGTTACCGCCACTACTCACCCATATGAGCAGTGAAGCATCCAAACACAATTATAATCCAACACGTTATGATGTCAAGAGATTGCTAACCATTAAATGTAAATACAACACTAAGTCCGAATCTAGTGAGTAGTTTAATTCCCAAAACCTTATATAATCATAATCTAATCCGAAAAGAGTTCCCAAAAGTGTGGTAGTAAGGTATACCGCTAAACTACCCCCAAAAATAGCCCGTACTTCGACTTCGGTCTCGATCAAGCACCTGTAATGTGTTTGTCATAAAGGCTCAACACAACCACTGAATATGCTAAGGTGTAATCTTCATGAACCCTTAAACTCTTTAAGTTAATTAGTCGAGTTATCATGCGGTTCGTGCTATTCTGTTTTACAAGTATATAATAAACGGTAAATGCAGTAAGTAAACATCCAACAGTTCATCCAAAATAACACACAGTTCCACATGTAATCATGCATACAAGCAGAATAATAATAACGAATACGTAAGATAACGATACTACTATTGTTTCATTCGAATGGTCCTCGTCGGCCTTCAAGGCCCTTTGGTTTGTTATCCACTTTACGAAAGTTATTTGAGTCTCGTACTAATGATTAGATAATGTGTAATTGTTTCATTCACTTAACTCTTGATCATTGACAATCATTGTGCTAGAAGAGGACATGTCCTTAACCAATTACTTACCCTATTAGATGCCGGGTCACCAAAGGCATAGCCGTCTCCAACAGTCGGGCATCTGATTCCTCATTATTCCCTATTAGATGGTGGGTTCACTGGTGGAAAAAAGGAATAAACAACGTTTTTATTTGTCTTTTGGAACGTTTTATAACCGTTTTTATGCGGGCGACGCAAATGGTCGAGCCTCTTAAAGAACGTGTTGTAAGCGTTATTTATACATTAATTTAAAAGAAAGCTTATCGCTAAAGCGTTTTTTAAAGTGGGTAAGGTGGCGGGAATCTACGAGGCATAAAGAACGCTTTCACCTTGAAGCGTTCTTTATGTCCGACTATAAAAAACGCTTGTTTAATGTAAGCGTTCTTTATGAAGCTTTATAAAAAACGTTTATCTTGATAAGCGTTCTTTATGACATTTGGCGCGAGAGTATAAGAAACGCTTATACATATAAGCGTTTCTTATATGGTCCTTTTTTTATATTTTTATTTTTTATACAATTTATTACCCTGCGCATAACACAAAATTAAAATCACAAAATCATTCAAAACCTGTTTGCATTATATATACCAGATCAACCAAACTGGTGAATTTTAATTAATAGATCAATAACAGTACTTTGTTTGCATTAATATTATACCAGCGCACATAGGCTTAAGTGTAGTATCGATGAACTACAACATTTGTAACTAGCTAGTTAACCAAACTACTAAAAATGGTTCAAGTTCGATCATAACATGTACAATACAACCATTTGAAAAAAGAAAAGATAGATGACTCATGACTTCTGCTTCTGATCAATTTAGTGCTTTCAACACATGTGTGCGCCATCTCCTTATTGACAAACTTGAGATCGGCTTGTGAATCAGTATTGAGAAGAAATCAACAAGCTGCACACGAGAATTATAAAAGCAATTAAGTACACCATTTAAACTTATCCAAACATGTGCAAATAGTTAAAATCACCAATTCAAACACAAAAGTATTTATAATACGTACATGAGAAGAAATTTCCAATTCGCTAAGACAGTTGTTACCTCTGTTAAAGATGGAAGTACCGACAATCATGATGATTCTTCTACTGATACAAAAGAGACAGAAGAAGAAAAACATGATACAAAAGAGACAGAGGCAGATACAGATAAAAGGATGAATGAGAACTCATAAACAGAGAGGTTGAAGAAATTGGCTAAAAAGTTAAGTGAGGCTGCCACGAAGTAGAGTCCAGTGGAGATTAACGAATTACCGGTTACTTCATGACCTTGAATGAAGAAAACAGTTTTCTAGAATAGTTGTATGAGGAGGATAAGAGGAACCTTAGTCTATTATATGGTGGCATGGGGGACTATATCAAGATAAAGTGGTACCAGATCGCCCGGTTGATGAGTTTCATGACTTATGGATGGAAACGGAGGTGGAGAAGATAGGCACTTCTCCATCTTTAGTTTCGATTGGATTCGCATCTTCTTTCAGTTTTGAACATCAATAGGTATGAGAATCTTCAATTACTTGGACATGAATGTCTGTAGATTGCATGCAGTCAATTGGAATACTAGCCACACATTGTTGATGTGGGGTGCATCATACCTTTTAAAAAAAACTAGATGAAGGTCCCTTGACAATTAAAAAGATTGAGAGATTCCCCCTAAGTATGATTCCCCCTGAGTTTGCATGTTAAGCGACTTTAACAAATGATAGCAATAAGTGACAGTTTTTATGCACAATAAGTGACAGCTTTTATGTTATACTGTAACCTTAGTAGAAAACTTTCTACTATGGTTAAAGTATAACATAAAAGCTGTCACTTATTGTGCATAGAAGCTGTCACTTATTGCAAGCACACATAGGTTAACAACAAATGCGCGCGCCACAGTTTGGTTTGCATGCAAAATTATTCCCAAACAATACACACACAATTAATATATTTCACGCCTTAATCCCAAACAAACAGACGCCTTAATCCCAAACAAACAGATCATGTATTTTCCTGATTAAGAAGTTCGGTTTGCAAAATTAATTACCTCATCAGCACAACAATAGAGCCGACAGATCTAGCGCGCATGTATGTTGTTCCTTTCGCTAGTTGGGGTTGTAATCCAGAGGCACCGTTGTGCGTGCGACAGGGCATGTATGTTCCCTGTTCGTGCGATTTGCAAAATCAAAATTAATTACCGAAGAGTATACATATGAAAATAAGGATCGATAGGCATATATGTGTGTTCGCAGCTCAATATTACCGATAGTGAGAGAGCTCGAGGCGCCGACGATTGATATCGACGCATGCATCAACAGTTTGGCCGCCGGGTTGCAGAGAATATTAGAAGCTAGAATATTGATGATGAAGATGGTGAGGCAAGATATCGGAAGAAAGGGGAAGAGATCGAAGAGGCGCCGCGGCGGAATTGAAATGAATTTAATTCTGGGATGGTTTGGATTGAGAAGCTAGCGTGTTTACAGAGAGCGTTTACAGTGGTAGGGGAACAGTCGCGATTTGATTGATGAGAAGACTGGGCGGGAGAGCGAAAAGAGGGTATTAATTTAGGTAACATAAAAAACGCTTCACTTAAGAAGTGTTCTTTATGCTAGCATAAAGAACGCTTCTTAAGTGAAGCGTTTTTTATGTTATCGCGCCCAAACACATAAAAAACGCTTCCTTCCTGAAGAGTTTTTTATACATGTCTCTTTAAAGAATGCTTTGTAGCAAAGCGTTGTTTTTGACTTTGGGCGTGATAACAAAAACAACGCTTTGTTTACAAAGCGTTGTTTAAGATGTCCGGCCTATGATAAAAAAACGATTTACAATATAACCGTTGTTAAAGGGGCGTTGTTTATTCTTTTTTTTCCAGCAGTGGTTACCAAAGGCCGAGGTTGTCCCCAATAGCAAGGCATCTGTCCAACGATCAGTTTATTCTATTGGAATATAATACGAGTGGACCTGTAGCAGTCATCTGCTCTATTGTGATCACTATGCACAACCAGGATTCCCTGGATTTCTTCTCATATACGATTCTTTTCACCATGTGATTAAGTTCTTCTAATCATCTTATGTGAGATCTTTTCTGAGGTTATAGTGACTATATTATCCATGTAGTTGCCTAAACACATTGCCTAGAAGTCATTTAAGTCATTTTCGTATCCTAATACATGTGCTCATGAGAATGGTATTACCGTTTCTCTAACAAAGTTAATACTTAGAATGACTAAGGATAATGTGGTGTATCTCGTTAGTCATTTGTGAGCAGTATTTCCTTAACCAGTAATCATAACTCAATTCAAGTTCGTATTTAGTATTGCCTTAGTCCGAAGACATTCACGCACAATTAATATCGCGGGATAGTCGACAGTTAAACTCATATAAACATTTCAATATAAAAGCATGCATATCACTCTTAGAAAGCATCACACAAATGTCCGAACCCATGGAAATCCTTAGGAACATAGGTGAAATACCCCAGATTTTTATTACCTTAATTAATTAGGGTTAATTTAAATCATGAACAATAATTGCTATAAATATTATTATGTCAATATATAGTCCAAAATGGACATTAAACTATACACTGAATCTCTAACCAAAGAGAGAATATTATTAAGGAGAAATTAACTCTTAAATTTAATATCACATGTAACATACTAGTACATATATTAAATTTCACAAATATCACTCATTAAACTATATAAATATTATATATAGCCAAAACAAATCATATACAATATACACTTACATATATACTCAAAAACAAGGAAATTACACATGCATATGTTACCAACTAACACCTAAATAAGTCCATAACACACCATTAACATGTAATATTATTGTAAAAAAAAAGAATTCAAAAGACTTCCCCATCATATGTAACTGATTTTCATAAGGAAAATGAGAGGAAAAAAATGAATTGTCAAAAGTGGAACAAGTACGCCTATTTACATACAATAATAGCTATTTTGTACTTATACCCATAATTTTCTCTCATCTCCTCTCCCTCACCTAAACAAATCGATTTTCTTCCCCATCCTCCTCTTTATACGGCTACTACAAAGAAAAGAACACCACAAAAAAAGGTTTTAGCATCCGACGCTTTCGGACGCTAAACATCAAAAATCAGATGCTAAATGTGTTTAGCGTCCGATTTTTGATGTTTAGCCTCCGACGAATATCGGACGCTAAATGCCTGGACGCTATTTTTTTTGTGTCCGTGGACACTAATTTGTGTCCACTTGGCATCGATTTTTGTTTCAGACGCTATTTAGCGTCCGATTTTGGACGCTAAATAGTGTCTGCTAAATGGTCGCAAATTGCTTAATCGGACGCTAACTAACTGGAGGCACATTAAATACAACTTTGCGTCCAATTTTTTTTTCAGACGCTAAATAGCGTCTACTAAATGGTCGCAAACCGCTTAATCGGACATTAACTAACTGGAGGCACATTAATTACAACTTTACGTCCAATTTTTTTTCGGACACTAAATTGCTTCTACTCATCAGACGCTAATTTAGATCTTCGGCGCTAAATTACTATTCAGACACTAAATTGTGTCTATCTGAAATACCCCTAAATTAATTTAAATTAATTTAGGGGATTTCTTTTATTAAAACCGTAAATAATACCATTAATTATTATATTATAGTATGGAATGGTGAATAATAAATCATTATATCCTTATATGGAGTTATGAAAATTAAATCATGGGATTTCTCCCATTTAATCCTAAAGAAAACTTTTAAATATTGGATTACCATATATTATTATATAGTATTATAAATTTAATAATAAGATTTACAAGTCAATAAATCTTGGAAAAATTTCTAAACACTCCAAGTATATTATAAAGATTTTAGAAAGAGTTTGAACATTGTTTTGAAACATAAAAGTCAATATAAAATTCTAGGAACCCTAAAGCTTCTCAAGCATTGCTAGGGTTGACTTTTTGAGAATGGTCAAACCAGCCCATGAAACCTATACCAATAAATAGGTTATGGAAAACCATGAAGATCGATAAAAAGAACGTCAAAAACGGATCATCCTAGCCAAAGTTATGATAAAATGAAGTTTAGAGCCAAAATTTTGAAAAAAATGCTGATGTGGCAAGTCTGCTGACTCACCCGCGCGCCTCGGGATACGCGCCCAACAATTAGCCGATTTTATCCCCTTGTTTTCCGGTAACCGATACCAGATTTTGCCCTAACTTGTGACCTTCATAACTTTCTCATCTTTTGGAATTTTTGAGTGTCGTCTTCTTTGTTGTCTTCTCCTACACTTCCTCTTCACAACCATAACTCACACTAAACCTAGTTCATCCTAAATCAACCGGAAATTCGATCCAAAGTAGCCACCCTGCAAAACCGAAACCGTAGATTCCAGTTTTCCTTCGATTTCAGGTAAGATTCGTCTTGCCATAATTTCCTCGTCTTTCAACCAAAATTCGATTTCTTTAGCTCGTTGTGTAGACCATTAATCTCTCTACAACTTTCGTGTTGATGACCAAGGCTGATTCATAACCGATTGGGAGAGCGCGACGTCTAAAGATCTCGATTCACCATTGCATTAAATCGTACAGAAACACAAGGTATAAACTCGTAACTTTCGGCTCCGATTTCTTTCTGTGTAGTGCATGTTAGGGTGAGTTCTTGCTATCATTGTGTAGAGTTAAGTTTCCTCTTTAGATTAAGCCCAAGAACAAGTTCTAACTCGATCTGTACTGAAAATTATAGTGTTGCAAAGTTGGCTACTCAATCGGTTTGTAAAGGGGGAATTTTTCCAGAAACCGAAATTCAATTCGTTCGATTCGAGCAATTCTGGTGAGTTTCTTTCAAATTTTTCCGATGATGCTAACCGATTATGCATTGTCAACCAACCCATTGTATCAATTTAGTTTATTATGCACTAGATTTGGAGAATTTGGTAGAATTGAATTCGGAAACCCAAACTAAACCCTAACCTCGAACCAGAATCGAAAACCATTGAATTCTGCATTATAGCTAGCGAAATCGGTACCATTAGAACCGGGATTGAATTTCGAAACCATAGAAACAAGAATCATCGAATTTGGCTCTGTAGATTTTGAGGAATTGACAGATTAGTACTCAAGTTCGGTTTTGTTTTCGCTGATGAACTAGAGGTTCAGGGACCGTCCGATCGGGTTTTAAAGAATTGGACGGTCGAGATTAGATCGTGGTTAATAAAGAGTGTTTTAAGTTTTATAATATTTCAGAATTTAGCTCTAACTTGTTGAATTTAGTTAATGGCCTTCCCGAATGTGTTTTGACTTGAAATTTTAACCATAGATTCCTTATAAAATCTAGTTTATTTTGATGTAAATTAATATGGTTTTGGAGTTTTTAAACGTAAGTTATGATTTTTGCAAGTTACGGGTTTTCTGGAATTATTTGGTTAATTTAAAAAGATATTTTTATGAAATAAAAATTTTATAATATGTATAAAATGTTATAGTTGTTGTATATTAAATTTGGGAATTTTTGGACAATGGTAAGTGGGTTTAAAAATTGTGTTTATGAGTTTTTCATAAGAATAACTTATAATATATGGTTTTTAATGTAACCAAAATTAAAGTATGGTTTGTTAATAAACTTTTAAGCTGGGTAAGATAAGGAAAACTAAATTAACATCTTATAACATTTGTTTATAAATGTTTTGGGTAATAGCTTTTAAGAGGGGTGAAATTATTTACATATATGTATATATACTTATATGGAAGAATTAAAATAGGAACTTATGTTAAATCAAGGAATTTAATTATTCTACCTTTTATTTATTATATTATATGGGAGTTAATATTCTTAATTAAAACTAAGGAATATATATATATATTTACACCTATATTAAAAGGGAATAAAATTGTAACTTAGGGTAAAACGGGGTGTAACACCCCAACCCGAAATCCAATAACCTGAACGGCGATCACTCCCAAATAAAATACAACTGCAGCGGAAACAACCGGGCGGTATTACAATGCCGTTGGCCACCCTTATGACCAACAAGGCTAAATCCAAATACAATCTCCAAAAGTCACGGTCTGAATACGAATACAATCCGAGATACTAGGAATCAAACTCAAATGTAAAATACTTAAGAAAAACAAATAACTAGTAGGAGACTCCCATAGCTTGAATCTACCCCACCTACACTCGGTGTGGTAATCTTCTCAACTTCAGGTACCTGAAAAATGGGGGTGCCCCCAAAGGGGCTCAGCAAACAATGCTGGTATGGAAAACGTGCAGCCCATCGTCTACCGGGCCACACCAACTACTTTGTCGAATACATGCAGTTCATTTTTATAAAGCTGTAAACAAGCATAGTCTGATAATAACAAGTATCCATACAAGGACAATAATGTCACATAGAACAAGACTTCAGAAGGTCAAGTTAGCTGAACTGATTCATTTGATAGCTGTCGGGTCCACACAGTGGGACTGACAGATGTATAAAAGTATATCAATATAGTGGAGGTATAGTGACCTCGTTATAGAGAAAGGTTGGGCAGTTAGTCCCCAGGAGATAACGTAGTTAAACCCTATACTGAGAGCTGATGGGAAATAGAACCACAAGAGGAATGATCTTCCTCTCCACTGAACTGATGGGCATTAGAATCCCCCGAGAGGAATAAAGTCTTCCTCTCCACTGAAATGTTCCGTCGCGATGTAATTGAATAGGAGACGACCTGAGACAGGTACAACTCCTGAGCATGCATGGCCAGATCCAACTGGCTCCTCGTACTCGTAGTATAGTATTGTAAGTGTCATATAAAGACGTTAAACAAGAACACAATGTGTATTGTCAATTACCACGTTAGGGTAATGACGTTTGTTATAAAGTGAAGTTAGTGAGAGACTCGAGTACAAGTCCTCGGTATACTGAAACGCAGGTAATCCCACTGGTATAGTAGTGTTTGTATGCGTGGGACATACACGTTGTAGTCAGCATCATTCACGCGCAATAAAATAATACAACAGTGCACCAGAGTAAACAACATTTACCATTATTATCTTGGTCGTTATTTCAAACAACAGATAGCACACAAGCCGGTGTAATCCGGTAGAAAACAGGTTGCAAGAATCCCATACCGTTCACCGTAGACTGTACTTGTTTAATTCCCGGTCAACGTTGGTCAAACAAAGTCCTAGAATAGGATTAACTGAGAGGGTTAATTTATGTTACCCTTATATAATAATTTTATTGGATTCTTTTAACAAATCTCGTATTTGTTATCTCATGTGAGGTTTATTTCTTTAATTACCTCATGATTTAATGTATATCTTATTTGTTATTCCTTTTTGATTTATTTATAAATCCTTTAATGTACATATATGTATTCATATATTCATGTATATTTGTTGTTTATTTAATTGTCTAAGTGACATAACAACTTATATTTTCTTAATATATTAAATGTCTTACAATGACATAATATTCTTATAATCCATTATTCTCCTTTTAGTCAAATAATATCTATGTTTTTCCTTTAACTTCCTTATAACTATATAAGCCATAGTTCTAATTCCATAATTCTTTAAAAATTCTTTCTTCTAATCCCTCCAATATCCATATAGGACCTATACTTATTTAATCTAAATTATTACCCTTATACTTCGGTTATTTATAAACAACCATATTAATTCATAAACTTTACATTAAATTCTAATCTCTCTATATACATAGTTTAAATTCCTTATTAATAAATCACAAACTACCATTAATATTTTGGTATTACTTTTAAATATTGTAACTTTTGAAAATTACAACTTAGCTCCTCTTAAGTCTCGGCCAATATATATATATTCCTTATAATTGCAATTTAGCCACAAAATCTTATAATCTTTACATAACGCCTTATGAACTATAGTTTTAATTTTAATTCTCCATAAATGCCAAATATATATATATATCAATTCTTAAATTACCAACTAACCCCAAAGATTTCGGCTTTGTCATTTATTCTCCCTTAATTACATTTTCATCCCAAACTTTTAATAACTTCTTATAACTTATAAACTATAGTCTAAATATTTAATTCTAAAAATTTCGAAGGTGAACCTATTAAATCTCTAATTTTGAATTCGCCCACATAAGTTCCAAACTTTCATAACAACTTTATAATTACATAAAGCCCAAAACTTTATAAAATGTTATCTTAACATTGTTTAAATGATCTAAAATCATAAACTTAATTCCTAACCTTATATTATATTATAATAACACCAAACACGCCCCTTAATGTCTTGGATATAAATAAACACACTAAACTTTGTAAAAATTACATTTAAGCCACATAACTTAATTAATTAGTCATTTAAGCACTAATAGAATATTTTTAACTCAACAAACCTTAAGATATAAATTTATATACCTAAATAGCTCATTAAAAACTATTTAACACATAGACCATTTGGTCATAATTTAATTGAGAACATATTGAAATACCCCAAGCCTTGATATGTTGTGTAAATGTTAAACTATGGTATTAAAAGGCTAAAAAGTGCCTTAGAAACATCAATGAACCATTTAAACCATGGTAAAACAAAATAAAACACTAAGACACGGTGTGAGCAAAAACATGCTCTAAGCTTGGAGTGAACTTGGTTAGGACCCAAAGAGCCTACCAAGACTTGATAATGTTTAATTATGATTTTATAAGGCTAATTAAGTCCTTAGGAAACTTTGGTAGACAATGAAACCAAACAAAACACAAATAAATACCTTAAAGTCAATAAGAGCAAAAATGTGCTCTAAGCTTGGGATAAATTTGTATAAGACCTAATGCTCATACCTATACCTTATAAATAGTTAAAGAACATATTAAATCAATTACCAAAGAAAACCAAGCTTGAAAACAAGTTAAAACAAAATGTGCTTTAAGGAGTCTTAAAGCACGTTTTTGAAAAATTGTCTTGTAAATGAGTTTTGAATGGCTAAATGTCCATCATTACTCTTTAATTAACATGTGTACTATATAGTATCACATTTGGGTGGCTATATCAATGGGAAATCAAAAATTTCACTTCTATGTGCCTTGTTTTTGTGAATAGTAACTTTTATAAGCTAGTTTGTAACATATGTTGTTATAAGTAATTAAATTGGTCAACAAAGACTATTATACCCTTCTAAGTATATGGGGGGCCGATTTCATAAGTGGTGAGTCACCACCCTTGCTAGTTAGTTAAAGAAAGAAAGAAAAAGTAAGTAAAAAGGTTACTTTTGCTTTATAACATAAATATCTCCAAATCTTACATCTCTCCTCACTTTTCCTTCATTTCTCCTTGCTCCCATCGTCACCTATCTTCCTCCTCCCTTCTCCATCTCGTTTTGCTACAGCCCACCTCCATTCTTCATCTTTGAGTGCTTGTAACTCCTAACTCCATGCTCCGAATTTAATTCCGAGACTACCGTTCTCTTAGTTGGAGCAAGCTCTACAACATTGTCTTTTCAAATCATCAAAACCACCATTTCGGTGCCAAGGAGAACTTCCATGGAAGGAGCTTGAGCTTACATTTTTATGCCTTGTTGATCACCTTTGCTTCAAGGTAAGGAAAAACCAAAGAAAACTCCATTTCCTTCATTTTTGGTGTTGACCGAAAATGCACCATGTAATGGTGTCTTCTCTTGTCTTGTTTTAGCTTCATTTGAATCTTCCAAGGGCTAGGAGGAGTCCTCTCTTGATACTCATTCAAGCTCTCTTTCCATTCAAAGGTAAAACAATTACCTTAATGTGTTAAAACAATATAGTAACTAGGGTTTACAATGAGATGAAGCATAATGCTTGAATACTCATTCTATTATGTGTACATTGTTTAGAAGTTGACAAACAACCAAACATCCTACCGGTTTTACAAGGAAACAAGAAAGAAGTTTGTGAGGAAAAAGAGGTAAACAAACTATCTCAATGTAGTTTAAATGCCTTAGGAAAATGAGCTTGATTTGCTTAATAAAATACCTAAGGAGCCAATGGTGAATGACCTAGAGAAATGCTCTCAAGGAGTTTATTAAGGACATATGTATTGTTGGGTGTATTTGCAGGTCAAAGGCATTACTTATGTGGGAAATTCAGTGTTTAAGTTTAATGCAATTTAAGGGCCTAAGAGCCATGTTATTTAAGGGCCTAAGTGCCAAGCAATTTAAGTTTATGCACTATATTGTGATGTGTGTAGTTTAAAGGTTTAGTTGGGTGTAAAGAACATTTCTTGTGAAGGTGAATGTGTTTGATGGTTAAAGGATGAAAAACCATATGTTTGTGTATAAGAGTGTGTATTAAGAGATTGAATGTTCTTGATTGTCTAAAGGTGAAAAACAATGTGTTTTGGTGTAAGGTGATACAAGAGAAGCTATGGCGAAATTTAGTTGATAAACAAAAGAGTTTATGTGTTGTAATGAGATTTTATGACCTAGAAGGTACTAGGAATTTTTAAGTGTTAAGATGGTGAAAGAAAGTGAATTAAGGTGTTCTTAGGTGTTAAGATGCCTTAGGCATAGTCTTGGAGATTTAGGGAACTAATGGATGATTTCTTGATACACCAAGGTGATGGTGGAGGTGTCGTAAAGTCTTGTGCAAAGTTTGGTGAACAATGAAGTGTAACGTCTTTGTGAAGGTTTAGTTATGAACTTGTGGGAAAGACTTGAGGAGTGTGTGTAAAGGGGATGAGTGTAGTGCAAATGATGTTTAAAAGGGTGGTTATAAGGTAGTGAGGGAGTACTTTGGTTAGGTGAAGTTTTAGGTAAGAATACAAGTTACAAGTGTAAGAAAAAAATGTTCTAAGTGTTAAGGACTTAGTAAAAGTTGAGTAAAAGTTTAAGGAATTTTTGGGATGTTTCGAGAGGGTTTAAGTGTGCCCAAAAGATGTTAAAACATGTGGGAGAACATGTGTAAAGCATAGGAAAAAATTGGGATGAATTTGGAGTTCAGAAAGAGGAGAAAAGCACATTAGAAAATTGGTTCTGCAGTGGACCGCCCCTACGGACCGCCCCTGTGGGGAGGTCCAGTGCAGAGAAGTGAAAAAAAAAAGAAACGTGTAGCATCTGTTGTGGACCGCCCCAGAGGGGCGGTCCAGACCAAATGAAGAAAAAAATTTGTTTAAGGCTCCTAATGATGGGGGATTGAATGGTAATGGTTTTAGATGATGTTTAGGCCTTGTTTGGTGACTTTTAAAGGCCATTGGAAGTATAAACAAGTGTGAGAGTGAATGTGTAAGTTGTGAACTTAAGATCACATAAATAAATTAAGTACAACGGGATGATGGGGTTAACTATGGGCATTAGATATTAAACAATCATGTCACCCCGATGTTAATGACAGTAATTGTGATGTTACCAGTTGTACGGGGTTTGTTCGAGGAACCTAGGAGGACACAATATAGTGGACCGTGGTGAAAGGTATGGTTTTCTTGCAACCTGTGTCCTACCGGATTACACCGGCTTGTATGCCAATGTGTTTTTCTGAGTGTTTGCCACCTTGTAAGATTAAAACATGTAATGAGTTTATAGTAATTCATTTATGTGGCGAATTTGGCCTCCGATACCATTTAACCTCAAATATGTGTTAAACCTTAGCTAACCAAATCTAGGAACACATGAGTGATCGGTATTCGGAGTTAGCGGCCCAAACCTTGGGAACGTTCTAACCACGGCTATGTGTGAGTTAGATGGATATTGTTGTTGTATGCAAGTGTGTGAACCTCCCTTGTGTGCTTAACTCGGTTATGATACCGTATGGTGTGTGGATGTGGTAGGCTCCATAATGGATCTCTAACTACTTATTTATAAGTATATATGTACTAATGGGGGGTGAGGAGTCCGGTCATGTTCCGGCCACGCGTGTGATGGACGGGAGTCGATGTCATATCCGGTTCGGCTCTCTTGGTGTATGTATAGGTTGTATTCCAATTTGGTTTCTACCTTCCCTTAGCTTATCCAAAGCTAGTTACTGACTCACGTCGGGCCACAGGGGCATACGAATGTTATTTCGGTGTGCTTGGGATTACTATATCTGACACACCTTGGGTTTAAGTTAACCGTTCGATATAACTGGACGGTAACGAGGTTGGTAACGAGCTTAGCATGAGATTGGCAATAATCTCTAGGCTCACTATGTATACTAACTATGGTGGAAGGTTCCTTGTGTGAACCGATCTTATGGTGTTTTGTGTTGATATTGTGCTAGGCAATTTCCCTTGCTATGCTATGATATGTATACGTTAGGTGTTTAAAATGAATGCGATGTTATCATGTGTACACCGAAACAAGAAAGGTTTTGTTATGTTTTGTTATGTGAGGAATGAGATATGTTGTAGGATATGGAGTGTGTGGATCATGGAAATGAATCCCAGTTGTGACAAGAGGCGTTTAAGGATAACCCGATTAATGGGTACGTGTCGTTCATTAAGGAAGTAGCTCCGTTTTAGAGGAGAGCCGCTCTAGGGTTAAAGGAATCATTGGATGATTTGTTAAGCGTGGATGTGTTGGATATATATTGAGCCCTATTGTTGGGTGTATGCAAAGTGTTGTGTGTTTATGGTTTGTATGCATGATTTAAATATAATCAACTGCATGCTAAGACGACAATTAGTTGTGCGTGGCCCGGTAGCATGTGGGCTGCGGGATTACCATACAGCAAAGGTGCTGAGCCCCTTGGGGGCCACCTTTCTCTCCTTTTCTATTTCAGGTACAAGGAGCTGGAAGCCGTTTGAGAGTAGGACGGGTAATGTTTATACATGGGTAGCCATTTAAATGGCGTAAGCATTGTAGGCGTAGTAAGACCGAAATTGTTATCGGCATCAGTTATAAATATCGGTATGGTTGAAAGGTGTTGTTGTTGTGAATGGAAGGGGTAGTATTGTGTAGTCGCTCGGGAATTTAGCCCATCAGACCGTACAATGTTTATGTATTAGCCTTGTTAGCCACGTGGGTGGTTAACGGCGTGTAACACCATTGAAATAAGTAATGTGATGAGTTGAATTTTCCGCTGCAGTTTGATGTTATGTTACGGTGGTAGTTGGGGTGTTACACATATAGTATATAAAAGTGGATTTATATATCATAAAAACTATCATAAATCATATGAAGTCATAACTTATGTAAAAATTATTGTAATGTCTTATATTGATTCTTAGCTCAAAATGAGTATTTTTGCCCTTGATTAATTCGGCCCTAATTTATTTGTAACATAAATAAATTTTATGACACAAAAATGTGTCTTAAGGTAAATATTTTCCATATATGTTATAGATTACATTTTTGGCATTTAATACCATATAGTTTCGGTTAATTAAACCTAGGAGATGTACATAATTTTTGTATAATTTTTAGAAGCTTAATAAAGCTTATAACATAAAGATTTACTTAAATAAACTTACTTCTTAACAAAGGTGGTTTAGTGCTTGAACTCTTCTTTGAATCTCCAAGCTTTCTCCAAGGTAATATGATGCTCACTTCGGTTATATGCAAGTGGTGAAGGTGTTTAGGAGTTAGATCTTCAATAAAGATCTTAAGTAGATTGTAAGTAGTTTTACAAGAATTTACCTTAGACTTTTTCTCTTATAAATTCGGCACTCCTAAGGTAGATGAAGAACAAAGTTTCCTTCATGAAATGAAGAAGAAAGAAACCTTAGAAGAAGTAGAACTTGGTTACACATAAAAATGTGCTTTAAGGATTTTCAAGCATTAAAAACTACCTTAGGATAACCTTGAAATGCTCCTTGGATTAATTGGTTTGGAACTCCTTGGAGAACTAATTGATGCCGAATGCTTATTGATGTGCTAGGATGAGTTTTGCTTCAAGGCTTTGACAAGAGATGCTAGGAAATTACCTTAAAGATGAAGGTAGAAGTTAAAACTCCATTAATGGACTTAAGAGCTTCAAAGGAAGAAGATGAAGCAAGAAGAGAGAGGAGGAGCCTTACCAATTCGTTGATGAAGAGTGCAAGGAGGGAAATGAGACTAAATCACGTATAAGGTAAGAGAATGCAATTTGGAATGATTTTTGTTTTGTCAATTTTTAATGTCAAATGACTATTCTTTTCTTTAGTTATCCATGGGTTATTGGCTCAATAAATGCTCATGTTATCTGCATAATTTCGGACATGTGGGGTGTGACAAGGCAGATGGAGAAAATAATGGGAGCTAGAAGACAAGGTAAGTTAGGTAAGGTATATTCTTTTGATTTTTCTATGTTTTGTGCTTGTCTTCTTCTCCTCTTGTAGATGAACGAATTTCAAGGGGTCAAATGAGGTGTCTCAATCGACATTGAAGAGCCAAGGAAGAGCAAAGGAAGGTCACATGGAGAAAAAGAAATCAAAGGTGGAATCTAGATATACTTTTTACCTTTTTGCATTTTGTTTTTCCTAGCTCACATGGCATTATTCCAATGCATAATTTCGACAGCTTGGTGGTCAAATGAGACCTACATACTTTGACATTAAGTAATATAACACATGGGAAGGGGAGTCACCATGTTCTATGCCTTTTAAAACTTTAAATGCAAATTTTATACTAGTTTTTGGGCATAACTTCGGCCCCTATAGAGAGCCTTGTTGACTAGTCTCTCCAACTGATTTAGAAGTTCATTTTAACCCTATTTAAGATTACCAATTCGTGGCATGTCAAAAACTACAAGGCAATTGCGTAAAAACGCGTTTCGTGACACCCGAAGGTGTGTTTTTGTGCTCTAAGGAAATTTTGGGAAACAAATTGTTTTTATGAGTTCCAAGTGTTTGTAAACACTTTTTTATAGTAAATAAACATATATTAAGATGTTACATTGTGTTATATGGGGTTATATCAACTCATGACATAATTTACGGGCCCATCGGACACTCCCGGGCCAAAAGGAGCGCTAAGAAATCCTTCTATGGTTTTTGTTGAATTTGAGAAACCACTTCGTGGGTTCTCTTTAGAATGGTTATATTGATGTTAGGAACTCTAGGAATTAATTTTATAGAGAGTTCGTGCCAACCTCGGCACTCCTCCGGACTTTTCGTGCTTTAAGGGACGTGCGTGAGCACTCCCGCACGTTTGCGTTTTTGACTGAATATAGCTTAGGGAATATGTTTATATATTCATATAGTTGTATGATCATTTGGTTTGAATTTTATAGGGTCATACAAGGTCATGTTTGACCATATGCTTCTAAGGCGTTTTAGCGTTTATGGAGAAACGACTGTTTTTACGTAACGTTCTCATGCATGGGTTTGCATGCGTACGTGAAATGATTTATAATAGGATTATTTTCCATTAAATAATGGTTTAATAATATTAATTAGATTTGGGGTATTTCACGGGGAGCTAATTAAAACAACACATATATTAACGTAATACTATTGAAGCTAATATCCTAAGGTGTAGTAAAGGAAATACCTTATAAAACGTACATGGAATGCAGATAAACGTTGAAGTAATAAAGATAGTTTAAATACAATAAGTTACATGAGGGATGTCTTAATTAAATTCTAATACAGGTATACTTATATATATTAAATAAATAAAGGAAAACACTTTATTTTATAAACCGTCTATCGGTTGGGTTATGCCTAAAAGATAAACATAATTAAATATAATAAAATTCTTAAAGATGTAGTGGGTAGATCTTAATACATAAAGATATATATATATATATATGTTAATAATATTAAATTAGATGAGGGAAATAACATTCCTTGTGATAGTTATAATAAGAATAGATAATATATATATATATATATATATATATATATATATATATATATAATATATATATATATATATATATTACCTTAGGATTTTAATCGGTGTATAATTAGATAGTCATTGATGACTTAAGGGTTTAATTACACAGCATAAACGTAATACGGTCTTGGGTTAACTCACTAAGCCCAAGTCTATGAACTCCAAAAGCCCACTTAAACAATTCAAAGAGAGGTTGGGCCACTCTCAGGGTTAAATCCTAAATCGTTCCAGTTCAAACGAAATGGGCCTAACATAGATTTAATTAACGAAACCTAGCCCAAATCCTTGTGAGAGAATAATGGTAAACCTGGAACTGTAAATCAGTAAGAATAGAAGGTTGTTTAGTTTATAAGTCCCTTAACTAATCAACACTTGGAACACCTTAATTACAGGATACTATTGGGGAATCACTCATTCAGGTTAATTACTGTTCTTCACATACCAGGTACGATTTCTCGTACTCCGATACTTTTGCTGATTGACTTATGAGACATTTTAAAAAAATGCTAACTGAGTTTAAGAGGAATTTCTAAGAGGAAATGGTTGTGTGACTAACTCGGCTTGTGTGACTAACTGAGCCTTGAATGTGAAACTTACATGGGTATTGGTTCCTTCTATTTGGTGTTCCATTAGACATTAACTGCTTAGGGTTTACACTTCTGCACTCTGTAGGATTGAGTGTTTTGGTATTGCTCGGGTAGTTAGTGATCTAGTGGGAATGTGGAGAAGGTCAATTTTGGTAAATTGTTCTTTTGACTCTGGATATCGTTTCATCCATGAGCTGGGTCTTGATGTTTCGACGTGCGCGCGTCTTCAATGGTAACAGTGAGGGGCTGTATATCCCCTGTCCTAAAAGGACGTACTTGGCGGTGGAGGCCATCTCTCCCAGTTGATTTGTTTCCACTCTTGAGTTGTTGGTTCTTGGATCTATCTTTTCATTCCTAGTCCTTTGTGACTATCTGAGTCTTTCTACTCCTAACTGGAATTGGTTCTAACTTGAGCATTGGATGTTCACTAACCCTTGGTGTGGTTTTTGGATTGACTAACTTTACCTTTCTATTATTATCTTTATCCTTGACTTGTTAACTTGATTTGGTGATTTGTGAAATGCTTTGTTCCTCTGTGTGGTTTAAGTGATTGTTTTCAAGCTATTATTTATTAAGAGTTGTATTATAAGTTTGTTTTTGGAGGATCGTACCAGTTCCATTCCAGGGAACTGACCCACCCCTCTCGGGGTGGGCTGCTTGGTTTTATCTTGCAGGTACGAGTTATTTTACAGGTGGCCACAAAGAGAGCCAGTGATTGAGATGGGATTAGATTTTGTGGAGAGTTTATGTGTTTATCTACTACTTTACTTTTGTTAAGTTTTCTCGAGGTTCAGTCCGTGACAATTGTAATCTTTAAGTTGTTAATTGGTGAGGTTTGGTGCCGGGTGTTTGGAACCCGATGGTCTGTACGCCTTTAGTATTTTATTTCCGCTATAAATATGTTAAATAGGGGCGTTACAGAAATTGGTATCAGAGCGTAGTTACGCTCTGAACCCGAGAAAACAAGCCGAGTGAAATACTTAGATTATAGGTGCACTTAAAACTGGGGAACTGGGGTAGAATTGGGAAGTGAGAATTCCAGAAAGGCGCGTGACCCTTACCCCATACTTACTTTACTACTTACGCTTTACTTAACGTACCTACGAACCGTCCTTAGGACGTTATAAATATTGCATATCGTACTACATAGATATTTAGATTCAACAATACGCTTTCTGAGTAACAAAATCGTCATACCAGCTAGATGTCTCGAAGAGGAGGAAGAGGAGCTGGTCCCTCAGGAGGCTATGGACCCGACGCTGTCACCCCAGAGGTCATAGCGTAGATTGTGACAGCTGCATTAGCTCAGCAGCAGGCTCAGATCCCACAGCCACCACCGCCACCACCTAATGGTCCACGGGAGTTCAACTGGCTAAAGGCAGTAAACGATCTTCGTCCCCCAGCCTACGAAGGCCAGCCAGAACCGAATACCTTAGAGAGATACATCGACGAGATGCAGAAGGCCTTCACCTCTCTGCACGTTCCAGCAGGTCGCCAGGTGGACATAGCGGCCTACTTTCTCCAGGGACCCGCGCATCGATGGTGGCAGACCGCTAGAGCTGAGCTGACTGCCCAGGCGGACTTCGGCTTCCCAGCCTTCTTAGTGGCCCTAAGAGCCAAGTTCTACCCATCCTACCTACAGAAGAGGATGAGGAGTGAGTTCGAGCAGCTGAAGCAAGGGAATTCCTCTGTTGCTGAATATTATAATAAATTTGTGGAGCTGCTCGCTGTTATTGGAGAGGGAGCTTACGCTTCGAGGTACCTGGTGGATAAATTCCACACCGACTTGAACTTCAGGATCATGACTATGATCGGTTCCACTAGAGGGATGACCCTACAGGTATGGAACATGATTTAGAATTTCTGGTACGCAAAGGTTTCCCCACTAACATATATTGTCACCCTACAGGAGCTAGCGGATGACGCGAATGACTGCGAGACCACCATTGCCTACCAGGACTCTGTGCTAGGCAAGAGGAAGGGGGATGGAGAAAAAGGAAATGGAGGGAACTTTTCCCAGAACTATGAGAGGAAGGGGAAGTTCTACAAGAGGAGGAACGAGAAGGCCATGGTCCCCTCATATACTAATGCTGAGCCACTCCGCTCCCAGCCATTTAAGGGTGAGATAAATTAGCAACTCCAATGTGGTTACATTTTGTTATCACAATTACTAACCTTGCGACTGAAAAAGGGAACCAACCTGCGAGAAAGTACTTCTGCAAGTGGTGCAAGAAGGACCACCCGGGCAAGGATTATAAGGGAAACCTGGTGGATTGCAACCACTGCGGTAAGAAGGGGCACAGATCGTTCGAATGCTTCCTGAACCCGGATTCCAGGAACTACAAGCCACGCACCGGAAACACTGCTAGAGCCCCAGTTGCTACTACTACTGGAGGAGGTCGAGGTGGCACAGGAGGTGCTGGACCATCTACCAGCCGCCCTGCCCAGAGCCATCCACAGAGGCCGGGACAGAACTACCCCCAGAGGCCGGGCAAGGCACCGGTCCTTAACATGGTGGACTGCGTCGAGGCAGCTAGTGATGACCCGAGTTCACCTGGTGAGGACTATTTCCCTCATGAAGAGGCTTAGACCCTTACCTTTTTACATTCCGTTGGCTAGTTTTTTTTCTTTGTCAATGTAAAAGGGATGAACTATAAACCCTTCATTTTGTTTCGTTTCGAACCTTTCATTTCCAGTTGTGAACCTTGACTTATTTATTTAATGGCAATTGTTGTTCAGCTTTCGATATTTGCTTTCCTATTTTGCCATTTTCCACACCCAACATCCCTTTTGAAGCCAAACCACCCCCACCAGAGAAGTGTGAGGTTTTGAGACCCGGGATGATCTTACTACGAGGTACCTGACCCCAGCATTCCGTATGCATTGTCCTCAGATCAGTGAGTTAGGTGTGAAGGAAGAAAATTTTACACACCCCTACCTTCAGAATGGTTCAACCATGAAGGTGAAGATCATGTGCCTAGGTAAGAAGTGGGACCACACCACCAAGAGCTATGAAGAGGTGGAGGTGCCACCAATCCCGGAGGTAGGCCTGTCAAATCGTATTTTCGTATCGTGTAAGTGATAGAAACGATACACGACACGAAATTTACATGAAGATACACGTATACGACACGAAATATTTTCGTATATGAAATTCTATATACGAAATGAATCCAAATACATGTAAACAAAATGAAATATACAAAATTTATTCGTGTGTACACGAATTACATACGTACACGAATAACTTGTGTACACGAATTAGTGAAATAAATGAGTAACACATATATAACTGAAATACTAAACATTATATTTACACGAATTAAAGAAATAAATAAGTACACAACGGAATTTATTGTGGTGTACATGAATTACATGTGTACACGAATTATATGTTATACGAATTATTTTCAGGTATTTTTCGTGTATACACGATATGTATCAGTTAGATACGACACGACACATTATAACCATGTATATACGATACACGACACGAATCGGTTTCGTATATAAAATTAAATACCTATACCTGTTAATGTCGTGTCATGTTTCGGGTCGTATATTCATTTTCGTTACTTTTTTACCAGGCCTACCAGGAGGAACTGCAGACCATCATTAGAGCTGCAGTTAAGGCAGCACAAGAATTGGAGGATGAGCCCGTCCCAGACCTAACCTCCGACATGTGCATCATCAACTTCTATGGAAAGGAGGGTAAGCTAGGGATGCACCAAGACAAGGACGAATTGCCAGAGTCCGTCACTAGAGGAGTTCCAGTAGTGTCCATATCACTTGGAGACGATGCGGAGTTCCTATTTGGTGATCAAAGGAGGATGGACATTGCTACCAAGATCCTCCTAAAGTCGGGTGATGTACTGATTTTTGGTGGGGCAGCTAGACTCATCTACCATGGGGTGAAGAGAATCAAGCCCAACACAGCCCCCACACCCATCATTAACCAGACCCATATGAAACCGGGCCGTCTAAACCTATTCTTTAGACAGACCTAGCCTTGTACTTTACAGTTTAAGCATTGTAAATTTTAAGTTGCTCATGAAGCTTTCAATAAGAATGGAAATTCTAAGATTTTATTGCTTCATTGTAGGGGTTGGAAACTCAGGGATCAGGTTGAATGTGTTGAACTAGGCTCAAGCAAAGAGCAATGGGATGGTCATCACATGTATAAACATTAACCCTGAGTAATTACCTTGGAACGTTTACCCAGAATCTTTAAAATCTATCCTATAATTTCAGGCACGTTCCTAGTTAATGGAGTGGAGGCCACATCCTGTTTGATTCTGGTGCCTCCCACTCTTTCATATCACAAGCGTTCCATGCTAAGATCAATGCTTCCACAGAGGGATATCCATGACTCTTAGTCTTGTTGCCTTCCAGAGAGCTGATCAAGTGTAGTAAGCAGTACAAGAATTTGACATACACATCAAGGGAGCAGACTTCCTTCGGATGCCATAGTTTTCCATGGCATGGGGTTCGACATAATTGTGGGCATGGACACGCTACAGCGGTACCGAGGCAGACTACCTGTGCAGAGCATCGTCTCCTCCTGAAGTCAGCTACAGGGATCACAGTGTCATTACCGAATGCAACCTAACACCGACTGTGAAGGTTGTATCGGCTTTATCCCTGATGAAGGAGGTGTCCAGGGGTGCTACCGCCGCCTCTACTGTTATGCCCAGGATCTGAGGACGGATCCGAAGTTCCAGAGCGATGTTCCCATAGTGTCGGAGTACCCCGACTTTTTTTCCAGAGGAGCTACCTGGACTACCACCACTGAGAGAGGTTGAATTCAATATCGACTTCATACCTGGCACGGGACCGATTGCTAAGGCTCCCTACCGGATGGGCCCTGCGGAGATGGTTGAGTTGAAGAAGCAGCTGCAGGAGCTACTAGATAAGGGTTTCATCAGACCCAGTGTCTCACCTTGGGGTGCTCCTGTGCTTTTCGTCAAGAAGAAGGACGGAAGCATGAGACTCTGCATCGACTATAGGGAGTTGAACAATGTCACGATCAAGAACAAGTACCCACTGCCCAGGATCGATGATTTGTTTGACCAGCTGTGAAATACCCCGTAATTAAAAACAGTGATTAATTAGGCTAATTATATTTTTAAAAGCTTAATTACACTCAAATAAATATGAGGGAACAAATCCCGAAGAAAACGGACCTTTAAAATGGGTTAAAAGCATAAACGAACCTTGAAGCGCGTTTTTCGAGGAAACCGGGAAAACACGACTTTAAGCAGGTCAAATAGACTCGTAACAGTTTTGGTCAACCAAATACTCACTAATAAATATTAGTGAAGCTTTAGAACCAATAAAATTAATTAAACGAGAAAATTCCGGAAAACGGGTACCGATTAGTAAGAACTGTAACAACCGGGAAGTTGTGGGGTAAGAGTACAAATAAACAAAGTTAGTGTGTCCACTTTGCAAATAAAAATAAAATGTGAGTGTGTGTGGGTGTGTGGGATCGGCAGCCTCCCTCTCTCACTTCCCTTAATTCCTCTCTTATACATATAAAGACAAAACAATAAAAGAAGAGAAAAGAAAACAAGTACAAAAGTAAAAATAGAAACTCTCTCTCCTCTAGCAACCCTCACTCACGATTTTTTTCCCCCTCCTTCTCTATTTTCTTCTCCTTCATTGCGATGGCCATGGAGTTTTGAAGAAACCCCCACAAACCTTTCCTTCTCTCCTATCTTTGAGTACTCAAACCTTCTCCAAATCCAATAAAAATTACACCATTGGAATCCCCTTGCAAAGGAGAACACTTTCCTCCTTTCAAAAATCCAAAAGCTCCACTTTCGTTCCTATGGGTATTCTCCATTCGAAGATTCAAGTCCACCATTAGAAGCACCTTCACCTCCTTGTTACTTTGAGGTAAAAAGAATTTCGAAAATCCATTAGTTCTAGCCCTTGTTTGCATTATAAGAAATTTCAGTTTTTGAACTCTTGGTTCCTTGTTGCTTCAGCCGATTTTGGCTCCTCCTTGGGCTAGGAATATTGTTCTCTTGCTAGTCAAGAACTTCATCCATTCATTGGAAGGTAATACCCTTGTCTAAACCCTAAAACATTTAAATTCTAGGGTTAGAGTGAAAATGAATGTTAAATGGTATTGTGTATTGTTATGGGTTGTAGCACTTGGTGTGTGAACCTCATTGGGACCGAGAACAAAGGAGAAGAAGAAGAAAGGAAAAGAAAGAAAAGAAAACTAGAAACACAAGGTAACTACCTCTACCTTGAGCTTGTTTTGTATGTAGTAGTGTAACAACTTTGGAGTAGTAAAATGAGTAACGAATTGAGGAATGAGTAGTAAGTATTGTAGTTATGAGTAATGAGATTGTAACAGTTTTGAAGTTTTTAAATGAGTTTTAAAAGCTTGGGAAAACATTGGGTATTGATTGAGTATGTGCAGGAATTTTATTGTGTTGTAGTGATGTTGAGATGTGGATATATGTATTGTATAAACAGGTTGTGAGAGTGGGAAATCGTGAGCTGAAATGGTGTGTGAGCAAGTAAGAATTATAGGGGAGACTATGTCGAATTTTATTTAGGAATTTGAGGACTTGGATACATTTGGAACAGATTTTGGAAAGTTAAAATGAGTGGTTTAGTAGCTTGTAACAGATTTGGATATGAGTTGTAAATGGGATGGAATTAGGTGTGAGTAATGTATTTTGGATGCTAGGAGTAGCATTAGTTGAGGAAGTAATGGAGGTTAGAAGTTGAGTGAAAAATCTGTAGCATGATAGTGGAAACCAAAATCTGTAGCATTAGTGTGAAGAAAACCAATGTAAGTGTTGAATAGGGATGATGAAAATTGGTGTAAGTTGTGTAGGAATTGAGTAGCAAGTTGGTGGATGAATTAAGGTGATTTAGAACATCTAAATGAGTGGTAAACATGTAGGAAGTATTGGTAAAGATTGGGGAAACAATGGGTAAAGAAAACACCCAAAAACAGATTTTAAAACTGAAGTACTGGGCCGGACCGACCTTAGGACCGAACTTGCAAGGTCGGTCGAGCCCAGATTTACAAGACGGGAAACCTTCTGGAATCGACCGACCTTGCGACCGGACTTGCAAGTTCGGTCGGACCAGAAATTCTCCCGTCAGAAACCTTCTGGAATGGACCGAACTTGCGACTGGACTTGCAAGTTCGGTCGGCCAGAAAAATTCCCGTAATGCAAGCTACTGGAATGGACCGACCTTGCGACCGGACTTGCAAGGTCGGTCGGGCTAAAATTTTCAAGTACGAAACTTACTGGAATGGACCGACCTTGGGACCGGACTTGCAAGGTCGGTCGGCCCTGAATTTTCACACGATGTAGCCTACTGACTGGACCGACTTGCGACCGGACTTGCAAGTCGGTCGAGTCAAAAAAAAAATGTTTTATTATATGATTATAGTATCATATGTATACATATATGCCTATACAATATGCATATATGTAGTAATACACCATTAATGAAGTAATAATGGTAAGAAGTAAGTAAATGAGTAAGGAACAATGTAAGAAGTAGTAAAGAAAAGAATGGTATAACCAAGTAAGAAAGTAATGAAGTAGTAAGTATATATTGAAAGTATCAATGAAGGAGTAAGTAGATCAATAATAGATCATTGATCATACTACTTCATGTATGTATAGGAATCAATAGTTGACTGAAGGAACCTAGTACGAAAACGTCGGTGAACGGTATGATTTCTTCATGCCCTGTATCCTAACTTGGTTACCCCGATTTGTGTGCTTATGTGATCACCAATAAGATAAATGCACGAATCGGACTTATATTGCACTTAACTGTGTTTGAACTATTTGTTCTTGTTGAATCTTCTTGAACATTTAGTTTGTATAATTCATGAAATGTATGAATGGAAATGAAGTGTATGTGTAAGTATGAGTACTTGTGTATTGTATGTATGTATGGAAGTAAGTATGGACTTCTACTAATTCCTAACATCTAACTCCTAACATGAGTAATGAGTAAAATGGAATGAGTAGAAGCCCGATATAGTTTCGGCCACGCGTGAGGATAAGGAACACAAGAGGTTGGATCCGAATCCTGGCTATAATCTTTTCCATGGACCAAATCCCTTGAATGGGTAGCATCCTGGATTAGTGGGCCACCCTAAAGCCCGGTGGTGGGATGTAGTAATCCCTGCCCGGAGGTCATACCGACTTAACTGGAAGTAAAGTATGTAAGAAGTAAGTATTGTATTTGTATTGGTCTTGACTATTGTAAGTCATTGACCCGGAGTAAAAGTATTGAACACCCGATTAACCCGGGTGTGTAATGAGGCTAACAAGACCTTTGTATGTATTGGAGAATTGTATCTCCGTAATGCGGTGAGTATGGTAAGTATGAATGGTTGACTTGAATTGTCTTCCTTGTATGTATTGTATGTATGTATGCTTGGTGAATGTATTGAATTGTATTGTATAAAGCATGTATGTATGTATGAATGAAACGAACCGCATGTACTCGACCAATTAGTTGGCGTACCCTCGCTAGCACGCGGGGTATGCGGTTATCATATGCAGCGTAAGCTGACCCCCTAGGGGGAATGTTTTTACTCCACAGGTACCCGCGAGGCGTGACGGTAGAGTAAGGACGGATGTGATTCTTTTTGGTAGTTAGTAGGATTGAAAGGTGTACCGAGTTGTACACGGCTAAGGCCTTTTGAGTAGCCGGTGTACCATGTGGTACACCTTTTTGGATATTGAATTCTTGATTGGATAGTAGGGAGGATGTATAAACTCTTCATTTTTGGGAAGTAATTGGAATGTAATTCGTAACTTGGATACTCGGTAATCAAATGTAAGTAAGTATTTGGTATTGTAAAGTAAGTAGTATGTATGCATTTCATTCTAATCATCAGACCGAACGGTAAGTAGTAGTAGCCTTGTTAACCTTGGAGGTTAACGGCGTTGTATCACCCGCCGGGAGTAAGTAAGTATTCCGCTGCGAGAAGGTAAGTATGGGATGATTAGAGGATAATGGAAGGATTAGCGGTTGGGGTGTTACAAAAAGTGGTATCAGAGCGAAGTCTCGCTCTGATGATTAGAATCTAAGAGTGATTACCGAGTTAGGATTTCAACCGTCTTAAGACGGATATTAGAAACCTAACTAGGAACTACCGTTGTTAACAACGGATACCCTTAACGTCTGCAAGACGATACCATTGTTTGAATCAAGACCATGAGGTCATAGTATCACGACATCTAATGTAATCCACACTTGTTCAGATGTCAGGACGAGGTCCAGGTCGTCCCAGAGGAGGGACTAGTGACGGACCAAGCGCGCAGACGATAGCTGAAATCGTCGCCGCCACGGTAGCACAGATGCTACCGGATGTAATCACCGCTGTACAACAACCAAAAAACCAACAGCAGCAGCAGCAACAACCCGACCCGCCTCAACCCCGTGAGACCAATTGGGTAAAAGCAGTCGCCGACCTTCGACCTCCATGCTTTAGAGGCGAGAGCGACCCCGCCAAGCTCGAGGCTACCTCTCCGAGATGGAGACGGCATTCGAGACACTTGAGACTCCCGCTGGAGTTCGAGTGAGGATAGCTGCGTACTACCTCAAAGACGCGGCTATGGACTGGTGGAAGCTCGTTAAGGCCGAGCACATAGCTGATCCCGCATTCGGATGGGAAGCATTCACCTCTCTCCTCCGATCTAAGTACTACCCGAGCATGTCAAGACCAAGAAAAGGCTTGAGCTCGATGCACTAAAAATGACCGAGAAGATGACGGTTGATGAATATTACCGCACCTTCACCTCTCTTCTCCGACTTCTACCCGACCTTGGGTATACCGGCCAAGTCTTGGTCGACCGCTTCTACGGCGGATTGAGCCATCGACTCCGGTATGGCATGGGCTTCACACGGTTTACCTCCCTTCAGGTAAACAAGTTGAACCCTTAAAAGCCATGAGTAATGTGAATTAGTATTCCCGTATGTAAGTGTAACCTAATGCCTAAGTAATTCAGGAGTGTTACCATGCTGCCTCCCGAGTGGAGATCACATGCCAGCTGAGGGATGAAGATCAAGCGCTAAGCGCAAGGCAAGCAACAAAAACACCTCCGATGACCAAAACCAATCCAAACCTTGGAAGAAAAGGAAGGGGAAGCATTCCCATCAGAAGAACACTTCCGGAGACGGCGGTGCCCATGCTGAGAAGGGCAAGGCAGCTGAGCCATTACAGATTGCCTACACCGCACCAATGGCAGCGAAGCCACTGAGGTCTCAGCCCTACAGGGGTAAGAACCCGAAACCGAATTAGTACACTTGTGAATTTGTATGTATATAGAGTATTGTAAGTATACCGAACCTTGCTAACTTGGAAGCTATAGGTTCTGGATTTGGCCAAGGAAAGAACCAATCTGATGGCCGCAGCTACATGCCGTAACTGCAACAAGGATCATCCCGGCACAGATTGCCAAGGAAGGGAGATCCGCTGCTTCACTTGTCAGAAACCGGGCCACCGTGCCAATGCATGCCCAGAATTCTAAGCCCAAGGGCAACTACCAGGGCTACAAGCAGCGTGAGGGCAAGGAGGTTGCATCTGGCGATGCTCATGCCCAGCATACCTCACAGGGACAGGGATCCCGAGGTCCGCAGAAGGGCGCACCGCAGAGGCAGCCGGCCTTACACATCATAGACCGTGATGGGACCGGGACTAAGTCCGGCCCAGGTAACTACCGTAACCTTTAATCCTTGAAGAGCATGACTAAGTATTAAAGTAATTGTATGAATGGAACATGAATGCGTAAGTACTTGAAGTATGAAATTGAGCATGAGTAAGTAACATGGAAGTATGTATTGAGCATGAAATGAATTAGTAAGCCTAGAACTCACTCTAGATGAAATTTACCACCTTAGGGAAATTCCTATCTGTTACCCAATACCTTCGAACTCACCTCATGAAGAGACCGACATCGCCAATCACCACTTCAACAACACGAACAGTGTCAGGTCATCCGCCCAGGTATGATCTTATTAAAAGGATACCTGACACCCGAAGCACAAGTTTCAATCATCCGACGATGCAACGAGTTAGGAATGGGTCCAGGAGGATTTTATACACCCGAATTCCCCGGTGGAGCTACAATGAAGCTGAAAATGATGTGCTTGGGAAAGGACTGGAACCCTTATACCAAGACATACCAAACAACGCGAGCAGGAGACGGAGCAACACCTCCAGCAATACCCCCAGAATTCCAAATGCTTGTCACACAAGCTGTAGAAATTGCACAACAGTGAAGATGAACCAATCCCTGCACTTGAAGCAGACCTATGTATTGTCAACTTCTATGAGAAAGAAGGACGACTTGGCTTACACCAAGACAAGGACGAGACAGCGGAATCTCTTGAACTAGGAGTGCCCGTAGTGTCTTGGTCCATTGGTGATGACGCCGTATTTTTGTATAGCGAGCAGAAGCGTGTGGACCTCGCAGAGAAATTGGTATTGAGATCAGGAGATGTTCTAATCATGGGTGGAAAATCAAGGTTGCTGTATCACGGGATCCAGAAGATCAAGTTGAATACGGCACCACCGGCAATAATCAATGCCACACACATGAAACCAGGACGCCTGAACCTTACCTTTAGAAAGTATTAATCTTGTAGTAGCATGTAATCCAGTAGTAACGTGTATTAGAGACACAGTATGTATGATGGTTGGTTATTCAATAAAAGCAGTGTTGGTTATTAAATTCCACTTGCGTTCCACCATCTTTACTTATAATCTGAATCAATAGGTTGTGGACTCGGTACCGAAGGTAACCTGAGCATCCTCACCGAAGAACAAGCCGGCAAAGCGGCACCATTCTAACGGGAACATTCCCAGTAAACGGCATCGAAGCCTCAGTATTATTCGACTCCGGCGCCTCTCACACCTTTGTATCGCCATCATTCGCTACAAGGTTGGGGCTAGACGCAGATGAGCTACCAAATTTCTTGGTTACTCTCCCGTCGAAGGAGCGGGTAAAGTGTACTAAGTATTACCACACCCACCATTCAAATCAAAGGTGAAGCGTTTCCCATTTCCTTCATTGAATTCAACGGATTGGGATTCGACTTGATAATTGGAATGAACTGGTTGGAGCGGCACAAAGGACGGATCCTATGCGCCGAGCACCGATTGCTGCTCAAGAGTCCATCTGGGGTCACTGTTTCATACCGCCAGAGACCGAGAGCCTTCAACTACAGTCATCTCCGCTATGGCAATGTATCGGGAGCTCAGAAAAGGACATGAAGTGTATTTATGTCACGTGCAAGACCTGGAGAGAGATCCAGAGTTCAGTGATGATGTAGCAGTAGTCTCAGAATTCCCTGATGTATTTCCGAAAGAGCTACCTGGTATGCCACCACAAAGAGCAGTAGAGTTTGAAATCGACCTTGTACCGGGTACTGGTCCCATTGCTAGGGCACCATACCGTATGGCACCAGCAGAAATGGCAGAACTCAAGGAGCAACTACATGATCTTCTCGACAAAGGGTTTATACGCCCGAGCGTATCACCCTGGGGAGCACCGGTCCTCTTCGTGAAGAAGAAGGACGGTAGTCTCCGCCTCTGCATCGACTACCGCGAATTGAATGCGGTCACTGTAAAGAACAAGTATCCATTGCCACGCATCGACGACCTGTTCGATCAGTTGAAGGGAGCATCCGTCTTTTCTAAGATTGATCTCCGATCCGGATATCACCAAATTGCTATCAAAGAGCAAGATATTGAGAAAACAGCATTCCGAACAAGATATGGCCACTACGAATTCACGTGATGCCATTCGGTTTGTCTAAGCACCAGCCAAATTCATGGACCTAATGAATCGGTTATTCAGTGATCAGCTGGACACTTCAGTAGTAGTATTCATCGACGACATTCTTGTGTATTCGAAGTCACCAGAAGAACATGAAAACCATTTGAGAAGAGTACTTGAGACACTGCGCGAGAACCAGCTGTATGCGAAGTTCTCCAAATGCGAGTTTTGGCTAGATCAGGTATCATTCCTCGGTCATGTCATCTCGAGCGCGGGCATTTCAGTAGATCCATCCAAAATCGAAGCAGTGCGATCATGGCCTAGACCTAAGACTGTTACCGACATCCGGAGCTTTCTTGGTTTAGCCGGTTATTACCGGAGGTTTGTAAAGGACTTCTCAAAAGTCGCTAAGCCCATGACGTCATTGATGAAGAAAGATGCACCGTTTGTATGGACAAGCGAGTGCGAGGTATCCTTCCAGAAACTAAAAGACTCATTGACCTCAGCGCCAATTCTCACACTTCCAGAGGGCACAGAGGGATTTGAGGTGTATTGTGATGCATCGGGCAAGGGCATGGGATGCGTACTCATGCAGCATGGCAAGGTAGTAGCATACGCCTCCCGCCAGCTGAAAAAGCATGAGGAGAATTACCCGACACATGATCTAGAGTTAGGAGCCATTGTCTTCGCCTTGAAGATATGGCGACACTATCTCTATGGGGTAAGCATCACCATCTACTCCGACCACAAAAGTTTGCAGTATGTATTCCCAGAAAGAACTGAATCTAAGACAGAGGAGGTGGATGGAGTTCCTCTCGATTACGACATCAACCTCCAGTATAAAGAAGGGAAGGCAAACGTTGTAGCCGACGCCCTGAGTCGTCGAGCACACTCGCTCCATTCGCTACTCGCTTCTTCTAGCTTGGTTGACGAGGTGCGAGACGCTCAGTTGAGCGACCCTTACTTCACAGAGATCAGACAGAAAATCACAGAGGGTACCTTCGAGAACCGAAAGTACGACTTCAAATTGCATGAAGATGGTCTGATCCGATTGAATGGCAGATTATGCGTCCCCCGAAGCAATGCTGAGCTAAGGGATCGCATTCTGCGAGAGTCACATTGTTCGACATTGCATGTCCATCCGGGAGCCTCTAAAATGTACAAAGACATGAAGAGGTACTTCTGGTGGTCAGGAATGAAATCAGACGTGACTGAGTATGTTCTGAGGTGTCTCACATGCCAGAAGGTGAAGTTTGAGCACCGAAGACCGGGAGGAATGGTGCAATCCATGCCCATTCCGGAGTGGAAATTCCACGATATCTCTATGGATTTTGTTGTTGGACTCCCACCTGCTAGGGGAGGACTCAACATGATCTGGGTAGTAGTCGATCGTCTCACCAAGGTTGCCCGATTCATACCGATGAAGGACACCTGGAAGGTGGCGAAGCTCGCGGAGCTATTCGACAAGGAGATCATCCGACACCACGGAGTCCCGAAAACCATTGTATCTGACCGCGACACCAGATTTCTTTCGAGATACTGGAGAGCAACACGGGAAGCGCTTGGTACTGAGTTGAAGCTTAGCACCGCCTTCCATCCACAGACCGACGGTCAGACAGAAAGGACCATCCAACACTAGAGGATATGCTAGGGCATGTGCCTTAGACTTCCAGGGGAGCTGGATTGAGAAGCTTCATCTTATCGAGTTTTCGTATAACAATAGCTACCATGCTTCGATTAAGATGTCGCCGTTCCAAGCTTTGTATGGTAGACCTTGCCGTACCCCGTTGTGTTGGGATGAGTCAAGCGAAGCGGTCATCATAGGACCGGAGTATTTAGAACAAGTACAAGCTGAAGTACAACTAATCCGAGCAAATATGAAAGCAGCCCAAGATAGACAGAAATCCTACCGGATGTGCGACGACGTGACCTTGATTCGCCGTGGCGACCAAGTTTCTTGCGTGTCTCACCTATGAAGGGTGTCTTTCGATTTGGCCAGAAGGGCAAGCTGAGCCCGAAATTTGTAGGCCCGTATGCCATTATCGAGAGGATTGGAGCCGTAGCTTATAGGCTAGCATTGCCTGAAGAATTGGGGCATGTTCATGATGTCTTTCATGTATCACAACTCAAGAAATACATAGCCGATCCCTCTCATGTATTAGAACCCGAACATCTATCCCTAGAGCCGACGATGAGATATGTCGAGACTCCATTGCGAATCCTTGATACAAAGAGACACTCGCCATAAATCTGTACGAATGGTGAAGGTCTTGTGGTCTAACCACGATGTCAAGGAAGCGACTTGGGAACTAGAAGATGCCATGAAGGCGAAGTACCCGAATCTATTTGTAGACTAGATGTCTAGTATCCGTATAGCACGGAGGGTACGGGGCGTACCCCTTTTTAAGGGGGGTAGAGCCTTTTTGCTTTTGCATTGCTTTGGGTTAGCATTGCGTAGTATGTATGTATTGTAATTGCATTTTGGTTGGCACATGTAGTTCTAATTGTATTGTATTGGCACAAAGTAGTGCTAGTAGTATTCGGTATGTAGTACGATGGTATGTATGGTTGGTATGTATGTAATGAGCATTGCGTTTGTGTTATACGGTATATGACACGAATGACAATGTGAAGTGTATTGTGCATGTATTGCGGAATGTGCGAATTGAATGGAGTATTGTGTATGGATTGGGTATTATGTATGGCAATGGAACTGAGTATGATGTATGGTATCTGAATTGTGTATGCTGGTAGTGTAAGAATTGTGAACACCTTGTAAGGTGGTAGTAGAATGTATTGTGGCAATTGGCTTGCCAAGTGAGTAGAAATGGTAAACCGTAACCTTGAGCAACTTTGAGGGCAAAGTTTCTTAAGGGGGGTAGATTGAAATACCCCGTAATTAAAAACAGTGATTAATTAGGCTAATTATATTTTTAAAAGCTTAATTACACTCAAATAAATATGAGGGAACAAATCCCGAAGAAAACGGACCTTTAAAATGGGTTAAAAGCATAAACGAACCTTAAAGCGCGTTTTTCGAGGAAACCGGGAAAACACGACTTTAAGCGGGTCAAATAGACTCGTAACAGTTTTGGTCAACCAAATACTCACTAATAAATATTAGTGAATCTTTAGAACCAATAAAATTAATTAAACGAGAAAATTCCGGAAAACGGGTACCGGTTAGTAAGAACTGTAACAACCGGGAAGTTGTGGGGTAAGAGTACAAATAAACAAAGTTAGTGTGTCCACTTTGCAAATAAAAATAAAATGTGAGTGTGTGTGGGTGTGTGGGATCGGCAGCCTCCCTCTCTCACTTCCCTTAATTCATCTCTTATACATATAAAGACAAAACAATAAAAGAAGAGAAAAGAAAACAAGTACAAAAGTAAAATTAGAAACTCTCTCTCCTCTAGCAACCCTCACTCACGATTTTTTCCCCCCCTTCTCTATTTTCTTCTCCTTCCTTGCGATGGCCATGGAGTTTTGAAGAAACCCCCACAAACCTCTCCTTCTCTCCTCTCTTTGAGTACTCAAACCTTATCCAAATCCAATAAAAATTACACCATTGGAATCCCCTTGCAAAGGAGAACACTTTACTCCTTTCAAAAATCCAAAAGCTCCACTTTCGTTCCTATGGGTATTCTCCATTCGAAGATTCAAGTCCACCATTAGAAGCACCTTCACCTCCTTGTTACTTTGAGGTAAAAAGAATTTCGAAAATCCATTAGTTCTAGCCCTTGTTTGCATTATAAGAAATTTCAGTTTTTGAACTCTTGGTTCCTTGTTGCTTCAGCCGATTTTGGCTCCTCCTTGGGCTAGGAATATTGTTCTCTTGCTAGTCAAGAACTTCATCCATTCATTGGAAGGTAATACCCTTGTCTAAACCCTAAAACATTTAAATTCTAGGGTTAGAGTGAAAATGAATGTTAAATGGTATTGTGTATTGTTATGGGTTGTAGCACTTGGTGTGTGTGAACCTCATTGGGACCGAGAACAAAGGAGAAGAAAGGAAGAGAAGGAAAAGAAAGAAAAGAAAAACTAGAAACACAAGGTAACTACCTCTACCTTGAGCTTGTTTTGTATGTAGTAGTGTAACAGCTTTGGAGTAGTAAAATGAGTAACGAATTGAGGAATGAGTAGTAAGCATATTGTAGTATGATGAGTAATGAGATTGTAACAGTTTTGAAGTTTTTAAATGAGTTTTAAAAGCTTGGGAAAACATTGGGTATTGATTGAGTATGTGCAGGAATTTTATTGTGTTGTAGTGATGTTGAGATGTGGATATGATGTATTGTATAAACAGGTTGTGAGAGTGGGAAATTGTGAGCTGAAATGGTGTGTGAGCAAGTAAGAATTATAGGGGAGACTATGTCGAATTTTATTTAGGAATTTGAGGACTTGGATACATTTGGAACAGATTTTGGAAAGTTAAAATGAGTGGTTTAGTAGCTTGTAACAGAGTTGGATATGAGGTTGTAAATGGGATGGAATTAGGTTGTGAGTAATGTATTTTGGATGCTAGGAGTAGCATTAGTTGAGGAAGTAATGGAGGTTAGAAGTTGAGTGAAAAATCTGTAGCATGATAGTGGAAACCAAAATCTGTAGCATTAGTGTGAAGAAAACCAATGTAAGTGTTGAATAGGGATGATGAAAATTGGTGTAAGTTGTGTAGGAATTGAGTAGCAAGGTTGGTGGATGAATTAAGGTGATTTAGAACATCTAAATGAGTGGTAAACGTGTAGGAAAGTATTGGTAAAGATTGGGGAAACAATGGGTAAAGAAAACACCCAAAAACAGATTTTAAAACTGAAGTACTGGGCCAGACCGACCTTAGGACCGAACTTGCAAGGTCGGTCGAGCCCAAATTTACAAGACGGGAAACCTTCTGGAGTCGACCGACCTTGCGACCGGACTTGCAAGTTCGGTCGGACCAGAAATTTCTCCCGTCAGAAACCTTCTGGAATGGACCGAACTTGCGACCGGACTTGCAAGTTCGGTCGGCCAGAAAAATTCCCGTAATGCGAGCTACTGGAATGGACCGACCTTGCGACCGGACTTGCAAGGTCGGTCGGGCTAAAATTTTCAAGTACGAAACTTACTGGAATGGACCGACCTTGGGACCGGACTTGCAAGGTCGGTCGGCCCTGGAATTTTCACGCGATGTAACCTACTGACTTGGACCGAACTTGCGACCGGACTTGCAAGTTCGGTCGAGTCAAACAAAAAAAAATGTTTTATGATATGATTATAGTTATCATATGTATACACATATGCCTATACAAATATAAGCATACGTATGTAGTAATACACCATTAATAAAGTAATAATGGTAAGAAGGTAAGTAAATGAGTAAGGCAACAAATGTAAGAAGTAGTAAAGAAAAGAATGGTTATAACCAAGTAAGAAAGTAATGAAGTAGTAAGTATATATATAAAGTATCAATGAAGGAGTAAGTAGATCAATAATGGATCATTGATCATACTACTTCATGTATGTATAAGAATCGAATAGTTGCACGTTGAAGGAACCCGGTAGTACGAAAACGTCGGTGAACGGTATGATTTCTTCATGCCCTGTATCCTAACTTGGTTACCCCGATTTGTGTGCGTATGTGATCACCAATAAGATAAATGCACGAATCGGACTTATATTGTACTTAACTGTGTTTGGACTATTTTGTTCTTGTTGAATCTTCTTGAACATTTAGTTTGTATAATTCATGAATTGTATGAATGGAAATGAAGTGTATGTGTAAGTATGAGTACTTGTGTATTGTATGTATGTATGGAAGTAAGTATGGACTTCTACTAATTCCTAACAATCTAACTCCTAACATGAGTAATGAGTAAAATGGAATGAGTAGAAGCCCGATATAGTTTCGGCCACGCGTGAGGATAAGGAGACACAAGAGGTTGGATCCGAATCCTGGCTATAATCTTTTCCATAGACCAAATCCCTTGAATGGGTAGCATCCTGGATTAGTGGGCCACCCTAAAGCCCGGTGGTGGGATGTAGTAATCCCTGCCCGGAGGTCATACCGACTTAACTGGAAGTAAAGTATGTAAGAAGGAAGTATTGTATTGTATTGTATTGGTCTTGACTATTGTAAGTCATTGACCCGGAGTAAAAGAGTATTGAACACCCGATTAACCCGGGTGTGTAATGAGGCTAACAAGACCCTTGTATGTATTGGAGAACTGTATCTCCGGAATGCGGTGAGTATGGGTAAGTATGAACGGTTGACTTGAATTGTCTTCCTTGTATGTATTGTATGTATGTATGCTTGGTGAAATGAATGTATTGAATTGTATTGTATAAAGCATGTATGTATGTATGAATGAAACGAACCGCATGTACTCGACCAATTAGTTGGCGTACCCTCGCTAGCACGCGGGGTATGCGGTTATCATATGCAGCGTAAGCTGACCCCCTAGGGGGAATGTTTTTACTCCACAGGTACCCGCGAGGCATGAAGGTAGAGTAAGGACCGGATGTGATTCTTTTTGGTAGTTAGTAGGATTGAAACGGTGTACTGAGTAGTACACGGCTAAGGCCTTTTTGTGTAGCCGGTGTACCATGTGGTACACCTTTTTGGATATCGAATTCTTGATTGGATAGTAGGGAGAGGATGTATAAACTCTTCATTTTTGGGAAGTAACCTTGGAATGTAATTCGTAAAACTTGGATACTCGGTAATCAAATGTAAGTAAGTATTTGGTATTGTAAAGTAAGTAGTATGTATGCATTTTATTCTAATCATCAGACCGAAACGGTAAGTAGTAGTAGCCTTGTTAACCTTGGAGGGTTAACGGCGTTGTATCACCCGCCGGGAGTAAGTAAGTATTCCGCTGCGAGAAGGGTAAGTATGGGATTGATTAGAGGATAATGGAAGGATTAGCGGTTGGGGTGTTACAAGCTGAGGGGAGCTAAGGTGTTCTCCAAGATTGATCTGCGTTCCGGATATCATCAGATAGCTGTAGCTGAGTCAGATATAGGGAAGACAGCCTTCCGGACCAGATACGGCCACTATGAGTTCACAGTGATGCCGTTTGGACTGACCAATGCACCCGCGAGATTCATGGATCTGATGCAGAGAGTCTTCCAAGCCCAGTTGGATAAGTCAGTAGTCATGTTCATAGACGACATCTTGGTATTCTCCAAGAGTCGGGAGGAACACGAGCAGCATTTGAGGACAGCCTTGGAGACTCTGAGAGAGAGAAGAAGCTATATGCCAAGTTCAGCAAGTGTGAATTCTGGCTGGACAAGGTGTCATTTCTTGGACATGTGATCTCAGCTGAGGGAGTTTTAGTAGACCCAGCTAAGATTGAGGCAGTGAGGAGCTGGCATAGACCTCGCACCGTGACAGAGGTGAGGAGTTTCCTTGGGTTGGCTGGCTACTATAGACTCTTTGTGAAGGACTTCTCCAGGCTAGCCAAGCCCTTGACCTCTCTGATGAAGAAGGACAGCCCGTTTGTATGGAAAGAGGCTTGTGAGGTCTCCTTCCAGCCGTTGAAGGACGCCTTAACCACAGCTCCAGTATTAGTGATCCCTGAGGGGAACGAGGGATACGAGGTGTATTGTGATGCTTCAGGCAGAGGGATTGGTGGGGTACTGATGCAGAATGGCAGAGTGGTAGCGTATGCTTCTCGACAGCTGAAGAAGCACAAAGAAAATTACCCCACACACGACCTTGAGCTCCTCGCCATAGTCTTCGCCTTGAAGATCTGGCGACATTACTTGTATGGAGCCACAGTCCGGATTATGACAGACCATAAGAGTCTGAAGTACATCTTGACCCAGAAGGAGCTGAACCTGAGACAACGACGATGGGTCGAGCTACTGGCTGATTATGACATCAACCTTCAGTACACTGAAGGTAAAGGGAATGTCGTGGCAGACGCTCTGAGCAGGAGAGCATACTCACTCCTAGCCTTGATAGAGACGACCACGATAGCTGAGGAGATATACGCAGCCCAGGACAGTGATGTATACCTACAGGGCGTCAGGCAGAAGCTAGCAGACGGTTTGACTGATGGTCTGAAGTATGAGTATGAGCTAGACAGCGAGGGACACCTTTGAGTCAGAGGCAGACTCTACGTTCCTCAGGATGCGACAGAACTTCAGACTAGGATTCTCTCTGAGGCTCATTCCTCTACATTATCAGTACACCCTAGAGCCACCAAGATGTACAAGGATTTGAAGCAGTTATTCTGGTGGAGCGGGATGAAGAGGGATGTAGCAGATTTCGTCTCTCGATGCCTCACCTGTTAGAAGGTGAAGTTTGAGCATCATCGACCAGGAGGCCAGATTCAGTCACTACCAGTATCGTGCTAGAAGTTTGACGACATCAGCATGGACTTTGTGGTCCGTCTCCCTCCAGCTAGAGGCGGACTGAATTCTATTTGGGTGATAGTCGATAGGTTGACCAAGACAGCCAGGTTTATACCTATCAAGGACACATGGAAGGTGCCCAAGCTGGCTGAGGTGTTCACCACAGAGCACATCCGGTACCATGGGGTACCGAAGACGATTGTCTCCGATCGTGACACACGTTTCCTCAGTAGATTTTGGCGTCAGGTGCAGGAGGCGTTTGGTACTCAGCTACGCCTTAGCACAGCCTTTCACCCTCAGACTGATGGACAGACTGAGAGGACGATTCAGACGCTGGAGGGTATGCTACGAGCAGTCGCTCTGGACTATCAAGGGAGTTGGGTAGAGCGTCTACACCTGGTGGAGTTCTCCTATAATAACTCCTACCACTCATCTATCGGCATGGCACCATTCCAGGCTCTGTATGGCAGGCTGTGCCGGACTCCCTTATCATGGAGTGACCCTACCGAGGCAGTCCTGATTGGGCCCGAGTATGTTCAGACACTGCAAGATGACGTCAGAGTTATTCAGCAGCACATGAGGGCAGCGCAGTCTAGACAGAAATCCTATGGGGATCAGCGCACCAGAGAGCTCGAGTTTCAGTTGGGTGACATGGTTTTCTTACGGGTGTCTCCGATGAGAGGGAAACTAAGCCCTAAGTATGTCGGTCCGTACAGGATTACGGAGCGAGTGGGCCCAGCTGCTTACAGACTAGAGCTACCAGCGGAGTTGGGGAAGGTACATGACGTGTTTCATGTATCTCAGTTGAAGAAGTATATGCCTGACCCTTCTCACGTACTGCAGCCAGAGAGACTGGAGATTGAGCCTACACTGAGGTATGAGGAGACTCCTATTTGGATCTTGGACACGAAGGTCCGAGAAACGAGAGACAGATCATTCAAATTGGTGAAAGTTCTTTAGGAGCATCATGGGGTTGAGGAAGCTACTTGGGAGACTGAGGACTCCATGAGAGTGAAGTACCCACATCTATTCACATGATGTTTTTCCTATCCGGATGTGATTCACATTAGTAGCGGTACGAGGGCGTACCTTTGCTCTTTTAAGGGGGATATACTGGCATACTCCTCCTTCGTTATCTCATCCGGATTATGCCCTGTTGCATTATTAGTAGAGGGAGAACATTATTAGTAGAGTGAGAGGTGTATGTATGTACGTAGTTTTACATTATGGCACGGTAGTATGTGACGTTTATGTGACGTTTGATTTAGTATATCTTGGTATATTTTGATTCAGTTTATATTTTGATTCAGTTTGATTTGATTCTGAGTAATCTCGGGTGGAATATTGAAATGGAATGGATGGTAGTTAAGGAGGATTGGATTGGTATAGTTGAGGTTTAAACTTCGAGGCGAAGTTTCTTTTAAGGGGGATATAATGAAATACCCCTAAATTAATTTAAATTAATTTAGGGGATTTATTTTATTAAAACCGTAAATAATACCATTAATTATTATATTATAGTATGGAATGGTGAATAATAAATCATTATATCCTTATATGGAGTTATGAAAATTAAATCATGGGATTTCTCCCATTTAATCCTAAAGAATACTATTAAATATTGGATTACCATATATTATTATATAGTATTATGAATTTAATAATAAGATTTACAAGTCAATTAATCTTGGAAAATTTTCTAAACACTCCAAGTATATAATAAAGATTTTAGAAAGAGTTGAAACATTGTTTTGAAACATAAAAGTCAATATAAAATTCTAGGAACCCTAAAGCTTCTCAAGCCTTGCTAGGGTTGACTTTTTGAGAATGGTCAAACCAGCCCATGAAACCTATACCAATAAATAGGTTATGGAAAACCATGAAGATCGATAAAAAGAACGTCAAAAACGGATCATTCTAGCCAAAGTTATGATAAAATGAAGTTTAGAGCCAAAATTTTGAAAAAAATGCTGATGTGGCAAGTCTGCTGACTCACCCGCGCGCCTCGGGATACGCGCCCAACACTTAGCCGAGTTTATCCCGTTGTTTTCCGGTAACCGATACCAGATTTTGCTCTAACTTGTGACCTCCATAACTTTCTCATCTTTTGGAATTTTTGAGTGCCGTCTTCTTTGTTGTCTTCTCCTACACTTCCTCTTCACAACCATAACTCACACTAAACCTAGTTCATCCTAAATCAACCGGAAATTCGATCCAAAGTAGCCACCCTGCGAAACCGAAATCGCAGATTCCAGTTTTCCTTCGATTTCAGGTAAGATTCGTCTTGCCATAACTTCCTCGTCTTTCAACCAAAATTCGATTTCTTTATCTCGTTGTGTAGACCATTAATCCCTCTACAACTTTCGTGTTGATGACCAAGGCTGATTCATAACCGATTGGGAGAGCGAGACGTCTAAAGATCTTGATTCACCATTGCATTAAATCGTACAGAAACACAAGGTATAAACTCGTAACTTTCGGCTCCGATTTCTTTCTGTGTAGTGCATGTTAGGGTGAGTTCTTGCTATCATTGTGTAGAGTTAAGTTTCCTCTTTAGATTAAGCCCAAGAACAAGTTCTAACTCGATCTGTACTGAAAATTATAGCGTTGCAAAGTTGGCTACTCAATCGGTTTGTAAAGGGGGAATTTTTCCAGAAACCGAAATTCAATTCGTTCGATTCGAGCAATTCCGGTGAGTTTCTTTTAAATTTTTCTGATGATGCTAACCGATTATGCATTGTCGACCAACCCATTGTATCAATTTAGCTTATTATGCACTAGATTTGGAGAATTTGCTAGAATTGAATTCGGAAACCCAAACTAAACCCTAACCTCAAACCAGAATCGAAAACCATTGAATTCTGCATTATAGCTAGCAAAATCGGTACCATTAGAACCGGGATTGAATTTCGAAACCATAGAAACAGGAATCATCGAATTTGGCTCTGTAGATTTTGAGGAATTGACAGATTAGTACTCGAGTTCGGTTTTGTTTTCGCTAATGAACTAGAGGTTCAAGGACCGTCCGATCGGGTTTTAAAGAATTGGACGGTCGAGATTAGATCGTGCTTAATAAAGAGTGTTTTAAGTTTTATAATATTTCAGAATTTAGCTCTAACTTGTTGAATTTAGTAATGGCCTTCCCGAATGTGTTTTGACTTGAAATTTTAACCATAGATTCCTTATAAAATCTAGTTTATTTTGATGTAAATTAATATGGTTTTGGAGTTTTTAAACGTAAGTTATGATTTTTGCAAGTTACGGGTTTTCTGGAATTATTTGGTTAATTTAAAAAGATATTTTTATGAAATAAAAATTTTATAATATGTATAAAATGTTATAGTTGCTGTATATTAAATTTGGGAATTTTTGGACAATGGTAAGTGGGTTTAAAAATTGTGTTTATGAGTTTTTCATAAGAATAACTTATAATATATGGTTTTTAATGTAACCAAAAATTAAAGTATGGTTTGTTAATAAACTTTTAAGCAGGGTAAGATAAGGAAAACTAAATTAACATTTTATAACAGTATGTTTATAAATGTTTTGGGTAATAGCTTTTAAGAGGGGTGAAATTATTTACATATATGTATATATACTTATATGGAAGAATTAAAATAGGAACTTATGTTAAATCAAGGAATTTAATTATTCTACCTTTTATTTATTATATTATATGGGAGTTAATATTCTTAATTAAAACTAAGGAATATATATATATATTTACACCTATATTAAAAGTGAATAAAATAATAACTTAGGGTAAAACGGGGAGCTAATTAAAACAACACTTATATTAACTTAATACTATAGAAGCTAATATCCTAAGGTGTAGTAAAGGAAATACCTTATAAAACGTACATGGAATGCAGATAAATGTTGAAGTAATAAAGATAGTTTAAATACAATAAGTTACATAGGGGATGTCTTAATTAAATTATAATACAGGTATACTTATATATATTAAATAAATAAAGGAAAACACTTTATTTTATAAACCGTATATCGGTTGGGGTTATGCCTAAAAGTTATTAAACATAATTAAATATAATAAAATTTCTTAAAGATGTTGTGGGTAGATCTTAATACATAAAGATATATATATAATGTATGTATATAAATACATTAAATTAGATGAGGGAAATAACATTCCTTGTGATAGTTATAATAAGAAGAATATATATATTACCTTAGGATTTTAATCGGTGTATAATTAGATAGTCATTGATGACTTAAGGGTTTAATTACACAGCATAAACGTAATACGGTCTTGGGTTAACTCACTAAGCCCAAGTCTATGAACTCCAAAAGCCCACTTACACAATTCAAAGAGAGGTTGGGCCACTCTCAGGGTTAAATCCTAAATCGTTCCAGTTTAAACGAAATGAGCCTAACAAAGATTTAATTAACGAAACCTAGCCCAAATCCTTGTGAGAGAATAATGGTAAACCTGGAACTGTAAATCAGTAAGAATAGAAGGTTGTTTAGTTTATAAGTCCCTTAATTAATCAACACTTGGAACACCTTAATTATAGGATACTATTGGGGAATCACTCATTCATGTTAATTACTGTTCTTCACATACCAGGTACGATTTCTCGTACTCCGATACTTTTGCTGATTGACTAATGAGACGTTTTAAAAAAATGCTAACTGAGTTTAAGAGGAATTTCTAAGAGGAAATGGTTGTGTGACTAACTCAGCTTGTGTGACTAACTGAGCCTTGAATGTGAAACTTACATGGGTATTGGTTCCTTCTATTTGGTGTTCCATTAGACATTAACTGCTTAGGGTTTACACTTCTGCACTCTGTAGGATTGAGTGTTTTGGTATTGCTCGGGGTAGTTAGTGATCTAGTGGGAATGTGGAGAAGGTCAATTTTGGTAAATTCTTCTTTTGACTCTGGATATCGTTTCATTCATGAGCTGGGTCTTGATGTTTCGACGTGCACGCGTCTTCAATGGTAACAGTGAGGGGCTGTATATCGCCTGTCCCAAAAGGGACGTAGTAGACAGTGAGGGGCTGTATATCCCCTGTTCTAAAAGGACGTACTTGGCGGTAGGGGCCATCTCTCCCAGTTGATTTGTTTCCACTCTTGAGTTGTTGGTTCTTGGATCTATCTTTTCATTCCTAGTCCTTTGTGACTATCTGAGTCTTTCTACTCCTAACTGGAATTGGTTCTAACTTGAGCATTGGATGTTCACTAACCCTTGGTGTGGTTTTTGGATTGACTAACTTTACATTTCTATTATTTATCTTTTCAAGCTATTATTTATTTAAGAGTTGTATTATAAGTTTGTTTTTGGAGGATCGTACCAGTTCCATTCCAGGGAACTGACCCACCCCTCTCGGGGTGGGCTGCTTGGTTTTATCTTGGAGGTACGAGTTATTTTACAGGTGGCCACGAAGAGAGCGAGTGATTGGGATGAGATTAGGTTTTATGGAGAGTTTATGTGTTTATCTACTGCTTTACTTTTGTTAAGTTTTCTCGAGGTTCAGTCCGTGACAATTGTAATCTTTAAGTTGTTAATTGGTGAGGTTTGGTGCCGAGTGTTTGGAACTCGATGGTCTGTACGCCTTTAGTATTTTATTTCCGCTATAAATATGTTAAATAGGGGCGTTACACTATCTATCAATAATATTTATCAGAAACTTTATTTATTCGAACATTAATATCAGTTACTTTAAACGTCCAGCTGATTATTTCATCATAGAATGCGTTCATCATAGAATACGCCTTAAGCATGTGAAACCCGATCCATGAGCTTGAACACGACACAAATTATAGAATATATTGAATATCTTAAAGTAGATTTGTGTTTGCGATCACATGACAAGATCTGGTTCAATTGGTAACATCATCAAGTTCCACACAATGACCTGCCCCTATATGATTATGAACATGACCTATTACAATTAACATTTAACCACTAGATACCAAAATGTGACACAAATACACCATTGCAGCATTCAGCTTCTCAAAAGCCCACTGGTTCTCCCTACGAACCTCCTATTCCCCTTTAATTCTTAATTTCTTCCTAATCTCCTCTGGAGTTTTTCCCTTGATCATATCAGCTACAGTTTGGCAAGTAAGGTCTAGAAGCCCCTTGATATTAAGGTAGTTGGCATCCTATAAAAAGAAACATGTCCATCGAGTTTTTTAATAAGCACTACTTACAAATTAGATATAACCTGGCTATGCAGTTGATTAAAATGCTAGTCATAGTATTCATATTTTGTATGCAAAGAGAATGAAAAGCAAAGACAAGGTGGAGAGAATCAATCTCAGATACATCAAACCTCTATGCCAGATCCATGCAATAGCAATACATGGTCACATTCATTGATGAAATATACCATCCCTCCTTTCCGATGGACAATACACCCGGCGGCTAATTTCCCAAACAACATTCCAATCCACAGTTGGAAACCACCCTCCTAAGCTCAAAAGCGCCTAAATGAGCTTATGAAGTTGATATAGCCAGGTTATCCACAGAGTAAAATGTATCTACAGATGCATCCATATCTATCCTATTAACAAAAAACCAAAGAATGAAATAACATGCACAACAGAAAATTAGTCGATACAGTTCACATCCAAATTGTTAAGAATTGACCAAGTAACCAATTGAGAGGGTGACAATTAGACTAACTGTAGTAGCGTAAGACTGAATAATTTATAAGTAGTATTTTGTGATAGCGGACTCAAAGAAATATTCAATTGAGCATAATTCTAACACAAAATACAGTCATCTAGAATCATGGACAAACGAATTTTACAAGAGTTTTTCCCTGTTCTTTTTCACTGGATGTAAAAAACATACTTTTTCATGATTGGACAGTAAGAAACAGATAATTAGCTTGTTCTACAAGGGTACACTGTTAGGACATGGAAAACTAGAGCTACAAAGACATATTAAAAGGCTTTTATTGGTGACAAAAGAATAAGATACCTCCGGTGCAAGATAAATTGGTGTCCCACATGTAGTATAACAAACATTAACTCTCTGCAAAAATGATTGAGGAAACAAAAACTGCAAAAACTGCAAGTGAAATAAGTAGTTTCAAAGAGGAGTTATGAGTACTCCACTAATTAGCCGTTGTAGCATGAACTTAAGTGTACAGAACCAGCAAGTAAAATAAGAAACTTCTCAAAAGCCTTTTTGTAGTGATGGTCTATTAAAAGGGTACCCCAAATATAATATAAGAGTTGTAAGGCAAAATCCAACGATTAAAAGTTGTACCATGAACTTGAGTATACTAAACCTGATATATTTTGCCTTTTTTCTCACAATTTTCCTGAAGAATCTTGAGCTGAAGTCCATAAATAAAATACATGTGATCAATAATAATAAGGGAAAATTCACGAGATACCCCTGTTTTCTTTCGTAATTCACAATATACCCCTGTGGTTTTAGTAATTCAACTTTAAGCATGCTTAAATGTTGTCCAAAATTGATGAAACTTTACATGGAAGATGCTAAAGTGTTATATTTTGGTCCAATATCAAATTTGAAGTTTTTTAAGCTCACATGTGACCTGTGGGACCCAATGAAAAGTCACATGTTAATTGGGTCCCACGGGTCACATTAAAGCTTAAAAAACTTCAAATTTGATATTGGACTAAAATATAACACTTTAGCATCGTCCATATAAAGTTTCATCAATTTTGGATAAAATTTAAGCATGTTTAAAGTTGAATTACGAAAATCACAGGGGTATATTGTGAATTACGAAAGAAAACAGGGGTATATCGTGAATTTTCCCTAATAATAAAATGCAAAAGCAATATTCACCTTACAAATTAGGACACATTACCTCTTCTTCATTTTCTAGTAACACTTCAACAACCTGAACCAAACATTGACAGAAGGAAAAAATAGGATTCCCATGCTGACAAAGAAATATAGGCATGTAATCAACATGACATGTAAAAGGTCAAAACTTGTACGAGCATTCATACCGCAATATCAACCAGGCAAATGTAACTCAAAATTTTAAAAAACACATCAATCCGAACATTTAAAAAAATTTACGAGCATGGAAACATAATTAACTAAGGTATTGCAGGTCTTATGTTATTCCATCCATAATAAATAGGTTTGTATCAGCTGAATATTATAGCTTTTAAAAAATTGTAAATACTCTTAACTCGCAAACTGATGTTCTACCAAATCACACGACTTGCAACACACTATAATCTATTATGTACCTCAAACTCTGGCATCACTTAAACAGATATGTGCCAGCAATCTTCTGATGAGTTGAGTACTGTTGTCTGATAACTTTCTCCATGATCATTTGGAGTCAGCTTACATTACCATCCCTCCATCAATTGTGAAAACCTGCAATGTGACGGCCTCATCATTTATATATTTTCTCCTTAGAATGAAATGATAGAATCCACTTGGCCAACGTGATTTCACAACTTTACCTGTCCAGTGATGTAGCTGGCAGCTGGGTTGAATGCCAAAAATTCCACCAGTCCAGTGACTTCATCAGGCTGTCCATATTGGCCTAACAACTAATACTCAATTGTGTTTATAGTAATCTTAGTATTCCTAAATTCCAGGAAATAAATCAACGAGATAATATTATGAGCTAGAATTCTTTTGTCTTAACAACAATTTTATGGAGGCATCCTTTTCATCTTTACCTAGAGGGATGTTCTCTGGAATCTTTTTCTCAATATCTTCACTCAGCTTTGTAGTCATGTTAGAGGCAATGAAACCTGGAGCAACAACATTAACCTAGCGAAAGAACGTTTGTCATAGTAAGTGTTTTCCTAGCATGAAAACTTTAGTAGTTTATGAGTTGAATAGTTAGCATAGTCCGTTCACAAGGAAAGAGAAAGATGATCTGTATGCATACTGTAATGTTCCTGCTAGCGTATTCCTGTGCAACAGATTTTGTCAGCCCAATGACACCAGCTTTGGCAACAGAGCTAACTTTTGCAAAACCTGTTACTACAAATAAAGTAGTAGTTACTACAACTATACAACTTATCCCTTGCAAAAGCTACCATTGGCAAGTAATTCCAGCAATAATCATTACCGGAAACCCTAACTTGAATAGAGATTAACTATACAATTAAATGAAAGGAAGAAGTAACTATACAATTAATCGTAGGCCGGTGAACTCATTGTTGGAGATGTTGAGGTAGGTTAGTTTGTTGCATTCTTTAAGTGCAAAGGGTGGGATGACGCCTTTGAACTTGTTCGATGATAGGTTGAGGTGCCGTAAAAGACGCAACTATCCAAATCGGGGATGGGAGTGGAAATTATTGGTAGAGAGGTCAAGGTATTCAAGCCCATGGCAGCCATGAGGGAGAATCTCTCATTGAGTTTGTTACTTCGGAGGGACAAATGTGTGAGCTTGGAGGCGTAGGCACCAGAGAGAATCCATGGTAGGAAAGAGCCACCACCGAGTGGATTGGAAAAGAAATCTAGGGTTTGACGGTTTAGGGGAAGAAAGAAACGGGTTTTGTAGAGGGCGGTGTTATTGGCAAGTGAATAAGCTCGTTGAAGGAGAGGTTGACTAATAACTTTTTTTTTAACAACGAGAGGTTGAATAATAACATTTAAGTATTAAGTATACTTTCACAAAAAAGTAATTAGTATAATTATAACATGATTTGTTAATTTAATAAGTTTAAGAGACTACTTTAACACTACTCTTACTAAAATGATCTTTTTTTTCATATGTAAATTAGTGTCCGAATTTTGGTCAGACACTAATATCAGACGCTAATCTGTGTCCGCTGGTGTCCAGTATAAGTCTAGACACAATTCAGTGTCTGATTTATTGGTGGACGCTAACCTACGTCCAACTAGTGTCTGAAATTGATTTAGACACAGTTCAGCGTCCAATGAAAAATCGGACGCTAATATCAGATACTAATAAAAAAATAGCGTCCGCTGCTTAATCGGACGCTAATTTCGGACGTTAAATTCTATTTTTTTTGTAGTGGAAAAAGATGACTAAACTAAGAGTACACCTAGTTACAATATAGTAATGGCTAGTCGTACCTTATCTTACCTTTCTCCCATTTCTTTTATATCCTCTCGTTTAAAAAAGCTCTCCAGCACTCCTTGCTGTCTTCGGATGCTACACATACAAGAGGAAAAAAAATAAATGAGACTAGACTTAAAGTAATATAGCTAAGGTACTACTACTAACATCTACTCTTTCCTTCCTTCCTTTTTTTTGGCAAATCTATTGAACTCTCCTTCACTCCCTCTTACCTCTCACCTGCGCACATCCCTTTCTCCCCTATATTTCCGAATGCACTGCTGGAACAAGAGGAAAAAGCATGCTAGAAAGGAAAGTAAACAAGCATTATAGAACAACTAGTACATACTACACTCACCTTCCTCTAATAACCTCACTTTCCCCCGTCACCTTGTTACATCCGCGGCTGACTAATGCTCAAGTCCCTCCATTTTTGTCTCGGCTGCTACCAAAGAAAAAAAAGAAGAAGAAAAGTAAAGCTAGCAAAGTACAACCTAGCTATCTAACTAAGATTTATTTCTACTAATACACACACACACTCTAGAGTTTCAGTTGCCCATGCTCTCGTGAATGAACCAGCACCCTCCTCCATTTCCTCTCGGCAACAGCAAACTCACACATCTCCTTCCACCATTGTCATCCTTCTTCAAGACCTAAACTCATCCATGGAGTCTTAAGACTTCTTCTACCTAAATACCCCATCTTCTTACATAAAAATCACCACTAATCCCTCTCCATTATTATGTCCAAAAATTCCAAAGAGCATGGGCCATTGAGGACTTGAAAGGAAGCAAGGAAAGCTAGGAAAGACAAGGTAAAAGTCTACCTTAAAACACTCACTTTCTCCTCTTCTATATGAATCCGAAAATGCACCCATCTTACACCTTCTTTCACTTCTTTTGTGCACACGTATGGAAGTTGTTCTAGCCTCCTACTTTGAGCCAAAAAAATCCTCCATGAACACACCTAGAAGGGAGCTCCAAATGAAGGTAATCCATGGTGCTTACATGGCTGTTTAAAAGCCTTGACTTTCCTTGTTATTTTATACACAAAACTAAGGATCTTCCCTTGTTGTAGACAACCGAGAACCAAGCTTGAAAACCTCTCCATAGTCACAAGGTAATGGCATTTTTTAAGTTTCAAAAGCTACACTTAAAGATCCCTTAAAATAGCCACATAACAAGGTGATTAATCCAATCTTTTCTCGTGTAAAATGCTAACCATAATCACTGGTGCGGACGGAAGCAGAAAACGCGGTCGAAACTGCTCAAAAACGACGGTTTTGAACATTCTTTTATACCCCTGTCGATTTTTGTCAAATATCTTAAGCAACGGTTCGAGAACCGTCTTTTAAGATGTCTTTAAGGGACGGTTTTGTTGAACCGTCTTTTAAAAGCTCTGGAACGTAAAAAAATGAATCTAGTCTAATGCGACTAGATTAATTTATATTCTGTAGTGGTGTCATCTGGATTCGAACTCACGACCGATGGTACCCACACACCCACACACGCGTCCCCCAAACCACTAGACTACAACATCAGACTCGTTCATTTTATGAACAAAACACATATGTAGCAATTATATATAACTTAATCTTTTAATTAATTCACTCCTATACAAATTATAATAAGTAGTTAGGCATCGTAATAGGTAAATAAGCATCGTATTATATACATACTAAAGATATTATAAGATTACATATATGTACATATAGTTACAATGTTAATTATAAAAAAGACTAATTTACTAAAGTAAAAAATTAATGATAATTATAAAATATAAATTTTATTAAATTATATATATATACATGCAATATCTCACTACCTATTTTGTGAAGTTTAACCAACATGTAAACTAATTTAAATATTTATTACTCTATACTATTTTCAGACTTTGTTTATTTATGTGTTTAAACATATTTTAAAGGACGGTTTATTAATTAACTGTGTCTTTTAACATATTTTAAAAGACAGTTTCCACCAAACCGTCGCTTATTAAGTTCATTCCACGCGCGTCTACCTGTTTTAAAAGACGGTTTCAGACAAACCATCACTTAAGGTCATTTCGCGCGCGCGCCAAAGTATCTTAAATGACGGTTCGTCTGAAACCGTCGTTTAAAATAGACTTAAACGACGGTTTCAGACGAACCGTCATTAAGATACTTTGGCGCGCTAAAATCAGACATCTTAAACGACGGTTTCAGGCGAACCGTCGTTTAAGATGTCTTTAAGTTGCGCGCCGGTATCAAACGGGCTTAAAAGACGGTTTTCACCAAACCGTCATTTATAGACCGTATTTTTTTATATTTTTTCTACTAGTGAATGAAGGAGCATTCATGGACTCGGGGGCTGGTTTCCAAGGGTGAAATCAAATTATAAAAGGTAAATCACTAATACATAAAGTTATGGATACCTTGGTGTTTAAGTGAAATAAATTTTGTAAAAAAAAAAATCAAAGGTGTATGTATGTCTAGTGCTGTGAGATTCACAAGTTGGTGTGGCTGAGAAGTTGGTGAAAAGCCTATTGTGATTATAACAAGGTAAGAGCACTTAAAACCCTTTTAAATGCATTGAAGTTAATAATGTTGTGGAATTAAATTAGTGCCGAGATATATGGGAATATGTGGGTTAATTAAACCCTAAAAATGTGGGTTAAAGTAAGGCTAAGTATTTGGTTATCGAATGTAGGTGCTAACGACTTATTAAAGTCAAGTCTATAAATTAATAATGAAAGCAAAATGATTTAAAGAAGTTAAATATAAATCTGTACAAAAACCGAGAGCATATATGCGTATTTATGCTAGTTAATTCCTAAATATGTGTAGAAAATTAAGGCCAAATATTTTATTAGTGAAACTAAGTGATAATGGCCTATTTAAGTTTATTTTAAAAGTGATTAATAAAGGAAAAATAATTTATGGTGTTAAAATAAAATCTGTATAAACTGTGAGTTAGTATGTGTGTTTGGAACATTTTAATGTCCTTTTTATATTTAATATTATGTTATGTGTTAAGGCCACGTGTTTAGGCCATTTTTATTATGCTTAATTTAAGCTTTAAATATGGATTATTAAATTTTAGTGTGATTAAATGAATTATATAAAATTCTGGTGCAAAACTATAATTTTAGTGAACATAATCACTTGGGAAAAATTTTAGATAAATATTAGTCAATTTAGGTGTTACCTAAATTAAATATAATGTTATAATATGATTTAAATAGATTATAAACTTTATAAGTATGCAAATAAACAAAAGACTTACTTAGGGGGTCAAAATGTAAATTAAGTAAATATAGGGTATCAAACTTAAATTAAAACCGAGAGGAATTATTGTTAAGGGTTTTGGAAACATAAAATATGATTTTATGAAATTAAAGTGTTAAATGTAAGACTAAAGAAACAATTATGGTATTTTTGTAATTATTTTAATACTGGTCAAAGGGAGTATTTGGGTGGTCAAACTTGACCACATGTGATGTTTGACCAAGTTAGAAAAATAAATAAATTTATTTGGTAATTTAATGAAGTATTAAGTTAAAAAAATTTATAAAACTATTTAGGGTGTTTATGTAATTACCGAAAGTATAGGTGTTGGAAAATAAATATTAAGACCATAGGGCTGTTTGTAAGTTGAAAGAATTTTTGGGCTATTTTCAATGATTTAATTAATTAAGGACTATAGTATATAGTTTAAGTATTAAATTGTAATAATTATGAAAATTATGGGGCTATATTGTAATTACCAAAATTGAGGGTTGAAAATGGGATTAAATAAAGTTGAGGGTCTGTTCGTAATTTGGGCAAATTTTGGGTTGATTTTGGTGGTTAAATAAATTAAGGATTATAATATATAGTAAATATTAAAATGTAACATTTATAATGTTTATGAGGTTATTATGTAAATAACCGAAACTGGGGGATGAAAAATTTTTAGGACAGTCTAGGGGCTATTCTAAATTTTAAGAAATTATTTTGGGAATCTTTGAGATTAAATAAACTAATATGTATAATATAAAGTTTAGGTATTAAATTGTAAGTTTATGGAATAAAGAGGGATAATATGTAAAAAAATGTGGGAAGATAATATAAATCTGGACAAGATATTAGGGTATTGTCCGTAAATACATGTATATGTGTATATTGTATATTACAATGTTTGAAAACCTTAGATTATAAACTAATAAGGTTAGTAATGTAACAAATATAATATATGGGATAGTTTTGTAAATAATCAAAACTATGTTTGGGAAATATTGAGATTTCCGAAAATATGTGCGCTGCTAGGAATTATATACATATATATATATGGGTATTATAATGTTTGGAAACTTTAGGTTATAAGTTAAATAAGTTTAGAAATGAAGTAAAAATAATATATGGTTGGTTTTGTAATTAATCAAAATGAAGGAGGGGTAATGTGTAATTTCTGAAACTTTATGGGTTGGTTCGAAAATTTTCAAAATATGGGCAGATTATAACATAAGGTTTAGAATGCTATAATGTGGCATTTTGTTAAAATGTGAGAAAGTATAGTATAAAGGAATTAAAATGATATAAGTGTGTCATGTGAACAATCACATGAAATAATGGATTTAAGTTGGAAATTTGAGAAGTATAATGTATAGTTAGAAACCATATGATTTAAGGAACATGATAATGTATAAAATATACTGTAATGCATTAAGATAAAGTTTTAGCAAGAAATTTGTGAATAAACGACATAAATAAATAAATATATACTTCACATGAAATAATGAAGTAACCCATCATGAAAACCTATGAGTCGTACAATATGAGATTATAATATAAGATGGGAGGTATAATATGGTTTTAGTAATCGAATATGACGTTAGTATGATAATACACGATATGGAAAAATAACTATAAGTGCATAGTATAATGTAGTACGAGTCGATAAATAAACGTCAATATGGCTTGATAAATATCTAAACTCTTTAAAAAAACCCATGCTTGCCCAAACCATTAACATCGTGAACCTCCTTCATTTTGCTTACCACTATGCCAATATGGCTTCTTGTCATATATTGCACCATTCTCAGTTTTCAATATATTACAACCCGCATGAACCTCTTTAAAGCTTTTAGATTTTTCAAAAAATATAGGGGAAATAAACTTTGGATAAAAGCGATTGTTTTACCCTTGACACTGCCCCATACCTAGAAAAACTACCTTTGTCATTTAAACAAAGGTAAAATTTTTAAGGATAACAAACTTCCCCCGTCAACTTGATTTTGAAATGTCAACTAAAAGGCAAGTTGACTCTTGATAAATATCTAAAATCTTTAAAAAAACCTCTGCTTGCCCAGCCCACCCTTTTTTTTCTTAATGTTAGAAAGAAAATTTATTGGAGGCACCTTGTAGCAACAAGAGGTAAGAATATGTGTTACCAAACAATTCTAGGTGTCGGCAGCCTACCCATGGTGATAACCGCAGTGCAAACCGATATCTAAAAAAGGGGTAAGAATCTAGTTGTCCGAAGGTGCTGAAGACCTTAAAAACAAGTTTGAGTTTTTATTCAAAGGCGATGGCGACCTAAAAGAGAAGCATGTCATTATACCCACGCGCTTCTAAAGGCCTGGACCTTTCCAAGAAAGAAAATGCAAGCAAAGTAAAATGCATCCAGGTGAACTTGGTGACTTCAATAGGTGTTTAAATGACACCGAGGGTCTTATCCCTAGAAACTTAGGCAACCCCAACATCCCATGGGTTTGGCCGAATTGTGACGTGTCAAGATGATATTCAAGCTGTTGGAACTTTATGTTTTTGCTGATGATGACTCAATCAAAGCGTAAATTGAGTCATTGAAGAAATGCTGGAACTTGGAGTTTTGCTATAGATGGAGTCTATTAGTATAGACAGAGTACATCAATGAATTCATTCGATCAATCAAGTGATGGGTCGATCAACATCAGTAGTTAACCAATACAAACACATCCAAACAAAGAAACACATTGCAAAGAATGTACGGACAAGATTTAAAGTTCTTGGTAGAACGAGTCCATCGTCTTGACAGAGTCCATCGCCTTGACATAGTCCATCACATGACAAAGTCCATCTGACAATGACAGTTGTAAGCGGCCGCGTAATTCATGAAAGAACGCTTCCAAATTGTCCGCTAGTTGTGTAGTAGGCTGAAAATTGAGGGCCAAAGCTCATAAACATTCAAGTAACAATTAGGCACAAAAACCATGCAATGTGGAAGTTGTGCTCCTGAAAATTGGATATAGGCTATGTCAACCGTCCAAACAACCTCATTGTAAAAGGAAGCTCATTTTTTCTGATTCATTTGTGCTTTTCCGCTCCAATACTTCCTATATTAGGAAAAAGTCACCATGAAAAAGAGAGAGAGAAGTGATTTCTATCACTTGTAATAGAAAATATTGTTAGAGCTTTATTGATAGACTCAATCTAGAGTGTTCATAGGCTTACTACACTCATCAAATAAATAGCTGATAAGATAATATGCAGGTGAAATACCCCAAACCCCAAACCTATAGTTGTTTAAACTAAAGTTATGGTATGTAAAGGCTAATAGTGCCTTATAAAGATTGGTAGAAAAATTTAAATAATAAAACACAATAAAATGCCTTAAGGGCAATTAGGCAAAAATGCTCTAAGCTTGAGTGACTTGGATTAGCACCCAAATACCATTATAAGACTTATTAACATGTAATTATGATTTAATAAGGGCTAAATGAGTCCTTAAGAAAACTTTGGTAGACAATGAAACCAGGCTAATGGCATGTTAAATCTATTACAAAGAAAACCAAGCTCAAAAACAAGCTTAAACATAAAATGTGCTTTAAGACTCCTTAAAGCACCTTTTTGAGAAATTGTCTTAGAAATGAGTTTTGAGTGATAAATGCCCATAATTACATCTTAATCAACATGTGTGCTAATTAGTATCACATTAGGAAGCCTAAATCATGGGAAATCAAAAATTTCACAAATATGTGCACTAATTTGTGAATAGTGCCAAATAGTGCCCAAATTAAGCTTAAGTCAACATAAGTCAATAGGATGGTCAACCAAGACCATAAATATCTCCAATTATAAGAGGGGGCCGGTTTTTGATGTGGGGAGTCACCACATGACTAAGAAATTAAAGGAAAAGAAGAGGAAAAAGAGAGAATAGTACTATTTACCTTTTTACAACATAAAACCTTCTTTTAGCCTACCTCTCTCCTCTCTTCTTCATTCCTTTCTTTCTTCCCACGGTTTTCTTCTTCTTCTTCTTTCTCTGTTCCAAGCCGTCCAAGCAGCACCCATGGCACACCACCTTCATTTGTCCATAACTTGCTCATTTTAGCTCCAAATAAAAAACTAAACACATATATCTCTTAGTTAGCTCAAGCTCTAGCTTTCTATCTTTACAAAATTGGAAAAGATTCATTTTGGAGCCATGGGAAATCTCCATTGAAGGGGAAAATAAGCTTGGAGGGTGCATTAGCTTCTCCTTTCTCTTAAGGTAAGAATATGTAAGAAAAGTTAGGTTTCCATCATTTCTCCACATTACCGAAAATTACTACTCATGGGGCTTCATTTTATGCCTTGTTCTAGCTTGTTTTCTATTCTCCAAGGGCTAGAGGAGGTCCTTCTTGATTCATATCCAAGCCTACTTTAAGACTTCAAGGTAAAACATTCATTTTAAGACCTTAAAACACATTTTTTAACCTAGGGTTTACTCCTTAAGGTTAGTGTATTGTTTAGCACTCATGAGAGTCATTGTATATTGATTAGAACATTGGCAAAGGATATTAAATGAGTGGCCGAGATTCATTCAAGAAGAAGGTCTAAGGAGGAAGTTAAGATAAGCTTGAGAGAACAAGGTAAATTGCTTACCTAATAGTGGTTTAAGTTTTAAGGGATGAGTTTTAGGTGAGTACTAATGTGGCTTAGAGCTTACATTATGTAATGGGTTATATAACCTAGGAAAAAGAATTTAAACAAGCTTATGAACTTGTGATTAAAGAGCCAATGGAAATGAGTTAGTAAGATAAGCTTAAGGTGAATTAAGAGAACACTTATATTGCTATGGGAGCATTGTTGTGTGTATTTGCAGGTTGAAAGCTTTTATATGTGGGAAATTCAGTGTTTAAATTCATGTCATTTAAGGGCCTAAGAGCCATGTCATTTAGGGCCTAAGAGCCATGTTATTTAAGAGCCTTAGTGCTATGCAATTTTAGATTATTGCATTATATTGAGTTTGTTATGATGAGTTGATTTGGGTGAGAAAATATGATGATAAAGAACTTGATGTGTGTGAGATGGTTGAATGAGGAAAACAATGCATTTGGGCATGATAATATACTAGAGGAGCTATGACGAAATTTGAGTAGAAAACAAGTGTTTAAGTGATGGTCGTAAGTTAATATGACCTAGGGTTTACTAGGAGACATTAAAATGGAATTTGAGGAAAATGAGCTAATTAAGGAGTTCTTGAGGTTTAGTTGGCCTAGAGATGTCTATGAGGAATTAGAGGATAGTGGGTATATTGAACCCACCAAAATCATGTTAAGAGGAATATTAAGACTTGGGCAAAAATCTGGATGAAAATGTGTATTATGCTTTAAGGTGATTTAGGTATGAACTTGAGATATAACAATGAGAGATCTTGGTAGCTTGTATAAGTAGTGAAGATGCTAGTGATGGATTAATGAGGTTCTAGTCTTGATGGTAAGGAGTGGACTTGGAGATGGAAGAGAAAAATGTAAGAGAATGTTGTAAATTGTCAAGGAAAAGACTAGGAATGTATAAGAGTGTATGATTATGAGAATGGTGGGTAAGTTGAGTAAAAGAGATGTAGATGTCTAAGAGGGACTAGGGGATCCAATGGTGAAATTAAGGCACCAAAACCATGGTGAAGGAAGCTAGGAAACTTGTACAAAGTTTGAAGGAAAATAAGGTATAATGACTTGTAAGGATGTAGCATGTGCTAGATTATATATAGCTTTGAGAAGTGTGAGTAAAGCAAATGGGTTGTGCATGATGATGCTTGAGGAGTAGTTAAGATGGTTGAAGAAGACACTTTGGTTAGTTGAAGTTTTAGACAAGTTTACATGTTGAAATGTAAGGAATTAAGTTATAAGTGTTAAGAGTTTAGTAAGAACTTGATAATGATCAAGGAATTTAGAGGTGAGTTGATCCATGAGTTAGGAGGATTTTAAGTGCTAAAATGGTGTTGGAACATGTGTTAATACATGGGGAAAGATTAGAAAAGATTGGACAAAAGAACAAGTGTGGAAAGAGTTCAAAACTGTAAAATTTGACAGTTTAAGATGTGGTCCGGGACTTAGTCCTTGGATAAAGTCCGGACCAGCACTAAAAACGGTTGAGAATGTACCCAGGGGTTGGTCTGGGACCTTGGGTAAGTACCAAGTCCCAGATCATAGCTAAAATGTGGCCGAGAGTAAGGACAGACATTGGTCCGGGACCTTAGGTCCAGACCATGTCCCGGACCAGGGCAATTTACAAAGGAAATGTGTTTTTAAGGTGGTAAATGGAGGGGGCTTGTTGGGGAATGTTATTATAGGTTGTTAAGAGTTGTTTGGTGGAGTTTTAAAAGGCCATTGGAGGTGTGAACAAGTGTGAGTTAAAATGAGAAGTAAGTAACATAAGTGGTTAAGGTTAAACTACAATGACTTAGCGGTTCTTAGTGGAAATCATTAGTGATTAAGTAAGCTAGGTTAATTAAAAGTAATTAACTACCCAATTTGATCAATGTCTTAGGGTTTGAGAATTTGGACTGACTCCGGAGGAGAGTAAGCAACCGAACAACCAACGGTGAACGTTACAGTTCTTCTTGTGACCTGCTTGCCAACGAGGTGTCCCTCGGCTTGTGTGCTATTTGTTTTTTGTGTGCTCACTAAACAAGATAAAGCATGCAACCGGAACATTATGTTTATTGTATTGTTGTGTGATGTTGAAAACTAACACAACTTACCGTGAGAACTTACTAACCAACGTTTAGTAAGGAATTGTGTGAGACTAAGGAACGCTCCCTAATATTAGTTTGTTAATAACCGAAAGAGGTTTAACCAACAACATTGTCTTGAGACTTCTACTAACTGGAACTTAAGGGGGGAGTGAGGAACCCGGGACTGACTCCGGTCATGCATGCTAAGGAAAAAGGGGGTCGGTATCTATAGCAGATCCGACTTCCGCTTAAGGACTTGTCTTCGGACTTGTTGCCTAGGGTCGGTTGCCGGCTCAGCTACATTGGACATCCAGTTCAAGGTAGGAGGCATTAAGATGGTGCGGTAGGATCACCTAAATCCTAAATTTTAAGATAAGTTGTTTATTCAACCAATGGAGTTAACAGCTCATTGGCTAGGGTTGCTTTTGACCCGACAAAAATAAACATTGAGGTAAGATACATCATTTCTATTTAAAGAGTGGTTTGTATTCTAAGATTAAGATAAGGTTTAAGGTAAGTTGCAACCATTCCTTTTAAAGATGGTTTGTATTCTAAGACTGAGATAAGCTACATCCATTCCTTTTTAAAGGATGGTTGTTTTCTAAGACTAAGATAAGACTAAGATTGAGGTAAGATAAGGACGGACTAAGATTAAGAGGAAACGTAACTTAAGGAGTGAAATAATTGACTCACTAATTAAGGGAACACATTTAAGTCGTTCATTGTGTTTGAACTTTGATTGTTCATAATTGGTTGTTGTTTATTGCACTTTCTATTATGTTGTGCATCTAATCAACCTCCATGCTATCGACAATTAGTCGTCGTAGCCACGTTAGCTTGGGGGCCATGAGAGGATCGTACCGGCATTCGTGCTGACCCCCTTTGGGGCTGTTTTTACTACACAGGTGAACGTCAGGAGGCGGCCGTCACGAGAGTAAGATGGGGTACACATGTTACGGGTTAAGTGTGGCCTACGAGTTTTGCATGTACACTCGTATGCATTTTGAGTTAGTAAGATGTATAGGATGTGAGGGGATTGTAAGAAGGTTATGTATTTGGTTAAGACTTGTAAGTACTAATGTTTGGTATATTCTGTTAGTCAGACCGTGGCAAGGTCCTGGAATGTAATTGAATCCGCTGCTACGTTTGTATTTAAGGTGATAAGTTTGCGATAACCACGATTGGATTGAGACGGGGTGTTACAGTAGGGTGAGTGAGTTCTTGCTAAGTAGAACCCTTCTACTTAGTAGCCAGTGTAAGCTCTTTATTTTGAAGATCAATAATAAAAAAATATATATTGTGTATGTGACGGTGTCAATTGACTGCTTCCTTGATCTAAGTTCGATAGAGTCAAAGTGCTTTACAAACTAACCGCTTGAAGTACTTTGACTCATTCCAACCATCCTACAAAAGCATACAATAAAAACCCACTAATTCCAATTGACATAAGAGGTCTTTGAGAAACACGAGGATAATACTTTTTCAATTGTTATATGTTTTCGTTCGGTCACCGCATAAGTGTGGCATTTCCTGGCATTTTCCTCTCTAGCATTTTTGGCAAAAATGCCCCTTGACTGTTTGGTGAAGGCTGTTCCTTAGGGCTTCATTTATGCCTACATTTCCTTGCTGAAATCTCTTCGCCCCACATTTCCTTCTTCCTTCTTTCTTCTTCTTTTTTGTTTTTCACCATCTTTATCGACCTTCGATGTAGAATTTGTGTTGAATTACCTAAAAAATATGCCCGGGTTCCATTTTCATTCTCTCTTCTTCTTCTTTGTTCTGTTCTTCTTTCTATTGACCTGATGTGGACGCGCCCTATTACTCTTTCTCCCCAATTCGGTCACACCTTGATGTTTGCTAAGGTACTCCTTCTCTGTTAACTGTTGTACGATTTGGGTTTTTTCTTGGCTGAGGATGAATCTGTATGTGTTTGTTGCTTGTTGTTGGCGTATTGGCTTGTTGAGGTCAAATCCATTTTTTCATTACTTGTTACTATTGTATTGGCTCATGCTCTGATTTTCCTGCTTCGAACTTGAACTTCTTAATTGTTTTTGCAGGCTGGAACTAGATTTGGCTCCTGCTTAGATTTTTCTAGTTCAAACTTGAAGTTCCTAGTGTTTTGGATGGCTAAAACTTGATTCGGCTCCTACTCCGATTTCCCTGCTTTGAACTTGAACTTTCTGGTTATTTTTGTTGGCGGCTAGAACTTAATTTGGCCCCTTCCCAATTGATTTTTCTGCTTCAAACTTGAACTGCTAGTTGTTTTGCCTGGCTGGAACTTGATTTGCCCCCTTCTCGATTGATTTTCTTGCTTCAAACTTGACACGCTGGTTTTTTGGCTGGCTGGAACTTGAATTGGCTCTTTTTCTGATTGATTTGGCTGGTTGGATTACCGTCCCTGTGTTGGAACTTTGATTAGCTGAAGTGGAACTTGACTTGGTTACCGCTCCCTATTTTGATTTGATTTGCTATAATTAGTTAATGCTCTATTCAGGAACTGAATAACATGTTGGTATTAGTAAAATTGCCAATACAATTGTGGACATGTGTGCTAAGTTGACGCCTGGTGACGATCCAACATGAAAACAAACGACATCGTGGGCACACTGGCCATTTGAAAAGAGTCTGCAACAATGATGGAGCAGTGGCGAGCGATCAAGAACGAGCATTGTGTAGACACCAAAAATTCTCACCCGTTTTATATTAAAACAAAAAAATATACAAAAATAAACATGCTTCTAGGAACAAGGCGGTCGTCCCGTTTCAGCCAAAGGATTTTCTTTTTCTCCGACATCTAAATCTCACAACCCTATGGAAAAGGAGCACGAGCTTTTTTTATTATTGTAATCCGTTTTTAACCTACTTCATTTTGTGTACTTATTTTTGTTGCTTTTTGTTTTAAAATATTTCGCTGTTTTATTATTACCTTGTATTATTTTATGTACTCGATTGATTCATACTTTTTATTATTATTTATTATTTCCTTTTGATTTTCTCGTTGTTTTATCTTCGCCATTTCCATCATTTTATGTAACTTTTACTACTGTTATTTTGTCTATTTATTTTATTTGTTTTCATCTCCCCTTCACGGGCATTATTTTTCATCATTTCATGCACATGTGCTATTCCTTTATTTATGTCTCATTACGTTTTGAATCCTATATGTTTTTCATAATTTCATGTCACTATATTATTGTTCTCATTTTATTGTACTCTTCTTTTGAAATTGTAGCATTGTTAGAAGGACTATCCTGGTCTGAGCTAAAACTCTAATATTATTTTTTCCGTGAGTATATTGATTTCTGACTTAGTATAGTCGGTTAACATGCTCTCCATGTGACCCAATGGACCTGGGTTCGAGACTCACAAATAACGGGAGAGGTGTGTCTTTTCTTTTCCCTTCCGCTCGCCATAGACCTTTAGTTCCGTTTTTTTGTCATACACCGAGTTCTGTCTTAGTTCAGTTGGTGAGCACGTATTGAGGGCGCGCAAATGCCCGGGGTTCGAACCCAGGATAGAGCAGAGGAGGATTTTTTTCCTTTTCGGACACCAGCGCCCAGGCGAGGCCTTGCCTCGGTCCAAACCCAAAAACGCGGCCCTACCTTTGGCCCAAAGACAAATCCGGCCCCAATCATACCCCATGTCAACATCTGTCCTCAACCTACTTCCTTATTATAAAACACAACAAAAAACACTACATTATGGGCATATTTTTGAAAGGGCCGATGACAAACATGACAGGATGGGCATGGTTCTTGAAAGAAACCGATCATCCCTCCCAAAACTCTCTGCATGGTTCCTTCCGCGGTATTCAAAGAAGGTGGCGAATGCCCTTCAAAAACTCCCATCTCGCCTTGATCCTTCCACCACGGCCTCGTTTCGTTTTCCCCTCTGAAACTGTCCTTCACTACCTTTGACTTCATACACCTACGCCCGAAAACCACCATCGCTGTCCTTGTCTTCACCGGGAAACACCATCACCAACGCCCTTCATTCACCACCCCGCCACCTTCACCGGAAAATAACATTCACCAGCCAAGAACCACCATCTGCACCGTGCCTGTTCCTCTGAAAAATTTCCCGAAACACCTAGCCATCATCGTCAACCGCCTTCTCCCTTTTCGCCTTCAAATCAGAAAAAAGAGAAAAACCGTGGCATTTTCCCTGGTATTCCTCTGTACCTTGATAGTCTCTAAGACTAATAATGAGTGTATTAAGTTGTTTGATCTCTCCTGATTTGGTCTGTTGAAGCATGCTTGTGGTTCTGATGTTTAGCTCCTTGATTATATTCTAAAAATCTGCACTCATAACTGCTACTTTCTTTGAATGATGATTTACTCATATGAATGCGTGAGAGTGGGAGGTCTTGAAGGTTATTACGTTTCCAGTTTCTAAAATGCACTTTAAGGGTAGTACTTAGGTGTGAAAATTGACCTTTTCTTAACCAGTTTGTTCATGATTTGTTTTCTCCTCTGATTGAAATGTGGTGGTGAAAGTATAGGTTCAGCTCACGGTTTCTGAATGACTTGGTGACCAGGAAATAAATGGGAGTGTTTATAACCTGACATGCCTCTCTGTACAGTTCAGATGCTTTTGATAATGCTGGTTATAGTCTGTAGTTCTGTTAGTGAAAAAGAAAAGCTGGCGTTTTAGACTCAGGAAGGAATTTGTTTAGTAGTTGTTAACAACGGAAACAAAAGCGATGGACTAGAAGCTTTGTTTGAACATAGGTTAGGTCTCATTTCTCACCCATCTGCTTAATAACTGGGAACAGAAGCAAGTGAATTAGTTTAGTGACGTCTTGATCTGAATTTTACTGAGTTATTGACCGAGTTCTGTTCCTCTGCTTAAGTTACAATCCCAGCTCTTCAATAAAAATGAAACTGATTACGATTTCATTTCGTTTTCCTTTCCAGTTTTGATATTTTGGTGCATTTATGTTGATTATTTTGTGCTATATTGTACATATTTTATAGCTCTCTGCAATATTCAATTCTTCCTTGTATTTTTTTTCTAACTATGGTTAAGCCCTAGTTATTAGACCTTAGGACCAAGCCTTAGGATAGAGGGTGAACCCTAAGATTTAGGTGAGCCATGGTCCCACCTAATAAACTGAGTAATCCCTAGACCCAAACCACATCTTATTATAATAACATGTATTAATAAAAACACTTTCTCAAAATTCATCCAATTCGATTCATCATTTCTTCCCCAAATTTTCCAAGCCCAATCTCGGCCCACTACTCAACCAGGCCCACTATTTGACCCGACCCATTATCTGAACTTGGTCCATTATCCAAGCTCGGCCCAATCTCACTCCGGCTCATTATCCAAGCCCGGCCCACTATCCAAACCTAGCCCATTATTTGAACTTGGCCCATTATCCAAGCCCGACCCATTATCAAGACCGGCTCAATCTCAGAACCCGCCCGCCCAAAACCCATGAGATTGACTGAAGTCTACAAAAAAATCAAACCTTGACCCGAATGTTGACCTTTGACCCAAACCTTTGACCACCTGAACCTTGACCCGAACCTTTGACCACCTGGACTTTGACCTTTGACCAACCTGAGCTTTGACCTTGACCCCAGTTTGACTTGATCCCACTTTGACTTGGTCTAACCTTGACCCAATCCATTCAAACCCAATTCATTCAGCTCAATTCAATTCAAACTCAAATCCTGATTCATTTCATCCAATTCAAACTCAACTTGTAAATCCCATTCAAAAGTCCAAAATGTCTCTCGTTTTTCAGCTTTAGCCTTAAAAATCCTTTTTCTCATTTTTCAAACATTATTTTATTCAAATTTCATCAAGTTTTTCAAAGAAACCATTTTGTGGAACATTAAAGGAAAAACTCTTCTCACATCACAGAAAACTCTTCTCAACTGCAGAAAGTTCTTCTCACATATACAGAAGTTTTCTCCTAAAAACATTTCTCAAATCAGTGTTTCTTTACAGAGAATTCCGAACAACTTCAAAAGTTTTCCAACTCAGTTTTTAACTCAAATAAACCATTTTCAGGGAGCAAGAAATGTCTAACCCCTTCAAAACATTTCCTCCATGGTTAAAACATCGCTTGTCTCCCTTCCCAAAATAAAAATCCGAGGCGGGGCACTGGGGTCATAACCTCCCTTGTCGCAGTCTGGATTTCTTAGGCGGGGCATTAGCGTGACAAACCTCCCATAATTGCAGCCTAGATTTTTACAAGGCGGGGTGCTAGGGAAGTAACGACCTTCCTAGTTGCAGCCGGGATTTTAGAATCGTCTAACTCCCTTCCGCTCGATTTCAATGTTTTTGATTTTTAACGTTTTAAAACCCGGGAGTTAGAGACGTTATTAGGGTTCGACCGAGAACATCTCATTCATGGTGTTTCTCTCTGAACCCTATTTTTCGACATAAATTCATCGCCCCATCTTTTGAGCCTTGACACTTACATTAATTAGTGTCGTGTTTGAGGGGGGTACATAGGGTAATCCCTCGGGATTATCCGCCCTTTTACAACAAAAAACGATATTTTCGGTTTTAAATTTTTAAGAGAGACAATTCTGAGTAAACCAATCCAAACCCTTCCATTAAGGCTCCAAGTCACATAGGATCTCCAATTCCCGAATACTCCTGAACAACCTCAGTCATCTGAAACCCGAAACATCTTCAAAACCCGAACACCTGCAACTAAATATCCTCTTTCATACTCCATCATCCTGAAAACTCGAATTCCTCTTCAACACCTTTCGCTTCCCAAACCACCTCAAAAATGTGACCATTCCAAACCCGAACTTCGCAGACCCAGAAAACTCCTCAAAATAACCTGAATCCCCTTTAACTTCAGCAAATAACTCAAATACCCTCCAACTTCACAAAATGCCCCGGACAGTTCCTTAACTCCCGCAAATGATCCAAACATCCCATAACTCCACAAAATGACCAAAATGCCCTTTTTACTCCTCAAAACTTCAGCATCTTTTTAATCCTGTGAAAGCCAAAGCCTTTCAACACTCAAACAAATTTCTTTAAGATCTGCATATTTCTGCAAACTCTTCGAAATCGTCCTTCCCTCAGACCACACTTAACTCTATCCTTGGCTTTTAACTGAATCTCTCTAATATGGTTTTGAAAGAAGGCAATCCCGACAATTGGAGACCAAGGTTTCCTCGGGCACCAATCCGAAGTCGTGGTCGTTGCCACTTCTAAGGGGTGTAACCCAGTGCGAACCCACACAGAATCTTTGGTATGACCAGATAAGTCCTATCCATAGGCAATAATTTCAAAGTCAACCAACGGTTCTTAGAACCCTCATTCCTTTCCTTCCTAGTTATCATAGGTCAACTAGGTGGCGACTCTAGTCAATTTCGCCTTATAAAGGCATAAGTCTGCGTGGAGCCCATCGAGAGCGGGTGTAGTGTGCTCACTAGCATTCCCCATAAGCTTTCTGGGAAAGACAGACGATTTAGTAGGTATTTGAGGGATGCTAGAGTAACGAGTTTTCACCCTCCACAGAATGACATTTTTTTTAGGATCTAGACTTCTCAGCCAGATCATATTTAGATAGACCCCCTCATACCGAAAAATCACCCTCCACAGAATGGCGACTCTATTGGGGAAACTTGAGTAAGTTTTTCTCAAACTCAAGGAAGACCGAACTTCATTCAAAATTGTCAGGATTCCCCAACTCCTTTCAAAACCTTCCAGAGATTCGTTTCAAGCCATTAGGATTACTCTACTCCACACTTAGAGTGTGTACCTGATAGGACAGTTAGGGCTTGATAGATCCTCAACAAACTTTGCAACAATTGGGTTAATAATTAGCTCACGATTAAAGAGACACTTAGGATTGAATGAACTAACTTCCCTTTAGGTTAATAAATAACCAATTTGGAATCACTTTCAAGATAAAACTCTTAGGAAATAGGTTGATACTGACCTTCGCTTTTATCTTCGCTTTTATATTCATGTTTGTGATTGTGGGGTGCATTGGGAGGGTAGCTTAGGACATGCATTCCTCTGTGTCACCCATTTATCCACGAGTCACGAATCCCGACCGGTCCACGGTTGATTTCCCATGAGCTGGGTCATTTATATAAATGGCTAAACCCACGGGGCAAGATGGTCATCGACCTATGCCCTGCAGGCTCATGATCCAAAAATACCCTCCATTATCTGAGTCTAAGCCAGCATATAGTGAACCATGAGCCTTCAGTGTCCAGCTGCCTGGTCCGGTGTCTAGGACGGGTTTTATGGGTAGTCACCCCCTTTTATGCCGCCTGTCTGACCACCCTTCTGCCTTACCCTGAAGATTGCATGGGCCCAGTTCTCCATTGTTCCTCTGCACCACGGGTGTCTCTAAAGCCCAATGTCACGCTACACGTCCATAGAGGATCCCGTATTTACCGGATACCCATACATGGCACAACGTAGTCAGTGAATAATTTGGACTTTAGACACACCTGACCGGCAGATGACGAGAGACCCGTTCCTATGCAGTACTTCCCCGAGTTTCCCGAAAAGTGGGGTGTTGTCGGATCATCACTGGTCGTGGCGTATGTCTCCTTATCACTTCGGGTGTCTTGACCTTTCGAACTTACTCACTCAATGAGGGGCCTTCTTTATAACGTGCCCCGCAAGGGGCATAGTAGAGAAAAACCCCGAGAGATGACGGTGAAGAGACAATGGTTCCCCCGGTGAGACGGGATCATACTTGTCCTGGAAAGTGATTATCCCAACATTAACATTTACAGCTCCACATCAAAAACAACCACGATTTAATTTCTGTACGCAAAACATTTTCACAAAATCATCTTGTTGAAAGTTGTTCGGAATTTTCCTTTACAAACAAAAGACTTTCTCAAAGGGCTCATCCTTTAATATTTCTTCCCCTGCCAAGGTGTTTTCTCCTTGTTTTTTCTTCAAAGTCGGTTTTCAAACCACTTTTCAAAGATAGTAGCATTTCTTTCAAAAACTCCTTTCAAAATCGGTTTTCAAAATTTCTTCCATCTCTAAGAGCAACGGTCATGCTATTAATCGTTAAATTGCCCCCCCCTATTCCAACCTTTCACTTCACCTCCCTTTATTTTCTCCTTTACTACCCTTTTTTGCAGGGATAATCATGTTCAGCAGATTGGTACCTGTACCCGGAGAGGAAAAAAACACCGAAGGGTCCAAAGGGAACTAGGAGAAGGATCCACATCCAGAATACAAGCACAACCATCCCCTTACCAACAAGAGATGAATGAGGAGAAAGATTTTGCCATAGAGCTGCTCAATTTGTGCATAGAGATGAAGAACAATGCAAACCTCTCTTGACCGGGTTAGCTCACTTATGCAAAGTTGACATGATCCATGAGGCACTGTTTGAGTCAGTCAGCTACTGGGATTCAACCGACCATCTATACCGCTTTAACCTGGAGGAGTTGGTCATACTGCCCGTCGAGATGGATACATTCCTTAAAATAAAGCCCCATCAGGAGATGCCGGCCATCCCCATTGATCGAAGCTTAACCCCCAATTTGCAGCCAGATTCCTGGAAGTGAGCCCGGAGGATGTCGAGAATTTTGGTAACATGGGTTTGAGCCTACGGGATCTCTTGAGCAAGTTCTACAGACCCTATGTTCCTAGGGAGACTCAAAGACGTGTGCTAGATCTTTGCCTCATGGGTCTCTATCTTTTCAGACAAAAGAGAGTCTGAGGATGAATCCCCGGGTAATTTACCTATTGGAGGCTTTCGAGAGAGGTTGCAGCATTGGAACAGTGGTGGTAGCTGAAATAGCGCGATCCTTAGACCGATGGAAAGAAATTGGGGTCGTAGAGACCTTCTTCATGGGAAGCCCTCTGTTTTTGCAGATATGGTTGTAGACACAAAAAATTCTCACCCCATAACAAACAAAATTCAAAAAAATAAATAAATAAGATGATCATCGTCTTCCTTTTCCAAACCCTGTCTATGTGCATACCAAAACGAAACCATCTTCTTATGACAAAATTCTCAAAATTTTCGCAACCCAATCTCAAGTGTGTGGCCCAATTGAGGAGACCCGTTCCAGCTTCTTCGTTTGTCCACGTCTTACTCAGCCCAAAACAACACTCAAAAACCCTAGCCTAACAAGACACCGGAGGATCTCTTCTATCTCGATCGAGGATCTCTTCCCTTTTCCTCCTAGAGATGACTCGCCTCCCTCATCCCCTTCTTTCAGGGAGCCGATCTTGTAAAACCTGAAGGGAAATGGAGAACGATTTCGGTCTTCTTCAAACCCAGTCGCACCAACCCCCATATCTTTCCCTGTCCATCGTTCTGCTCCAACAAGAGAGAAACAGAAAGCTCTCAAACGGTGGCTATGGCCTTCCCCTTTCTCTGCTTTCTTTGAGAAAAACCCCTCCTCCCGAGATGAAGACAAAGAATCTTAACCTTCTGGCATTGTTAATCCATCGTTCTTATTTGCCAGTCAGCCTCGATCTCTCCTCTCGTTCTGTTTTGTTCTCAAATTCGTCGAACCCATTTCCGGCCTTTTAAGTTCATTCACCACCAATCTGGAATCACTGCACCGTGCTATCGAAATTTATCCTGGAAGAACTCACCTCTCCTCGACTGTGACGACTGTGTAAGTCTTGTTCGATCTTCGGGTTTTGGTTCGTCCCTCACCGTTGCCCTTCGTCGGAGTGCCTTCTCCGTTTGAGGTGAACTTATCCGTTTCCTGAGTTCGAGTTGATTTTCACCCTGGCGGTTGAAGTGATTTCCCCTTCCGTCCTTTGGAATTTCATGTCCCTGTCGTCCAGTCGATGTTTCTCTCTTTTCTTCTGTCCACAATTCGTGTTTCTGAGGTGGTATGTTTGTGCACAACCCAGTTTTGTTGCCCCTCTGACTTGATTTGATTTATCGGTTCGATGGAACATTTCTGTTCAGATGTTGTTCAGTGTAGGCCTTGATTGATTTGCACCCACTTTGATACTTGGGCTGGATCTTTAATCGCTGGTTGAGATCGTGGACGTTTGGGCCTCGCTCCCTCGTTTGTCGGCCTTTTCGTTGTCGAGTTTGAGGCGCCACTGTTGCCTTGATATAACTCCTGTGGGCCACCCTGGTTTGTGGGCTGATTTCTGTCCGACCCGTTTGTATGCCACACATATGTTCAATTGAATACGGGTGTTCCTTGCCTTGCTTGGGCTGTGCTATGAGTTAGCTGGACTACGCTGAGTTTGACTTGGACTTCACGTCTATGCTGATGCGTTTGGGCTTAGTACTTCATGGGTTTGAAAGCCTTACTGGTCAGCTACCTCGTCTCAAGCATATTGCTTATTTCTTTCTTCACTTCCCGCCCTATTCGGTTTGGAAATAAAATTGCTTCAGATTGAAACTTGTCCCTTGCGCATTGATTTGGTTTGGAAGCTGATTTGATACTAGCATGTTTCTTGTCCCACTGCGCTTAGATAAGAATATTGAATTGAGTGATAGTTGTCCTATGCTATAATTGTGTAGATAAATCATTCATTGGCTGGATGGTCTTTATTAACTCTTCATCTTAGAGGGAAATGATATAAACCCTTCTAGGTATGATCCCACATGACTCACAACGTCACATCTTTGATACTACACTTCGGTTGAGTCATAATCTAAGATGGCGAATTAATTTGAGTAGCAACCCCAATGCTTGATTTATCTTACGATCCTTAGCATTTGTTGGCAGCTTGAAACTCTTTTCTATGTTCTCGGTTGGGGTGTGGGAGATGATTAGATTGCCCCCTTTCCTCCCATTGAGAGGGGCGTATGATCCCATTGCACACATCCCAACCCTCTTCCGATCTTTGACTAATGCATTTTATCTCTCTTGGTTGTGTTTTTGACATGTACATAACGCTCGTGAACGGGAAACTACTCTAAGACTAAGGAATGAGATCGTGGCTTGGACTACCGGGTCTCCGCTTTAAACACATGTAACGGTTGGTGCACTTCTTGCTGATCCTATCAGCTCAAGTGGGCGGCGTCGATGTGACCCCCCATAGCAGCTCTCTATTTAAGATTGTTATCTATGTTTGTATTAACCCGTAATTTGTTTATTGTTCCTACTTTCGGTTTAGTCTTAGGACTTATTCATTTTTGTAATTCATTCTTTGCACGTGAACACTTTTATCATGTTATCTCTAGCTAGTTTGGATTATGTTGTTCTAGCGTTACTTTACACCTTATACATATTCATTTGAGCTTGGAGATTAATTTGAAATCTTGTAGCATTTTCGCTAGTGTTCAATCACCAAATTTTTGTACATAATGTTTACACTTCACTGTGCTTCTCCAATGTTTGTAAGCTATGGGAGATATTTGCTTTGTTATTTTGTGATTTATGCCCCTTGCTTATTGCTTATTAATGTCATAAACCATAGTTACTATGTCCTTAGGTCCAAGCCATTAGGATAGAGGGGTCCCCCTGGACTGATGGTCATTGACCATCTCGTGGTGGTGACACCCACCCTAAACCCTAAAACACACACCTAAAATATGTATATATGTATATAGACTAACATTCTCATTCAAAATTTCTCTCCAGCAAGCCCAAATAACAAATCAGGCCCAAATCACTCAATCTGACCCATTTCTTACCTGACCCACTTCTAGCTTGACCCATTCAGCCCAATAAGCCCATCGGGCCCAATCCATGTATGGCCCCACCCTGAAAATAAAATCAAAGCCCGTTTCAAAACACAATTGGCTCATCAAGCCCAATTCAAGCCCAGTTTGACCCAAACCCATTCCGGGTCCAAATCCAATTCGGCCCATTAAGCCCAAGCCCACAAAAGTCAAACTGATTTGACCTTGACCCGAACCTTTGACCAAACTCGAGTTGACCGAACCTTTGACTTTGACCAAAGTCCATAAAACCAAGCAAGTCCACAAGAATCAAACCTTGACCCGAATGTTGACCTTCAACCCGAACTTTGACCAAACCAACTTTAACCTGAACTTTGACCATCCAACTTTGACTCAAACTTTGACCAATCTAACTCAAACTTTGACCAATCAAACTTTGACCCAACTTTGACCGGCCAATCCTCCAAGGCCCAAACCAAGGCCCATTTCGAGGCCCAATCCAAGGCCCAGTTCGAGGCCCAATCCAAAGCCCATTTCAAGGACCATTTCGAGGCCCATTTTAAAGCCCATTTTCAAAGCTCAATCCGAGACCCATTCCAGGTCCCAATTCAGCCAAACTTCTAAGGCCTATTTCGGCCCATATCTTAAGGCCTAAGCCAGGTCCATCAGTTCAAATTTGGCACACAATCAATCCAAAAACCGATGCAATCCCATCTCAAATTCAAATCATTCAATCCAGCCCAATTCAACCCGACTTGTAATTCCAATTCGATTCAAATTCATCAAATTCTAATTCCACTTCCCTTTCTTTCTATTCAATTCCATTTCTCACTTCAAACTCCAGAATGTCTCACAGACCTGACGTCTCACAGACCTCTTTGTTATTCCAATGATTCGAATATCTCACAGACCAGAGCATCTCATAGACCCGAGTGTCCCACAGATCCGAGTGTCTCACAGATTTCGACATCTCAAGATTTCAAACGTCTCACAGACTACAACACCCCACACATCAAGCTTTTCTAAAAACCTTCAAACATCAAAACTTCCGAAAACCTGAACTACGTAAGGTCTGATCTCAACAGGGAGTTGAGTATGTAGGCAACCCACATAGGGTGCGACCCCACATCAATCAAAATGTCATTTTCACTCAACCTCAAACTTTTCTCAAATCTTCATTCATACTCATCCGAATTCATCAATCCTTTCATTTGGCGCTAGCTTGGGAGAGAAGCTTGTCTCATCCACTCGTTTTTCTCTCATCCTTTCCTAATCCTATCCTTGGCTTTTAAATAGATCTCTCCAAAAAGGTTTTGAAAGAATGTAATTCCTGACAATTGGAGACCGAGGTTTCCTCGGGCACCAATCCGAAGTCGTGGTCCTTGCCACTTCTAAGGGGTGTAACCCAGTGCGAACCCACAATAGAATCTCTGTAAATGACCAGATAAGCCCTATCCATAGGCAATAATTTCAGAGTCAACCAATGGTTCCTAGAACCCAATCTTCCTTCCTAGTATTCTAAGGTAAACTAGGTGGCGACTCTAGTTATATCCGCCTTATAGAGGCATCAGTCCGCGTGGAGCCCATCGAGAGCGGGTGTAGTGCACACTCGCACTCCCCTTTACGCTTTCTGGGAAAGACGGACGATTTAGTAGGTATTTGAGGGATGCCGAGGTGACAGGTTTCGACCCTCCACAGAATGGCAAATTTCTAGGATCTAGACTTCTTAGTTAGTCCATATTTAGATAGACCCCCCTCATACCGAAAAATCACCCTCCGCAATGGTTACTCGACCACTTGTGGGTATTGCCTCTATCTCTACATATGTAAGAGTCAACATGGATTCATACATGATGGCGAGGAAGCGGGAAAAGAAACCAGAGGAGGGATGGAAAGCCTTCTTTCGAGACATTGTTAGTTATAGACAGATCAGATGGGTCATCAAAGATTGGGATGTTCGTGGAGGGGCCGTCCAGTCAGCAGGCAATAATGGTTTAATCCTCATTGGTCTTGAAAGGTTTGTCACCATTTATCCACAGAGAGGAATGCGTCAGTTCGGTCGTGAACAGACCGTCCCAGGAGCGAATGAGATAGGTTTCAGAAACCATCGATACAATGATGCTACGGCCAACTACCTCGTTCAGGCATACGCCTCTGGGATGAAATGGGCCATTATAGATATAGATCCTACTACATGAGCTTGAGCCCTAGATATTCCACATGGTTAGAGCGTAGAATCGACAGATTGGTGCCTCATGCCTACTCCTAAGAGCATACGATGACTGCGCAAGACCCTCACCTCCCGATCGTCGAAAGCCTGCAGCCCCCAGATTACGATCCTGCGCAGAAGAAGAAAAAGAAGAAGAGAAGAAAAGAAAAAAAAAAAAGCTGAACGAAGAAGCTGTAGTCAGCAGCCGCGAAGTGATCGGGGCCTATCATACTTCCCTGTTTATTCTGATCATGGTGTACTCCTTTTCTCAATCATGTAATCGCGATTAGTAGTTTACTTTATCTGTAGCTAATGACCCCTAACTTTTTCCCCTTTTTTATTTCGATCGTGATGTAACCCCGAAAATGCGGCTATGTGATGATACTTTGTTTTATCTAGTAGACATCATGTCTCCCCTTTTGATTTAGATGTAATTCTCCTTCTCTGTTATGAAGGATCGATTATGTAATGTGTCTCTTTAAACTAATGTCATGTTTCCCCTGTGGATCCGAATGTAACTCCCTACTCCCCACAACATTGCAATCGCGGTTAAGTGATGATGGCATAACCGTTGTTCTGGAGATGGAACCGGCTCGTGCGCCTTTCCCCTTTATCGTTTTCACAAAAGAATTCAATCGCTTTCGTATGACTTTACACAAAACCGGGACGACCTCTCCCTTCTCTTTCACTCTCTCACCTTTTCTAAGTTACTTTCATACTGACACTTTTTCCTATATTCTATATTCCCTCGTATCACAGAAGCAGAAAGTAAAGAGCTCTCCTCCAATCTTCCAACATTACTCGACTTTGGAAGAGAGACTCCAGGGGTAGGCTGGCTAGCGAGACCACAACCGAAACTTCATCAGAAACCATGGATCCGAGCCTGATCAACCCGACCGCCCCAGAAATTACCCAAGTTGTCACTTCTACCATAGAGGCAAGCCCTCCCGGAGCTAGCGGCAGCGTACAACACCTTGATGCTAGCACCCTCTATCGTTTGTGGGAACAATCCTAAAGGAATGAATCTCTGATGAGACAGACAATAGAGCGTCTGGAGGAACAATTATGAAAGGAAAGGGTGAGCAAGGGAAAGGACCCATACCTTACTGATCCCGACGATGATTATATCGAAGAGACCCCAAGGATCACTTTCAATCAAAACCCTATTTTCAACACCACCGCACCACAACCTCTCACGGGAAAAGAACGTACCACTATCCACCCCATAACGACAACGTTCCAAACAACTAACCTACTTTCTGGACCCCTTGCCACCACCAATTCTGACCACAACCACAACCAAGCCAACCACTTTTCCGAAATTACCACCATTCCAGCCTGCTGAAGTCACTGCCCAAACGGCCAATCAATATCAAGTCAAGCAATCCGAGTCCATTCATCCCAAATTACCACACCCAGACCCCATTCAGCTCAATCCATACCAGTACACTACCCCCGGACATGCTGTTCGTTTTGAGGAAGCAATCCCCATACTCAACTGCTACCCCACCCGTATAACCATCTGATTCACGACTACAATCAAGCCCCACCTGCTGAGCACCTTCCAATTGACTTCAGTCAAATGAAGAAATCCCTAAAGGAAGAATTGCTTGCAGGGATGCAGCTCGGAGAGCGAGCCAAGATGCTGGGTTTTCGTCATTTCCAATTGAAGCCAAACTCTAAGTTGCCCGAGAGTCTGAAACTACCAGAAATCTCTAAATACTCTGGGAAAGGGGACCCTAGGCCCCATCTTGCCCAGTTTGACCGGGTTATGACTGTACGGGCTAGATGATGAAATGAAGATAATCTGCTTCCCCAGCTATCTCGAAGGGTCCACCCAAACTTGGGTGTCAAGGTTGGACTTCTCGGGAGGAAAAAAGCTAGAAGAAGTCTACCAAGCTTTTGTGGAGCAATATAGCTATAACACTCACTTAGGGGTCACCGAGAGAGAGGACTTGAGATATGAGACCGAGAAATCATGAGACAATGATGGAATTCATTACTAGGTGAGAGAGAGAGAAGGCGGGCCAGATGTTAGACTGCCCCAGTGAAGATGAGCAAATAAGGATCATCATCGATTGCCTAGAAAACCCCTACTCAGATCACCTCAAATCCTTGGGGACTTGTGATTTCAAGCATCTAAAAGCAGCTGCCACGGCCGCAGAAGAACTAGCATTGGCAGGAAAGTTGAAAGGTCCCAGTTTCCAGGGATCGTTTCCCCGACAGTTAAACTATCAAAACAAGCAACCTAAGATAGACACGGGCGGCAAGTTTGTCCTTTACCCCGTCAACCCATCAATCTCAACCTCCTGTTTACCAGGCCCAGGTCAGCGGGCTAAAACCAGATTATTCTGCAACCCCACCGCCAAACAGCTACCAAGCGCAACCCAGAAGGAATTACACCCGCTTGGGAATTCCCATGGACAAAGCCTATGAAAAGCTGAAGAAAAGTGGGTTTTTACTGGGATACCCAAAACCCAAACCAGGAGTCACCCAGATGGGAAACCAACCCTGCCAGCTTCTGTGAATACCACCTGATCAAGGGACACAGTACAAACAATTGCAGGGCCTTGCGCCATGCTATCCAAGACTTAATCGACGCTGGAGAGGTCGAATTTCCAAAAACTGGCCCAAGTTCCCAGAATAATTCAATTCCCCGACATGTGAACATGATCGGATTCAGTGGAGAAGAGGAAAGTCTACCGAACCTTCGAGAAATTGTGAGATTGGCTGATGTCGGAGAATCATCTGAATCAACCCATCAGAAACCCTTTCTATCTGTCGCACCCTCACCACTGTTGAATACCTTCAAGGTCCCCCGCCCAGAGATTCATTTGGACACGCTACCCTTATTTAGGGAGTATTTGAATATAAGGGATCAGGCTCAAAATGCCATCGACAAGTTAAGGTATCAAGGGAAGGTATCGATCTTCTTCCAATATGATGTGGGGCGACAGATAGAAGGAGATTTGGAAACTTTGCTGATGTTAACTTCTGACGCAGAAGACCTCTACAGGAAGATGAGGGCACTAGAAATTGTTGAGGCTTGGTGTAACCACAAAATCTTTGAGAAACAAGAAAAGGAAATACTGCCATGTGTAATGTGATCATGATCATAGATGAAGATGAAAATCCACCGGCCATGACCGCGGTTAAGGTACCCCTCCTGATAGTGGATGAGGAAAAACGCCGCAATGACCCTGAAAAAATCAATCACTTAACCCGCTCAGGAAAGCATTTCAAACCCTCTGAGCTCACAGAGGAGCCAGAAACACTGCAACAGAAAGTCCATGACCTTACTCTGAATGAGTCAGAGAACAAGTTGGTGGGAGAAGAAGAGCTGTTGAGAAAATTGAAGACTACAGCATACCTATCACAATCTGGTCCCTACTGACGATCTCAGAAGAGCACAAAGATGCAGTAGCTCGGCACTTGGGAATGGACAAGAAGCGGCCGGTGTCGGTTAAAACATCATAGCTCACCTATCCTGGACTCCGGACCTCTTCATAACGTTCACCGACGACGAGATCCCTCGTCATGCGGGAAAGGCCCTCTACATAACCGTGAAGGCTGGAGGATTCCAGGTCCCCAAGATTTTGATTGACGATGGGGATGAAGTGAATGTTTGTCCGCTCCGAGTAGCCGTCATATGGGACTCATCGATTTCAAGCCAGTAGACATGACGTTTAGTGCCTATGACAACAGCCATAGGAAAGTTTTGGGAACTATCTCTCTGCCAATCCTGATTGAGGATGTCTCCCTGACCATCGAAGCGATGGTCATAGACATATCCTCCACCTTCAACCTTCTGCTGGGGCAGGAATTCATCAATCAGATTAAAGGAGTCCCCTCAGTCGTCCATCAGAAGCTAAAATTCAAACGCGGGGGACGAATCGTGGAGGTTTTGGGAGAGGCCAGAGCTGAGTCCCCACTATTTGAGATTAATACACCGGGGGGTCAAGGGTTGACGCTCAGGGGCTTCACAGTGGTGAGGCCACATTCACAGGTAAGTCAAACTCTTCCATCACTCCTCTCTACTTCGACCCTAGTGTCTATAGCCCCGCATCGCAGCACATGATGTCTCGGATGGGCTATAAACAGGGGAATGGTTTAGGCAAGGAGCTGCAGGGCATGGTGGAGCCACTAACAGCATATATTGGAGGTCGAGGAGCCGGGTTGGGATTTACGGAAACGCCAGGTATGATGTTGACAGATTCATATGTAAGAATTCCCACAGATTCTTTCTTATCGGTTAACCTTGAACCTCATGTATATGTGAGTTGTAAGCAGAGAGTAGCTTGGGCTCAGGAGGATCAGGATACAATGGCGTGGGGGAACTGGTGGACCACTTTATTCTCCCTCAACTCATGCCCTGAAGACCATGACGACAAGGGATACGACCAAGGAATGCCCGAGGAGGTAGCGGAGAACAGTGTCATGATCAAATCAGCCATCAAGGCCCCGTGCTCTCGGTAGATAGCCATGGAGCATGCCTTGCCATTTGCTACAGGAAGGAGGAGCCATACTCTATCAGTCTAGTCAATAGCGATAGCAGTAATAGTAGTGATAGCAGTAGTTATAGCAGTACTGATGAGGAGAATGGTATCTGTCTCAATTTCAATGAGGAAGAAAGAGAGGGGGGAGCCACCATTTATTTTCAGCTGTAAAAATGGTGGCAATTTCTAACAATTGCTGAGTTGCCCAGCTCTTCGAATATTAATGAAAGTTCAGTTTGTTCGAGAAAATTCATCTCTTTTGTCATTTGATTCAATGCAAAACTATGAGGCTGAAGAAGAGGAATATGACGAGGAGAATATGCCTCCCACAGAACAATATTCCACCCACACTCAGATTGTGGAGGACATTGTAGCAATAAATATCGGAACACCTGATAACCCCAAAACTTTGCAAGTCAGTTTTGGTCTAAGTGAAACAGAAAAACGGGACTTGACTTCTGCTAACTGAATATGTCGATGTTTTTGCTTGGAGTTACGCAGACATGCCTGGAATCGACCCTGACATTGTCCAGCACCGAATACCGTTGTATCCCAATGCCAAACCTAAGAAACAACGTTTGAGAAGAATGAAACCTGAGCACAATTGAAAGTGAAAGAGGAAGTTGAAAAATTGCTACGTGTCGGCTTTATCCGGGTCGTTAACTACCCCGATTGGTTAGCCAATGTTGTAGCCGTCCCAAAGAAGAATGGAAAGGTGCGAGTGTGCATCGATTTTCGGGACTTAAACGAGGCCAGCCCCAAAGATAGCTTTCCCTTACCCCACATTGTTATCCTTGTTGATAACACTACCCAACATGCACTACTGCCATTCATGGATGGATTTTCAGGTTACAACCAAATCCGAATGGCTGTAGAAGATCAGGAAAAAATGTCTTTTATACAGCAGTGGGAAACCTTTTGTTACGTAAACATGCCCTTTGGCTTGAAAAATGCCGGAGCCACGTATCAAGGGCTGCACTACACTATTGCATGATATGATCCACAAGGAAGTGGAGGTATATGTAGATGACATGATCGTCAAAGCTGCCCAACGAGAGGTCCACTTGACAAACCTGAGAAAGTTCGTTGATCGGATGCGAAAATATCAAATGAAACTCAACCCGAAAAAATGCACATTCGGTGTAATCGGGGGAAAGCTTCTGGGTTTCATGATCACAACCCGTGGAATCGAGGTAGACCCAGATAAGATAAAAGCCATTCAAGAAATGTCTCCTCCGAAGACTGAAAAAGAAATCAGGGGTTCTTGGGCAGAGTTCAGTACATCGGAAGATTCATCATGCAGCTAACCGAGACCTGTGAGCCTATTTTCATCTGTTGAAGAAAGACGCGTCTAAATTCTGGAATGAACAATGTCAAGAAGCATTTGAAAAGATAAAAACCTATCTACAGAACTCGCCAGTCTTGGTACCGCCCCAAGAGGGTAAGCCGATGATCTTTACCTTACTGCCCGAGAAACGTCAATGGGCGCCATGCTGGCCCAGGAACAGGGTTCCCCACCGCGCGAAAAGTTGATCTACCATATCAGTAAAAAATGAGTTGATACGGAAACACGATACTCCAACATCCACAAATTTTGCGCTGCTTTGGTCTAGGCTACACTAAGAAACTAGACACTACTTGTTAGGGCAAGAGGTTCATCTGATTGCACGCATGAACCCAATAAAGTACCTTCTGGAAAAGCCAATTCTCGACGGTCGCTTATCCAGATGGTCCCTATTGTTGTCTGAATTTGATATCACTTTCAAAATTCAGAAGTCAATCAAAGGGAGTGCCATAGCCGAGCATCTAGAAGAATGCCCCATAGCATCCGAGTTCTTTGGCAATGACGACTTCCCAGACGAGCAAATCATGACATTACAGAAAACCTGTTGGAAGTTGTACTTTGATGGTGCCGTCAACCACAAGTGTAAAGGGGCCGGGATCTTGTTGATCCACCCTGAGGGAGATCTGCTTCCAGCTGCGGTAAAAATCAATTACCCAGTCACTAACAACATGGCAGAATACGAAGCCTGCATCCTGGGGCTTGAAATAGCGTTAGAATTGCAAGTGGAGGAGTTAGAGGTCTTCGGTGACTCTAATCTCGTTATTTCACAAGTCAACCAGACTTGGGAAATCAGAGAAGAACGATTGATCCCCTACCACGACTACCTTTCATACCTAGTCACCTGCTTTCGAAATGTGACTTTCAAGCATGTGAACCGTAGCCAAAATATCTTCGCCGAATCCTTGGCGTCCTTGTCTTCAGTAGTCCAAAGTACCGACCGACTCATTGTACTTCCCTTTGTGGATAACCATGACTAACCCTCGTTCGAAATTGGAGCCATCGAAGTAGAAGAAACCGAAGATGAGTGGTTCGTGGACATTGAGAATTTCCTTAGGAAAGGAGAGTATCTGCTAGAACCCACTAAGCAGGACCGCATTGTGCTGAGAAGAATGTCAAATCAATACGTAGTATGCGGAACTAGGGTCTACAAGAGAATGCCGAAAAGAGGCTGATAAAATCATCGAGGATGTCCACGAGGGAGTATGTGGGACCCATGCTAGAGGACATTCCCTATCTCGGAAAATCCTTAGACTAGGGTACTACTGGACAACAATGGAAGCCGACTGTCACACATTTGTGAAAAAGTGCGCCAAGTGTCAAACGCATGCTAACTTGCAACACCTGTCTCCCTTACCCCTGACAGCCATGGCGGCCCCTTGGCCGTTCTCTATATGGGGAATCAACATCATTGGTGAAATCCACCCCAAAGCTTCAAATGGCACCGCTACATCCTTATGGCGATAAACTATTTCAGCAAATGGGTAGAGGCACGGTCGTTCGCAAGCATCGGATCAAAGCAAGTTGCCCACTTCATCGAGCGTGATATCATATGTCGATACGGAGTTCCCTTAGAGTTCGTATCAGACAACGGTCCCCAGTTCGATGGAGACACTATCCGGGTCATGGAAAAATACAACATCCGCTACCACAGATCATCCCCATACAGACCTCAGACTAACGGAGCAGTCGAAGCCACCAACAAAGCTATAAAGAACATGCACTCTCAAAATGGTTGTAAACATACAGAGATTGGCCGGAAAAGTTGCACTACGCTCTCTGGGGTTACCGAACTACCGTCAGAACTGCAACCGGAGCCACCCCGTATTCCTTGGTGTATGGGTCAGAATGTGTCTTGCCAATTGAGCTTGAATTCCAACTCTTCGAGTCGCTAATGAACTGAAAATCGCTGAAAGTGACTGGTTGCAACAACGCTATGACAGTTTAGCTCTTCTTGATGAAAAGAGCCTACAGGCATTATATCACATCCAGGGTTACCAGAAGAGAATGGCTAGAGCGTTCAAAAAAGGGTCAAAGAACGGAACATCCAAGTGGGTGATCTCGTCCTAAAAGAGTTGAGAAAGGATTTACCGGACCCGCGAGGGAAATTCAGACCGAACTGGGTGGGCCCCTATCTGGTCAAAGAGATAACCCCTCATGGTGCGGTATTGCTGACAGATTTAGAGCGAGAAGAATTTCAAAGTCTTGTCAATCTCGATCGGTTGAAACGATATCATGTATGAACTGTCACAAAAATCCAAAAAATGCATCCATTTAAAAAATCCAAAAAATGCATCCATTTAAAAAAATCCAAAAAATGCATCCATATGAAAAAATGCATCCACACAAAATCCAAAAAAAAAAAACCACACGAAAGTTATCATTACCATCCATCTAGGTTTAGTTTAATTGTATTGCATTTGCATATCCCCAGTCTCGAGGTGTGTCTTGATCTTTAATTCTAGAAAGTCACATAAGTCATCAAAGGCCGCCGAACTCTTGTATCATTTTTCTCGAAGAGGTCTTGAAAGGATCTCTAACCTCCCGTGAGAGTCGAGTGCATGAGAGAAACATAGAGCGTGCAAAACCCAGAGCGCTTGGTGCATTTAAATTTTCAGCACCATGTGAGGATCTCCCTTCACGGAACTAAATATTGATGAGAAAAGCGTGATACCATTCATGTCAAAATTTGGAATAGTAGAGGAAACAATATCTGTCAATAAGGATGACGAGGCACCTAGGATCGAAGAAAACCCTCCACAAGGCCAAAAAGCCTCACTGACCCTGAAAATGATCCCCCTTAGTGAACCCAGCTGAACCTTTCATTGAAACCCTAATCTTTCTCGGAAATATCTCCACGATATATCAGCCCCATCACACAGCAATTCACACCCTTGCAAAAGAGGGTGAAAAGAGCCGGAGCCATGGTTCCTTCCCCACCATTTAAAGCACGGGCGAAAGCTTGAAAGAGACACCCGAAGAGGATGAAAATGAGAGAACGAAACACAAAATACTCTAAAGAGTAAAGAGAGGAAATGAAAGCCCACATTGCGTGAAACATCCCCACTTGAGGAGTAGATAAGAACGAGAACGTCAAACACAAAGCAGTGCAAATAGACTACTCAAAGAAAGTAGCAAATCAAAATGAGAACACATAATAATCTGCACAAATGCGAAAGGAGTCTAAAATCACACTCCATCCATGGGAAGGTGAAGCATATCCTCCGTTGCACAAAAGCTCCATAATTCTCAAACAAATCCTCTAGTCCATGTGACATACCCTGCAGCCCCGTTATAACCCATTGAAAGACCTCTGACTTAGAGATGGTATTTGCCCGATTCGAAAAGTACCAAATTTTAAATATAAAAGGCCACGACTCCTCCGACCTTGTCAATACAATCGTGCACAAACGAGTGTCAAAGAAATCAGGAAGGTAGAAAAAAAGCGAGTATTCATCACCCCGATTAAAGAAAGCCTAACTGACCTTAAGAAAGGAAACATAAGGGTATAAGAGACCCCGAGAGACCTCTTTCGGAAAAAATTTCAAGAGAAAAAGTGGCTCAAAGGTGACTAATCTGACTTAACTAGAATTCTTGGTTGAGCTCACCTTGACACGACACCTCCTTCCATTGCATTCAATCATATCCAATTCCAGAAAAATACATGTAGAATTAGATTTGCATCCATCGGTTCAGACATAATTGACAACATGGAAAGAGAAAGATGAGTATACTCTCCCCTTGTAGGGGAAAGCTACGGCATAGTGTCTGTCTCCTTCGTCAACTGGCACGATAGCCATCCGCTGAGTAACGTGAAAGAATGCGCAGTCATCAAAGCAAAGGATTAAAAGTCTCCGGCACCGTTCCAAGAAATGCCCTGTAAGACATCCCTCCTCACCAACCAAAACTCCTCACTCGCCAAAATTCATGAAACTACGTAAGGTCTGATCTCAACAGGGAGTTGAGTACGTAGGCAACCCTCTCAGGGTGCGACCCCGTCCCAATAAAAACCCTCCACCCCTCGTACCACGAGGCCATTACTCACTCTATGGAGAAATCCACCTCGATCGAGAGGATCATCTCAAGGCCATACCGGAGCCATCTCAGGGCCTTACTGAGCCATCTCAGGGCATACCGGAGCCATCTCAGAGCCATACCGGAGCCTATCCCAGTGCAACACCAGGGCCGCCGTCAAACTACCAGAGTCATCGGCTGGAGCCCTCTCCAATATCACAAAAATTGCGCTTGACCACTACGGTCCCCAAAAGTTGTGTCAAACCATCCGACCGTATATATTGGAATCACCCGATCCCATCATCCCGAACACTGATGCTGAAATACCCCGAACTTAAATATAGGGATTCAGATTATTATACACGTATTTAAGGGCCTAATAATGCCTAAGTAATTTTGGTAAGGAAAAATAAATCCGAAAGAAATAAAGAAATGCTTAAAAAGCAAATAACGCTAATAAGCGTTAATAACCATAGGAGGTATGAGACCTTGGTTAGCGTATATGTGGATTCCTAAGGCTTTATAAGACCTAAATAATATATGGGAACAACTCCCGAAGAAAATGGATCCATAAAAACTGGATTAAAAGCATAAATGACCTTAAAGCGCGTTTTTTCGAGGAAACCGGGAAACGTGACTTTAAGCGGTCAAATAGACTCGCAATAATTTTGGTAAACCAAATAGTCATTAATAAACATTAATGAAGGTCTAGAACCAATAAAATTAATTAAACGGGAAGTTGTGGGGTGTAAGTGTAAATAAACTAAACTAATGTGTCCCATTTAGAAATAAAAATCAGAAAGTAAGGTGGGTGTGTGAGGCTGCCGATTTGTTCCCCCCTCTTACTCTCTTTACTTTTTCTAATTCACTAAATGACAAACCATTAAGTAAAACAAGTACAAAAGTAAAAAAAAATAGTCTCTCTCCTATCCCCTCTTCCCCTCTTCCTCTCTTATGATTTCTGTCTTATGATTTCTCACTCCCTCTCTAAGCTCTCTTTTTCCTCCTCCCTTCTTGCTGGTGATTTCAAAGCTCCAAAGGAAGCTCCCATGGCTTCCTCACTTCTTCTTCATGCTCCATCCTCATGTGACCTCCAAATGCAAAAATAACTACATATTCTTGCTGCCCTCATCATCCTCTACACTTCTCTCTTTTCAAAATCCAAAAATGAGGAAGTTAATTTCCATGGGTTTCCCTCATTCAAAGAGAAAATAGCATCAATGGGTAGCTTGGAGTCTCCTCTCTCCATTTAGGTAAAAATCCACATGAAAAACTCATGTTTTCTCCATCTTTCTTTACAACCGATTTCTACCCCTTTGTAATGCCTTGTTTTCTCTCTCTCTCTCTCTCTCTCTCTCTCTCTCTCTCTCTCTCTCTCGAGCATCAATTCAACCTTGCAATGGTGATGGAATCACCTTCTTGAACCAAGGGCTAAAACCCCTCCTAAAACACTCCAAAGGTAAACCCTAGAAATTGTGTTTTTAAGCATTTCAATGAACTAGCATTAATATAAGGGTTAGTATGTTAATTGCACTTATTTTGTGTGCATTGGGTGATGGGAATGGAGTTTGGCAACTCCATTCCCCATATAGCCGATTTGTGCAAGAAAAGAGAAGAGGAGAATTGGAAAGGAAAGAAGGAAATATAAGCTCAAGGTAAGAGCTCCTTTCTTAATACTAAATTTTAATGCATTAGAGTAATGGGAATGGGTAAACAAATAAAAGAACCTAAACTATTGTATTAGTTATGTAGTTGTGGAAGTTTAAGTATTTGTGAGCTAAGTATTTGGATTGTAGGCCTTGGAGCCAAGTAACTTGTGTATGTGTATTAGTATTGTGGATTGAGGAAGTATTGATGAATTAGTATTGTTGATTGCTGGTAGGACCCTTGAATGGGTGTGGCTAGATTAGGAACGAAATTGGTGAAAAAGTATGTATGTGGTTAAGTGAGAAAAGTAGGTGAACTATGGCAAAATTTTGGTAGGAATTGTGCATTTATGGTTGACTTGGTGGATGGGAGAACCAAGGTGTGTGTTGGTGTTAGTAGGGATGTTTAGTAACTGTGGAATGGTAGTTGTGTGTATGAGGATATAGGAGTGTAAAATCTGTAGCAAAGGGTGTTTAGATACATTGGAGAAACTAGGAAAAATTAATGTGCAAGACTTAGTGAAATGAGTGTTGGACTTGGGTATAGATATTGTATTTGCTTGGAAATGAATTGGAATGGTAAAATGGCATTAGGACAAAGTGCAAAATGCAAAGAGACGTGTAGGAATGCACAAGGGTGCAAAGTGTGAAAAATGAGAATGGAAATTTGTAGAATTTGAGCAAGAAGTTGAGTAAGTATTGGACCATGGATTTAAGGAGTTTTAATGAGTGTTTAAGTGTGTTTAAACATGTAGAAAGATTAGGAAATGATTGGAGGTGGATTAAGGGTTGATTTGGGGTTGAAAAATGACCTTAATAGTAGCTTTTAGCAGGGTCCGGGACTTAGGATATGTACCAAGTCCCGGACCGCATAAAAAAAGGTCCGAGAGTGAATGCAGGAATTGGTCCGGGACTTAAAGTCCAGGACCAAGTCCAGGACCAGGTAGAAAAATGAGCCGAAATTACACAGAAGTATTGGTCCGAGACTTTGGGTCCGGACCAAGTCCCGGACCACCCCCAGAATTCAACAAAGAGTGTTTTTTAAGGGTTCTAAACATGGGGGATTGATTGATAATGATTTTAGAAGTTGTTAAGGCCTTGTTTGGTGACCTTTAAAGGCCCTAAGAAGTGTAAACAAGTATGAGAAGTAATTAAGGAAGTTATAAGTTTGAGAACATTAAGATAAACCGAAATAACGGCACAATGGGGTAAGTACGGGAGTAGTAATTATGTATGTATTGTAATACTTAGTATTGATTGAACCATTGGCATGTAGTCATTGGTTCGAGACTAGGACTCGAGGAACAAGTAAGGACTAAGGATCAAGGAGACACCCGGTAAAGTAAATTTTAGTAAAAGGTATGATTTCTTCATGCTCTATATCCTAACCTGGTTACCCCGATTTGTTGCTTACTTGATCACCTAATAAGATAAATGCACGAATCGGACTATATTGCACTTACTTGTGCTTGTTTATATTTGTTCTTGATATATTTGTCTTGAACATTTAGTTTGTATAATTCATGAAATGAATGGATGATGATGAAGTGTGTATGTACCTTGTAATGTACTTGTGAAATGTATTATACTTTGTATGTACATGTATGGGAGTATTGAATTATTGTGTGGCTTGGATGTGTGACTTCTACTATTTCTAACTACCTAGCTCCTAACGTAAGTATTCAGTAAATTGGAATGAGTAGAAGTCCGATATAGTTTCGGCCACACGTGAGGATGAGGAGACACAAGAGGTTGGATCCGATTCCTGGTTCTTAAGCTGGTCCACGGCCCAAACCCTTAAATGGGTAGCATCCTGGATTAGTGAACCAAGTAAATCCTGGTGGTGGGACAGAGTAGTCCCTGGGCCGGAGGTCCCGACGACTTGACTTGAGTAAGTAGTAAGTAAAGTAAAGTATTGTATGAGTAATGGTCTTGGCTGGTGTAAGTCATTGACCCCGAGTAAAAGAGTAATCTCCACCCGATTAACCCGGGTGGACAAATGGAGCTAACAAGTATTGTGTATTATGTATGTATTGCGTATGTATTGCGTATGTATTGTATATGTATTGTGTATGCATATTTCGGGAAAGGTAAGTATGTATCGGTTGGCTTGTATTGTCTTCCTTGTATGAATTGAAGTGTACGTATGTATTCCTTGCGTAAAGTATTGTAGTATTATGTATGAAAGCATGTATGCATGTATGTATGAATAAAATGAATTGCATGTATTCGACCAAGTGGTCGGCGTACCCTCGCTAGTACGCGGGTATGCGGAAGTCATATGCAACGAAAGCTGAGCCCCTAGGGGCAACGTTTTTAGTGTGCAGGTACCCGAAGCGGATGTGATCACAGTAAGAGACCGACAGCTATGTTCGGATAGCTAGGAGTGAAATGTAGAAAGTAGTAAAATATACAAGGTTTGTAGCCTAGAAGTAGAAGTGTACCAAGGGGTACACCATAAGTATTGGAAGCATGTAGTTGTGAGGAATGGGTAGATGTAGTCTCTTAATGAGCATGTATGAAATTGGAAGAGGTATTGTATTTGTATAAGGATCTTAGTAAACTCGCGGTGTATTAGTTGTATTGTATTTATGGTGCATTGTATTGAATGGGAAGTTGTAGTACTTGATCGGTAATTGGAGAATATATGTAATTGTGTAGTACTCGGATATTCCGGTCCATCAGACCGATGCTGTATGTAGTAGTAGTAGCCTTGTTAGTCACGTGGGTGGCTAACGGCATTGTATCACCCACCGTTGTGTATGTAAGTATCCGCTGCGAAGGTATGTAAGTACGTTATGATTGGATAGTAATGACGGTATTAGCGGTGGGGGTGTTACAAAAAGTGGTATCAGAGCGAAGTATCGCTCTGATGACTGAAAATACCGAGTTTAGGAAATACCGAGTTAGGAATTAGGAGCATAGGGCTAAGGGCTGAGTGTTAGCATTAGAGATATGCTAGTTAGGAACTACCGGTGAGTACCAGATACCTACAATACCGGACCCGCCCTCCGCAAACCCATTGTATAACTTGGGAAGAACGCCAGAGAGAAGGAAAGTCCTCAAATACTCGAGAAAACCTGATCTGGCAGTAGTGAGATATTCTATAGGAGGAAAGAACCTGACGCATAGTAGATTCCACGAACTGGAAGTCCCGGAGATGGTTCCCGGTTGAACAGCAATACCCGCACTGATAGCGGTTGAACGAGCACTCCAACCATAAGGAGACTACAACATGCAACAACATGGGGTGACATGCTCAGCAGTCGTGAAACCTGGCTAGACAACCAGCAGCAGGAAAAGAAGCACTAAGTGTGCGACAGAATGGAAGAAGGAACAGTAACAAAACCTGAGACACAAGTCTACGGGACAGTAATAGCTAAATAATACCACCAATGGGATATTACCTGACTAAGGACATAGTCGAGAGTGGATCGCTCCAAAACTACCACGCCAAAAAGGTTACAAAACCTGGCCAACATAGCTCAGACAGCTACAAGAACATTCAAGATATAATCTGACGCAACTATAACCGTAGTGCCTAAACAAGTTCAGGCTCAATAACCACAGTAAACACGTGGGAACGAGCAACAAAGAAAAACACAAACCAAATAAATAAGGATCTCCAAGGATTGGAGAAGTACCCTGATCAATGACAGTCACGTCAAGATCATTGAGAAGCTACCTAAAAGATCGAGTATCCCAATCATAGATCAATAAGATCAAGGGAGAGTCAACAAGACTATCAAATGCGAGTGGAAACCATACCGTGACCGGTATAGGTTTACCCAAAACCACCAGTACCACGCACTTGCCACGGCAAGTGCAGTAAGAATAGGAACGTGTAGAGGAACTCTAACATACCACCGGTACATAGTAATGTACCGTGACCACAATGAAGCGACTACAGGATTACACATCCTAAAAATGGAAGAATGGAAATCTTGGGAAGGCCTAACGGCCCGACCATTATACAAGGACATACCAGTCAGCAGGAAGCTGTACTTGGTCAAGACCTCAAACATGGCTACGCCATGAAGAACTTCTTTTACCACCGAGCTGTTATTCCAAACCCAATTTTTCTTTTAAAACCACAAACCTTCTTTTAAACCTTGGCTTTTAAAACCAAACCAACAGAATTACGGTGAGTATCATAGAATGATACAAGAGGAGTTGACAATAGAATACTTCACCTAGGTGTGTAACGGGCACTACGAGTGTACCCAAATGCGGGATGTGGGACGACCGCACTCCGAAGGAGCTTGTGGGCGTGACAAATAGTCGGGTAAATGGTAACGTATCAACAAGGTACCCCACGTATGTATACATGTAGTGTACGAAACACGGGAAGTAGTCGACTCCGTTCTACGGACCATGAGTGAAATACCCCGAACTTAAATATAGTGATTAAGATTATTCTAATCCTTAATTAAGAGCCTAATAATGATTAAGAAATATTGGTAAGGGAAAGTAAATCCAAAAGAAATAAAGGAACGCTTAAAAAGCGAAAAACGCTAAATAAGCGTTAAGTAACCATAGGAGGTATGAGACCTCGGTTAGCATATTATATGGATTTTAAAGCCTTTATAAGGCCTAAATAATATGTGGGAACAACTCCCGAAGAAAACGGATCCGAATAATGCATTAAAACGCTAATAGAGCTTTAGCGCACGTTTTTCGAGAAAACCCAGAAACGTGACTTTAAGTGGTCAAACGGACCCGTAAAAATTATGAATCATTAAATAATAATTATTAAGCATTTATGGAAGCTTAATAACCAATAAAAATAAAGAAACGAGAAAATTCCGGAAAACGGGCCCGTTAGTGAATAGTACCAAAACCGGGTAAACTAACGAGCGTTTTCTGTAAAGACGAAAAACGCTCCAACTAGTAATATAGTAGGGGCCGATTTTTATTAGTCAAATAACCCCTCACACACACATGTAACTAGCTAAATAAACAATGGGTCAAAAAGCAAAAAGTAACTAAAGTACAAAACACTCACCTTTTCTCTCACCTCTCATTTCACTCACCTCCCTCCTTCCCTCTTCCTTCTCCATTGATTTCTCCCTCCTCTCTCTCTGGTTGGGCGATTTTGGAGAGCTTCCCACAACAACAATGGTAACTCTCTCTTCTTCTCCATGCTCCACCTTCATTTGAGCTCCAAAGGTAAAAATAATTACATATTCGTAATCCCCTCATCATCCTCTACATTTCCCTCTTTTCAAAATCCAAAATGAGGAAGTTCATTTTCGTGGGTATACCCCATTCAAAGAGAAAATAGCACCAATGGGTAGCTTGGAGTCTCCTCTCTCCATTAAGGTAAAAATCTCCATGAAAAACTCATTTCTCCATCCTTGCTCACAACCGATTTTTATCTCCTTGTAACACTCCATTTTTTTCTCTCTCTCTTTTGAGCATAATATCGACCTTGCAATGGTGGTGGATTCACCTTCTTGAACCAAGGGCTAAAACCCCTCCTAAAACACTCAAAGGTAAACCCTAGAATTTGTATGTTTAACACTTCAATGAATTAATGTTAATTTACGGGTTAGTAGTTTAATTACACTGTTTTTGTGTGCTTTGGGTGATGGGAATGGAGTTTGGAAACTCCATTCCCCATATGACCGATTTTTGGTGCAAAGAAGGGAGAAGAAGGAGAATGGGAAAAGAAATGAAGGAAAATAAGCTCAAGGTAAGAGCTCATTCCTAATGTTAAATTCTATTGCGTTAGAGTAATGGGAATAGGAAACAAATAAAAGAACCTAAACTATGTATTAGTATTGAAGTTTATGAAGTTTTGAGTATTTGGGAACTAGTAAGTAAATTGTAGGCCTTAGAGCCAAGTATCTTGTGTTTGAGTATTGGTATTGATGTTTGATGGAGTATTGATGTATTGAGATGGATTTATATAGCTTTGTGTGCTGGTAGGACCCTTGTATGGGTGTGGCTAGATTAGGAATGAATTTGATGAAAAGTGTGTATGTGGAGAAGTAAGAAAAGTAGGTAACTATGGCAAAATTTTTGGTAGGAATATGACATTTATGGATGACTTGGTGAATGGGAAACCAAGGTGTGTATTGGGAGATAGTTTTAGAGATTTTTAATGACCATGGAATGGTGGTAGTGGTATGTGAATAGGAGAGTATAAAATCTGTAGCAAGAAGTATTGGATTTCATTGGAGGAACTAGGAAGAATTAGAGTACAAGACTTAGTAAAGTGAATGTTGGACTTGGGTATAGATGTGTAATTGCTTGGAAATGTATTTGGGATGCTAGGGGTAACATTGGTAGAGGAAGTATTGAATGGTAGGAGTTGGGTTAGAAATCTGTAGCATAAGTAAAACAAAACTGTTGCATTTGTTGGAAAAGAAGTGAGGAATTGTTGAGTTGATTGATGGATTTAGTAAGGAGTTTGGTGGATGAACTAAGGCAATTTGGAGGGCCTAAGTAGTGTTTAAACATGTGGGATTACATGTAGGAAGATTGGAGAAACAATGGGCAAAGTATAGAACAAAAGATAGATTTTAAAACTGAAATACTGGGCCGGACCGACCTTGGGACCGGACTTGCAAGGTCGGTCGAGCCCAGATTTACAAAGGACGAAAACCTTCTGGAATGGACCGACCTTGCGACCGGACTTGCAAGGTCGGTCGACTCAAAATTTTTCCGTCATGAAACTTACTGGAATGGACCGACCTTGCGCGACCGGACTTGCAAGGTCGGTCGGGCAAAAATTCTCCGTCGTGTAACACTGGAATGGACCGACCTTGGGACCGGACTTGCAAGGTCGATCGGCCCTGAAATTTTCCCAGCGTATTGTCTTACTGACTTCGACCGACCTTGGGACCGGACTTGTAAGGTCGGTCGAGTCATACAAAAAAAAATAAAAAAAATAAATAATAATAATATATATATGTATATATATGTATACCCACATATACATATGTACGTATATGTAAATAAACCAGTGTTAAGTAAGGAAACAAACTTAAAGAAAGTAAACAATGTGTAAGTATAAGAACTCCAAAGACTTAGTGAGTATGAATTAGGAAACATAAGGGTAATCGAGTTAAGTTAATGATAGTTAGATTAATCACTCGATTGTATGTATATCATAGGATTCGAATTGTGAACACCGGAGGAACGTTGGATACAAGTACAACGGTGAACGGTATGATTTCTTCATGCCCTGTATCCTAATCTGGTTACCCCGATTTGTGTGCTTATTTGATCACCTAATAAGATAAATGCATGAATCGGACTATATTGCACTTACTCGTGCTTGTTTACATTGTTCTTGATATTTGTCTTGAACAATAGTTTGTATAATTCATGAAATATATGAATGATGATGAAGTGTATTGTATTTCGTAGTGTACTTATATATTGTGATGTATTTTGTATGGATGCGTATATGAACAATGTATTGTGTATGTGGCTTGAATGAATGACTTCTGCTAATTCCTAACTACCTAACTCCTAACATAAGTAAGGAATAAATTGGAATGAGTAGAAGTCCGATATATCTTCGGCCACGCGTGAGGATGAGGAGACACAAGAGGTTGGATCCGATTCCTGACTCTTAAACTGGTCCGCGGCCCAAATCCCTTAAATGGGTAGCATCCCGGATTGGTGAGTCAAGTAATCCCGGTGGTGGGACGGAGTAGTCCCCGGGCCGGAGGTCCCGACGACTTAACATGAGGAAGAGTAAGTAAGTAAGTAAGTATGTATGAGTATGAGTATGTATGTGTAAGTACTGTGGAACAAGTAAAAGAGTAATCTCCACCCGATTAACCCGGGTGGACCAACATGAGCTAACAAGGATGGTGTATTATGTATGTATTGTGTATGTATTGTATATGTATGTGTAACGCGGATCCCGGAAAGGTAAGAATGTATTTGATGGCTTGTATGGGTTACCATGTATGCATTGAAGAGCATGTATTGATGTGTTTTGTATGTTCCTTGCGTAATGTATTGTAATGTTATGTGTAAGAGCATGTATGCATGTATGTTTGAATGAAATCAATCGCATGTATTCGACCAAGTGGTCGGTGTACCCTCACTAGTACGCGGGGTATGCGGTTATCATGCTCAGCGAAAGCTGACCCCTCGGGGGAACGTTTTAGTGTGCAGGTACCCGAAGAGGATATGGTCAAGTTAAGAGACCGGTGGCTACACTTGGATAGCTAGAAGTAGAATGTAGAGGTGTACTAGATGGCACACCCTTGTACTTAGGAAGTAAGTAGTTGTGAGGAATGGGTAGATGTAGACTCTTAATGAGTACAGATGAACTTGGAAGAAGCATTGTATTTGTATTGGGAACCTAGTAAACTCGGTTATGTATTTCGTATTGTATGGTTTATGAAGGAGCAAAGTGTTGAATGGAACATTGTAGTATTCGATGATGTGAATGGAGTATGTGTTGTGGATGGGTAGTACTCGGGATCCAGTCCATCAGACCGATGTTGTATGTAGAAGTATTAGCCTTGTTAGTCACGAGAGTGACTAACGACATTGTATCACCCACTGTATGTAAGTATGTATCCGCTGCGTAAACCTGGGAGTACGAGGAGATTGGACGGTAATGATTGTATTATGGTAGGGGTGTTACAATGAGTAAGTTCAAACCAGAACAGCTGGACACCTCAGACGATCAAGGAGAAGGAACTCAGCTAAGTAATAAGTATAAAGAACTCAGAGAAACCATCTAGAGATAAGGAATGAAGACTAGGAAGCGCAAAGAGCGCAGACTAGTAAGTATAGACATTGGATATGTCTCAAAGACTTCAAGCAAATACATGATAGCTGGAAGGATACCCATCCCAAACACAGTAAGGCAAAAGCCTAATGTGAACACCACAATGTTCAATAAGCGGGACAGAGTTCCCAAGAGCGATCACAAGATTACAACGAAGCATAATCCATCATTGGAGAGGATTTTGAGCCTAGTCTTAGATACTGGAGGAAGTATAAACAGTCTACCCAAGGACGGGATGTTATAACCCAAAAAGGTACAACTCAAACTACGATACCACAAGGCGGTATAGTGGACACAACATATCATAAACTTTAGCCGAATGTAACGGCATAACCCACAACACCCAGGAGCAATCCTTGAAGGGTGTTTGAGTTAACAACAGTCGAACAAGCGTCATAATAAGAGCACAGGAGCTAGAACAAACACTCGGTTAGGACACCAAGGGGATTTCACTAAAAGGAAATGCCCTAAATTACTAAAAGGCACTGATTAGCACCAGATTGCCTAAAGGGCCTCCTATGAACGGAAGTGTGATGCCACGACTTGCCACGGAGCCCAGCAATACCTCCAACCTATGGGGTATACAAGGAGTGGAAATATGTATAAGCGGCTTGCAAAGAGCATAGCTTGCAGCAATAAGGCTCAGAAGCCATAAACCAAATACGTTATATAAACTTTAACGGTTGCAAACCACACCATTTAATAACAATACTTGCAAAAGATATTGCTTCATAAGACAGACAGACCGTCAACTGAACAACCCAATTAAAGCCCAACATAATGAGCGCTTGGAGTAATGATGACCTCAATGTCACTGTCACTAGAGCATAAGTCTGCATACAGTTGACTTGAAAATTTTAATTGAACCCTCATGCCTTCTATAGAATGGTAACATAGAGGCATGAGAATCGTAATAATGCCAACATTGGCCTAGTCCATACTTGGACACTACGGGAAACCCGAGGAAAGGTACCCCTCGTTAACCAAGGACCACCAATGCGGTGAAGATGTGAACCCTTAGAAAAGGCTTCCATCTACCATAACAACAGAGCTTGTGCATGATGAAGATATTGCCAAGAGGCGATTGAACAAGGAAAAGAGAATTCCAAACCATTACGACTTAAAGGAGTAAGTATACTCCATATGCACCCAAGCATGTGATGAACCATTGTATATATACTAACATGGTAAACCTTGTTATGAGACTTATGAGTGGGAACTAACCTCACAACAAGAACTCTCACTTACCAGTGATAGAATACTCACCAATTGGAGAACAGGACCAGAAAACCCTTGAAGAAGTTCTTGGGATGTCCTGGTGATGTACATACCAAAGTAATACTGCACAGCTAGAGCCTATAACAATGCTCAGCTCTGAGAAGATAGTAATTGTCAAAAACAGTCGATGTGAGTGCACATTGCACACCACAAATGACCAGCGCTCAAGAGAGCTTGTAACCCGATAAATTACTGCATCCATTGTCAACCAAGATACTTGGTAAATGTATCATAAATGATGAAATAATGTGAGGTAAGCTATAAAAACTAAGTTGAATAAGACATCTCCACATTGGGAAGATAATAACATTGCGGTATGCTACGACAACCGTCATACATACGAACAGAGGAAACCCTCGGTGTATTCACACCATAAGGAAATGGTGCCAACGACAATGGCAATGAGTAAGAGAAGAAGCTACACAGTAACAAAGACCGTAAGAATGATGTTGTATAGCAGTAAGAATACGGTGCGCAACAAGCGACCGCTATGAGGAAGTAGTTAGTCAATGACATGGAGTATAAGTAGAGAAGACAGGTAGAAATATTCATTCCTATCACATAAGTGACTTACTGCCAAGCGTTTACGCCTCTGCACTCTGTATGACTGAGTGTTTTGGTATTGCACTTGTGCAGCTAATGATCTAGTGGGATAGTTAGGAATATGGAAAATGCAAACCGTAGTAAATCTTTCTTTTCACCAACGAACATAGCATAAGCCAGTTAAGCAAGCTTAGCAACAAACCTTGCGGCCTAAGGCCAAAGAAGCACGAAGAGTGTACAACACACTAACAATCATAAAAATGTGAATTCCAATGTAATCAAAAGGTGAAAGGATACTTAAGAAAGTCACAAGGACCGACACATAGAAAATGCAAGGTCATACAAGTAAAGAACACTTGTACTGAACCAGGAAAACTGGTATGATTCAGAAGCTATTGACAACAGAGGAAGCACTACAAACTAAGTAGTGACTTAACCTCAACCGACAATAAGCCGGAGGAACTTAGCGAATAATCATGGGAGTACGAATAGTATGATAATAGATTACCAGAGAGAGGTTAAACTCATTGAGTTCAAGCACGGTAAAGAATACACACTTGTCCAATAAACCGTAATCCCCCAAATAGAGGTGGGATAAAAAGGTGATGTGAAGCACATTAAGGATAACATGAAGGGTGAGTAACCCAAGTTATCAGGGTCGCGCAGCAGAAGCTAGTGGGCCCTAGCTAGGAATACCTAGTAAGTATGAGAGAATGACTACAATGCCTTGAAGCCTAATAGGCTAGAACCGAATTAATTATGAGTTAAATAAACTCATATAGGAATGCTTTGTGTGCAAGAGTATAACCATGTATGTTAATGGTTAAGATTGAAAATAGTATATAGAGCATAAAGAGAGAAGTAAATAAATGTTAAGTGCCGAATTATTAACCAATGTTCAATAATAACATATGGTAGATTACGTGGGCGTAATCCCTTTTAAGGGGGGTAGAGCGCTTAATGTAAGTTATATATAAATACATGAATAAAAACTAAACAATGTGCATAGCATAAATGAGAAGTGATTTGATGATTGGTACTTATGTTAAATAAACATATGTATTCATTCATATTGTAATTGTGGTAATTAGGCACTAGAGATGCAAATACTGTGGGGCAAGTATACCCATCTTGTAACCCCAGTGTAAGAGTATTGGTAAAGAAGAGTAATGAGTAGTGGACGGAGTTCCACAAGTATTATATTCCTTAAGAAGTAGTAGTACGAATTGATTGAGAGTAGTTGATGAATGAATTGTAGGAGTAGTGTATTCCTAAGTAAATTATTGGAAGCAAATTGAAGACGATTGAATTTTATAGGTATTATATTCCTTAGCTAGAATAGTTGAGATGATGGAGAGTTGTAATGGATGAAAGTAATGGATGAAAGTAGCGAAGATTGATGAAATGAGGTCTTAGGCATTGAATCTCGGAGTAAAGTATTTGGGGAAGTAGAGTGAGGATGATTGATGGACTAAATTCTATCCTTTGGAGATGTATGAATTTGTAATCATGACTAGGAAGAGTAAAAAGATAGAAAATGGAAATAATTGAATTATTTGGTTGTTTGAAACTGATGTGGGAAGTCGCCCTTGATCCTGATCAGATCAAGGGAAACCGAACACAAATTGGGGTGGAAAGATAGTTCAACACTGATGCTGATCACATCAGGGTCGAATGATTCTCGAAGCTCCCCTCAAGTGGTCATAAGAATCATGCTTAGGATAGAAGTAATGAATATAAATTGGAATTTGGAGTTGTATGTTTTTGAAAGTTCTAATAGTGGCTGTGAATGGATTTTCCCTTAGACTGGAGAATGTGGATCTGTTAGAAGATTTTAAGACGGTAAGATAGTAGTAGTATATTGTATTATTTCCAAGGGCAGCGGGACATAGAGGAGTCCTGTGTCTGGATGACCTGAGTGCCTGCGGGATTGTAATGTGTATTGCATTGCTTTAGGGATAGCTTTGCACTGTATGTATGTATAAAGTTTGTAATGAGGAACCAGATGGTTGTTAGTAATGCGGATCGGAGTAATAATTGTACATTGGTATGGTATGGAAAGGAGAAACCTTGGGTAACAGATTTGGGAAATTGTAAGGAGGAGGAATGTGTGGCTTTGGTATTAGGCAAGCATAAATGAGTAAGTATAGTAATCCTATAACCTCAAACAACTTTGAGGACAAAGTTATTAAGGGGGGTAGATTGAAATACCCTGAACTTAAATATAGGGATTAAGATTATTCTAATACGTATTTAAGGGCCTAATATGTCTAAGTAATTTTGGTAAGGAAAAATAAATCTGAAATAAAGAAATAAAGAAACGCTTAAAAAGCGAAAAACGCTAAATAAGCATTAAATAACCATAGGAGGTATGAGACCTCGGTTAGCGTATTATGTGGATTCCTAAGGCTTAATAATACCTAAATAATATATGGGAACAACTCCCCCGAAGAAACGGATCCATAAAATGGATTAAAAACATAAATGAACCTTAAAGCGCGTTTTCGAGGAAAACCGGAAAACGCGACTTTAAGCGGGTCAAATAGACTCATAATAATTTTGGTCAACCAAATAGTCATTATTAAACATTAATGAAGGTCTATAACCAATAAAATTAATTAAATGGGAAAATTCCGAAAAACAGGTTCCTGTTAGTAAAATTGTCAAAACAGGAAGTTGTGGGGTGTAAGTGTAAATAAACTAAACTAATGTGTCCCATTTAGAAATAAAAATCAGAAAAGTAAGGTGGGTGTGTGAGGCTGCCGATTTGTTCCCCTCTCATCTCTTTACTTTTTCTAATTCACTAAATGACAAACCATTAAAGTAAAACAAGTACAAAAGTAAAAAAAAACTAGTCTCTCCTATCCCCTTGTGAGCCTCGATTTTAAACCCTATCCTATGTTGATTAGATTGATTGGGATCTAGTCGGGTTTTAGGTTTACTTATAACCTAAGATTAATAACTATGTCATATAACATTAATTATTAATTCCTAAGCTAGCTCACTGGAACCTATATGAGTCGCCACCTAATTTTTAACTAGATCAAATTAGGAAAGGAGGGAGAGTTCGGGCGGGGGCTTGATATTCGACGTAATTAGGGTTCAATTACTTTTATTACCCCTAGAAGTCGTTTTTTCTACTTAGTTTAATTACGGCTTATTACGAGTCGTTTGAACCTAAGTGCGTGAGCTTCTGTTTTTTTTTGGTTTTTTAGCATCTTTTGACAGAAAATTAAAATAAAATTAAAAATTCCTAAACTAGGGTTTCAGAGGCAGAATTAGGTCAAATTTTGTTTCCGTCCGTGGCTACGAACCTAATGTCCGAACCCACGGACCCTAGTTAACCTATATCAACATAAAAGTCGAATTAAACAGAAAACACAATTTTGAAAAGTCCGGGGCCACGGACAGGATGTCCGTGAGCCCGGACATTATCTTAGAAAACCTAAATTTATGAAAATTTGAAATACCGCCACCGTCCGGGGGCGTCCGGACTTACGGACAAAGCGTCCGGGACCCGGGACATAGCGTCTGTGGGTGCGGACCGCCCTCGGACGGCGGCGTTTGGGAGGTTCCCGACGGTGTTTTGAGCTCAAATTTTATGGGTGTGTAGCCTGAAAGATTTACAATACGTTAGTGCTTAAAAGTTTTCAATTTGAAATCGATTTAATGTGAAACTTAACAAACAAGTAATTGGGCAAAAGCTTAAACAAACAGCAACTCAGAAGCTACGAAAGGTTAGCTTGAACCCAAATTTTGATATAAGACTGATAAAGTCGTAGGGAGTTAGGAAAGTGAGATTCCTACCCGTTTTACCTTCGGATTTACAATGATTTTCACGTCGGGGTTCGACGAGTGCTCCGTTGATGGCAGACCCGAAAGGTTTTCGAACCAAGCTTCTGGTTGTTGGTTGTTCTTGCTGTTCTTTACGTTTTGGTGCTGCTTTGGTGAAGGTTTGATGATGGATGATGTTGTGGAAGTTGAAAAAGGTGTTTTAGTGTTGATTTTGTGAGATTTCGATGAAATTTCGGGGCTTGGCTGTGTAAAAACGTGGAGAGGTTGTGACGGCTGAGTTTCTTGAGGTGTTAGGGTTCTCGAGGTTCTGATTTGATCATGGGATAAGGTTCCTTATATAGGCTCCTTAAAGATAGAAAAATCCGGTAAAAACCGAGATTTTACCGACGTTTTAGCTCAAGGGCTTCCAAAAGGAATTTGATTATGAAATTTACACATGGGTAAAGGATGATTTTTCTGATTTTTTTAAAGTGGAATCGAATTTTTGGATATTGGAATATTTTTAAATTCAATTCTCATCATATTCAATCAGAAATTGCTAGAAAATTATTGGAAATTCAAAAAATCAAAAATTCCAACGCCATTACGCTTCAAATGTCATTCTCTATCATGGGTTAAAATTTCAAAGCATTTTGAATTGGTTTGACCCTTATTTGGAGGAGAGAGAAAGCCTATAGGGGGCTTAGGAGCCTTGAAAAATTACGAAAATGCCCCTGGAGATGACTACGCTGTCCCTAGTACTCTAAAATGTGTCGATCGAACTGGGAACCCTCGCTACTTGACCAAACTAGCCTATTAGTAGAGACTCTCTTCGGGGGGGGTTGAAATTTTGGGTATAACAGATTGCCCGCCGTCAACTAGACTTTGTAATGGAAATGCGAAGGCTAGTTGATGCTTGAGTGATACCCCAAATTTTGGATCTTAAAAGACCCCACATGCAATTGAAATCCGATAAGTTGTGTCGAGCTGTTCTAAGGCGCTGACTACCTATGAGTAAAGTGGAAGGGATGTCAAGCGAATCTAAGGTGTTGACTACCTATGACGGAATGAAGTACGCCGAGCATTTCTAAGGTGTCGGGAACCTGAGATTGAATGGGATACACCGAGCATTATAAGGTGTTGGGAACCTGAGATTGAATGGGATACACCGAGCATTATAAGGTGTCGGGAACCTAAGATGAATGGGGACACGCCGAGCATTATAAGGTGTCGGGAACCTGAGAATGAATGGAATACGTTGAGCATTATAAGGTGTCAGGAACCTGAGAATGAAAGGAATACGCCGAGCATTATAAGGTGTCAGGAACCTGAGAATGAATGGAATACACCGAGCATTATAAGGTGTCGGGAACCTGAGATTGAATGGAATACGCCGAGCATTATAAGGTGTCAGGAACCTGGAGTGTAAAAGGTGATGATGATATGGGGATGCTATGCTAATGGTGCTCGGATGCTTTTAGGGACCGAAACCCGTCCCAATGCTCCTTATTGCCATTGCCCTGCCAACTTGGATCACACGCTATTTTGTACTTGTCTTGCACCGATGTTGATACTTGGTCTCGTACTGAGGTTGGATTGGATTCTCACATATGAGATGATCCAATGATAAGAGCTAATTATGAAAGCGCCAAACGTGGCAATGATGAGGTGTAAAGATTGTCTGAAGCAAGAAATAATTGGAAAATATACCAAACACGGCTATGAAAAAGATCTCTCCAAAGCAAGAAATTGCTAGGAATATATCAAACATGGTGATGATGCAGTTTTGTCCAAAGCAAGAAATTGCTGGAAAAATACCAAACATGGCTATGAAAAAGATTTGTCCAAAGCAAGAAATTGCCGGGAATATGCCAAACATGGCGATGATGTAGATTTGTTCAAAGCAAGAAAATACTAGAAATATGCCAAACATAGCGATGATGTATATTTATGAAACCGAAGTGTTTGAAGGAAAATTATGCAGGACAAGAAATTGCTGAAAAAGGTGCCAAACGTGGTAATGTTTAAAGGAAATTCCTTCTACTGAAAAGGAAAGTGAAATTATCATTTCCTGACTAAAGATTTCAGACTTGCATTTTATTTCTTAGAAGATGAACGTGCCGCTGGTGGGAGTATAGGTTTTTTTTGTTTGCGGGGCTTTTTCAGTGGTGGTAGGGTTTATGACGGGCCATGGAATTTATGTGGAGGTGAAGGCATATATGGACCTGTGTGGGGGAGATAGTGGTGCTCAAGCTTGGGGTTTCAATTGGTGTTTTATGGCAATTGTTGGAACCAACAATTGCCCCCAGTATTTTTCCTTAAGACAATCTGAGCTAGAGTTCATTCCGATCGATTGCCCCCAGTATTTTCTTTGATTAAACATGCGAACAAGTCTCAACCTCACAGGGTTAAGGCTTATGCTTTGATGTGGTGCTTCCTAACCTACACACGACGTGTTTGGTGTTTGCACTCATTTCTCGCTCATGGTCATAACTTTTTGACCATTGAATTCGACATTTGATGGATTTACGCATTTGACCTGTTACTTTCACGTGATTGGATACACAACTACCAAGTCGGAAGTCTTTAAGGCTTATAACGTGGCTATGGGGTGTGATGAAAGACAACAGGACCATGGAGAGATATTTGAGGTATGTGGAGTTAAAAGGGGTGACCAAAGCTGCACCTTGCTTCTTTTCTCGGAATCATCTTCCTTGTCTTGAAGTCGTCTAGCCGCTTCGTGTTGACGTTGCTTTCGAGCTTCTGGACTTGGACTTTTGAAGTCATCCTTTACACCATTCTCTTTCTGTCATTCGATTTCCTCGAGGCACTTCGGGTTTGCCTCTTTGTTTTATCCTTTCTTGACTTTGCCTTCGGGGTTCTTGTGTTTCCCGGTTTGGGCTTCGAGAGCTGTTTGATGTGAGCTCTTTGGATGTGTCACTCTTGGACCATTGTGGATTGCTTCGTCATGCTGCTGACAGCGGCGTTGCTTCTTTGGATTGATGAGAATGTTATCTGAGGGTCTGACTCCTCGCTTCCTTTGGTCACGGGTCGGACATTCATCATTGGCTGGGTTATTTTGCGGAGTTCATAATATCAAAAGGGATATATGAAAGGCTCTGTGGGGGCACCTAGGGTTTAATGTCAGGGTTCACAAGCTTTGGCTATGTGGTGCTGTACCTAGGTGCTTCGTCATTCCGGATAGTTGTATATCCTTTCTTTGTTACTTTTTGCAGGTCTAAGAGTAAATTTACAAATTATCTCTTCGGTCGGAGTTATGCCGTTTACCTCACCTTTGAATGTGGTCTCACCGGAGTTGTGTAAAAATGACACACGCTCGTTAACTCATGGTTTTTCCACTCAAGACACTCTCACGAGATTTTCACTTGGAAACTCATTCGCACTTTTAAATGAAAGATGAAAGATGACGAACTTCAACTCAGATTGCCCCCAGTATTGATTTGGGGTTTATGACAACAATTTAAAAGATGTAGATTTGGAACCGCTTCGTGGGTGTTTTGGATGTTTTGGGGTGAGTTGTGATGCCAAGCGTGGCATGTTCAACTTTTAGAAACAAGCGATAAATCGTTCGCATAGTCAGGAAATGATTACTCCATGATCCCTTTCCCTGGAAACCATTTTTGTTTTTTCGTTTTTCCGATGAATGAAAAATGGTTTGTACAGGAATTATGAAAATGGAACTATGACTGAATGTAAAGACATCATTGACAATTACAAGCTCAGCAACTTCTAAAATGATAAAAGAATCTAACTACTACAAACATTGGAAAAATGAAAAAATGACTAGTAAAGAGAAAGAAATCGGAGAGAAAACACTTGTTCGATTGTGTTAATGAGAGGTATCTTCCCTCAAGTTTCTCGTAGTATCCAGCGTGGACTAGGCCATTGTTGGCGTTATTACGATTCTTATGCCTCTGTGCTGCCATTGCTACAGAAGGCATGTAGGGTAATTGAAAGCTTGTCAACTGTATACTAGACTGATGCTCTAGTGACAGCAACATTGAGATGGCCATACTCCAAGCCACTCAGGATGTTGGGTTTTAAAACTGATGGTCCAGTTGTTGATTTCTTGTCGTATGAGACAATATCTCTTGCAAGTCCTATTAGTAATGGTGTGGGTTTTGCCACCGTTTGAGTTCACATAACGTTGTGGTTGGTGGCTTTTAAGCCTCATTGCTGCAAGCTATGCTCTCTTTGCAAGCTGCTTATACACGTTTCCATTCTTTGTGTACCCCATAGGTTGGAGGTATTTACTGGGCTCTATGGTAAGTCGTGACATCACGCTTCCGTTCATAGGAGGCCCTTTAGGCAAGTTGATGCTAATCAGTGCCTTTTGTAATGTAGGGTATTCCTATTAAGTGAAATCCCTTCGGTATTCTAACCGAATATCCGTTCTGGTTGTCGTGCTCTTCATGACACTTGTTCGATTGTGTTAACTCAGACACCCTTCGAGGGTTGCTCCTAGGTGTTGTTAGGTTATGCCGTTACATCCGGCTAGTGTTTATGATACGTTATCACTATACACCTTGTGGTTTTATATTTAAGCTGTTCTCTAGGTTATAACGTCTCCCGTCGTGGGGTAGACCGTTTATACTTGCTCCTAGTGCTTGAGACTAGGTTGAATGTCCTCTTGATGATGGATTATATTTGTGGTAATCTTGTAATTGCTCTTGGGAATCTCTGTCCCGTTGTTGAGCATTCTGGTGTCCACGTTAGGCGATTGCCTTACTGTGTTTAGGCTGGGTATACTTTCCAGCTGCCATGTATTTCTTGATGTCCTGAGACATATCCAATGTCTATACTTACTAGTATGTGCTCTTTTGCACTCCCTAGTTCCTATTCCTCATCTTCAGGTGGATTCTCTGAGTTCCTTTATACTTAATCGTCTGAGGTGTCCAGCTGTTCTGATTTGAACTCACTCATGGTCCGTAGGACGGAGTTGAGTACTTCCCGTGTGTCGCACACTACATGTATACATACGTGGGGTACCTTGTTGATACGTTACCACTTACCCAACTATATGTCAGGCCCGCAAGCTCCTTCGGAGTGCGGTTGTCCCACATCCCGTAATTGGGTACACTCGTAGTGTTCGTCACACCCCCAGGTGAAGTATTCTATCGTCAACTCCTCTTGTATCATGATATGATACTCACCGTAATCATGTGGGTTTGGTTTTAAAATCCAAGGTTTGAAATAAGGTTTGTGGTTTTGAAAGAAGAATTTGGTCTGAAATCATGGTACGGTGTTGAAAAGGAATTATTCATGGCATAGCCATGTACGCAAACTTGACCAAGTCCAGCTTCCCGCTGACTGGTGTGTTCTAAATGTAGTGGTCAGGCCGTCAGGCCTTTCCATGGTTTCATTCCCCTTGTTTTAGGGTGTTTATTCCTGTAGTTGTTCCATTACGGCCACAGTACACTACTATGTACTTGTGGTGTGTTAGTGCTCCCCTGCATGTTCCTGTTCTCACTGCACTTGCTGTGGCAAGTGCGCGGTACAGGTGGTTTTTGGGTAACCCGATACCGGTCACGGTATGGTTTTCACTCATAATTGGTAGTCTTGCTTACTCTTCCTTTGATCTTGTTGATCATTTACTTAGATTAATTACTCTTCTGAGTAACTTCTCAGTGAGTTTGACATGGCTGTCATTGATCAACGTACTTCTCCAATCCTTGGAGCTTCCCCTTTGACTTGGTTGTGTTGTTCCTTGTTGCTTGTTCCCACACGTTTGTTGTGGTTACTGAGCCTGATTTGGTTTAGGCACTACGGTTGTAGTTACATCAGATTATATCTTGTGAATATTCTTGTAGCTGTCTGAGCTATGTTGGCCAGGTTTGTAACCTTTTTGGCGTTGTAGTTTTGGAGTCAGTCACTCCCGACTATGTCCTTAGCCAGCTAGCTCACCGTTGGTGGTGTTGCTTGGCTATTACTGTTTCCCGCAGACTTGTGTCTCGGGTTTCATTACTGCTCCTGTTTCCATTTCGTTGCACGGTTAGTGCTTCTTTTCCTGTTGCTGGTTGTTTAGCTAGGTTATGCGACTGCTAAGCATGTCGCCCCATGCTGTTGCAAGTTATAGCCTCCTTGTGGTTGGAGTGTTTATACTACCGCTATTAAGTGCGGCTATTGTTGTTCAACCGGGATCCACTTCCAGGTCTTCCATTTCTTGGAATCTACCATACGTCGGTCTTGTTTACTGTGTGATTGCTTCACAACTGCCAGATCGGGTTTTCCCCGAGTATGAGAAGGCTTTTCTTCTCTCTGGCGTCCTTTCCCAAGTTATAGAATGGGGTTTGCGGTGGGCGAGACTGGTGTTGTAGGTATCCGGTACTCACCGGGAGTTCCTAACTAGCATCTCTCTAATGCTATCACTCAGCCCATAGCCCTAAGCTTCTAATTCCTAACTCGGTATTTCCTAAGCTCGGTATTTCCAGTCATCAGAGCAACACTTCGCTCTAATACCACTTTTTGTAACACCCCTACCGCTAACACTGTAATTACCGTCCAACTCCTTATACATTCGTACTCTCGCAGCGGACACATACTTACTCAACGGCGGGTGATACAATGCCGTTAGCCACCCACGTGACTAACAAGGCGACTACTACATACAGCATCGGTCTGATGGACCGGAATATCCGAGTACTACTCAATACAATACATACTCTCATTACATACTGAATACTACAATACTCCATTCGATACATTACTCCATTCAATACCACACTCCATTCAATACAATACTCCACAACTCCGTACAAGATAATACACTACGCATACCGAGTTTACAAGGTTCCAAAATCAATACAGTACTTCTCCCAAATTCATACACACTCACTAGGAGTCAATCTGCTACCCATTCCTCACAAACTAGATACTTCTAATTACAAGGCGCTCCACCAGTCTCTTACCTTGACCGTATCCGCTCCGGGTACCTGCACACTAAAAACGTTCCCCCTAGGGGGTCAGCTTGCGCTGAATATGATAACCGCATACCCCGCGTACTAGCGAGGGTACGCCGACCATTTGGTCGAATACATGCAATTCATTTTGCAATACATACATACATACTTACATGCTTGGAAGACAATACGAGTCAACCAATACTTACTTACCATCTTCCAGAATACACATACACAGTACATACTCATTACATACTCAATACGCAATACGGAGATACAATTCTCCAATACATACAAAGGTCCAGTTAGCTTCATTACACACCCGGGTTAATCGGGTGTTCAATACTTTTTGCTCCAGGTCAATGACTTACAATAGTCAAGACCAATACACATGCAATACTTACTTCTTACATACTTTACTTCCAGTTAAGTCGGTATGACCTCCGGGCAGGGATTACTACATCCCACCACCGGGCTTTAGGGTGGCCCACTAATCCAGAATGCTACCCATTCAAGGGAATTGGTCCATGGAAAAGATTACAGCCAGGATTCGGATCCAACCTCTTGTGTTTCCTTATCCTCACGCGTGGCCGAAACTATATCGGACTTCTACTCATTCCATTTTACTCATTACTCAAGTTAGGAGTTAGAATGTTAGGAATTAGTAGAAGTCAGTACTTCATTTCCATACATACATACAATACACAAGTACACAATACTTACACATACTTCTCATTTCCATTCATTCATTTCATGAATTATACAAACTAATTGTTCAAGAAGATACAACAAGAACAAATAGTTCAAACACAATTAAGTGCAATATAAATCTGATTCGTGCATTTATCTTATTGGTGATCACATAAGCACACAAATCGGGGTAACCAAGTTAGGATACAGGGCATGAAGAATCATACCGTACACCGTCGTATTCGACACCAATCATGAATACTACTTCGATCGTATTCATCTACTATCGCTTACTACAATCTAATGATGTAGCATATACTATACATATTTGATATAATTGTGATATATGATATATATCTACTTAGATTATTTACTTTATCTTATTCTTTACTATTACTTACTATTCTGATCTGACTTGATCTACTTACTTCTTGTTTCTTATACTTTACTTACTTGATATAAAACCTTCCTTTTCTTACTACTTCTTAAATTGTTTTCTTACTAATTTACTTACTTTCTTACCATTACTACTTCATTAATGGTGTATTACCACCTACATATGCTTATATGTGTATAGGCATATATATATACATGATTACTATAATCATATAATAAAACATTTTTTTTTGTTTGACTCGACCGAACTTGCAAGTCCGGTCGCAAGTTCGGTCCAAGTCAGTAGGCTACATCGTGTGAAAATTCCAGGGCCGACCGACCTTGCAAGTCCGGTCCCAAGGTCGGTCCATTCCAGTAAGTTTCGTATGTTAAATTTTTAGCCCGACCGACCTTGCAAGTCCGGTCACAAGGTCGGTCCATTCCAGTAGCTTGCATTACGGGAATTTTTCTGGCCGACCGAACTTGCAAGTCCGGTCCATTCCAGAAGGTTTCTGACGGGAGAAATTTCTGGTCCGACCGAACTTGCAAGTCCGGTCGCAAGGTCGGTCGATTCCAGAAGGTTTCTCGTCTTTGTAAATCTGGGCTCGACCGACCTTGCAAGTTCGGTCCTAAGGTCGGTCCGGCCCAGTACTTCAGTTTTAAATCTGTTTTTGGGTGTTTCTTTACCCATTGTTTCCCCAATCTTTACCAATACTTCCCTACATGTTTACCACTCATTTAGATACTCTAAATCATCTTAATTCATCTTCCAAACCTACTACTCAATTTCTACTCAACTTACACAATTCTTCTTCACTTCTTCCCAACACTTGTATCAGTTTTTCATTCTCCCCTTGCTACAGATTTTATTCCTTCTACTATGCTACAGATTTTTCACTCAACACTTATCCTCCAATACTCCCTCATCCAATGCCACTCTTAGCATCTTAAATTCATTAACTCACAACCTAATTCCATCCCATTTACAAACTCATATTCCAATCTGTTACAAGCTACTAAACACTCATTTCCAAATCCGTTTCACAATACTAAACTACTCATTTCCAAATCTGTTTCACAATACTAAACTACTCATTTCCAAATCTGTTTCACAATACTAAACTACTTATTCCAAATCTCTCCAATTACACCTAGTTTACTTCCTCTTCTTAAACACTTAAGTCCTCTCATTCCTACACAAAATTTGACATAGTCTCCCCTATATTTTAACATTCTCCACACATTATTTCAGCCCACAAATTGCTCATTCACATACCTGTTTATTCAATACACTATACACGCAATTCAACTCCATTACACACATTAAAATTCCTGCACATACACATTCACTACCCAATGTTTTCCCAAGTTTTTAAACACCGTTTAAGAACTTCAAAACTGTTACAATATCATTCCTCATTATACTACAACATACTTACTACTCATTACTCAATACCTCACACATTTTGACTACACAAAATCTGTTACATTACACAATACAAAACTAGTCCAAGGTAAGAGCAATTACCTTGTCTTGCTAGTTTTTCTTTCTTTCTTTTCCTTCTCCTCTTTTTCTCTTTCCTTCTTCCCTTGTTCTCGGTTTTTGTTCAAGAATGGCAATGCTACAGCAAGCCATACATACCCATACTAGTTTAGCACCTTAACTTAAACTAACCCTAGAATTTAGATGTTTTAGGGTTTAGAAAAAGAGTATTACCTTCCAACCAATGTGGAGTCCTTGTCTAGAAAATGAACAAGATTCCTAGCCCAAATGAGTAGCCAAAATCGGCTGGAATGCAAGGAGTAAAACAAGACTCACTTTGAATTTTCGTTTTGAATATAAGGGCTAGAAAAAGATAGGTTTTCAAAATATTTTTACCTCAAAATGACAAGGAGGTGAAGGTGCTTCTAATGGTGGTACTCAAGCTTCAAATGGAGAATACCCATGGAGATGAAAACAGTCGTTTTCGATTTTTGAAAGGAGGAATGTGTTCTCCTTTGCAAGGGATTACAATGGTGTAATTTTTGTTGAGTTTGGAGAAGGTTTGAGTGGTCAAAGAGAGGAGAGAAGGAGTGAGTTTGTGGGTTTCTTAAAACTCCATTGCCATCGCAAGAAAGGAGAAGAAATAGAGAAGGAGGGGGGGAGATTACGTGAGTGAGGATAGGAGAGTAGGAGAGAGAGAGCCCCTTCTTCTTTTTCTACTTTTCTACTTATTTCTTTTGTCTTTTAGCTAATAAGACACATTAAAAGAGTGAGGAAGGGGGGAGTTGGCCGGTCCACATGTGCACACACACACACACACAATTTAAATTTTTATTTGCAAAGTGGACACACTAAGTTGGTTTATTTGCATTCTCAACCCACAACTTCCCGGTCATTACAGTTTTTACTAACCGGAACCCATTTTCCGGAATTTTCTCGTAATTACTTTTATTGGTTCTAAAGCTCCACTAATATTTATTAGTGACTATTTAGTTGACCAAAATTGTTACGAGTCTGTTTGACCCGCTTAAAGTCACGTTTTCCCGGTTTCCTCGAAAAACGCTTTTTAAGGTTCTTTTATGCTTTTAACCCATTTAAAGGTCTGTTTCCTTCAGGATTGTTCCCTCATATTATTTAGGCATTATTAAGCCTTAAGAATCCATAAAATACTCTAACCGAGTCTCATACCTCCTAGGGTTTTAAAACGCTTATTAGCGTTTTCCGCTTTCTACCGCTTTTCTTTTTTTTTTTCTTTGGATTTTTATTTTTTACCAAAATTACTTAGGCCCGTAATTACTATACTAGAATAATTTAATCACCATTTTTAAGTTTGGGGTATTTCAATCTACCCCCTTTAAGAACTTTGTCCTCAAAGTTGCTCGAGGTCATGGGATTACTATAATTACTCATCCACACTTATCTAATGCCAAAGCCATACATTCTTCCTCTTACCAATCCCAATCCGTTGCTCCAGGTTCCTACATACTATACCATACCATACCATACTAATGCACAATAATTACTTCGATCCGTATTACTACCGACCATCCTGTTCCTCATTACCAATTTATACATACATACAATGCAAAGATATTCCCAAAGCAATGCATTACACATACAATCCCGCGGGCACTCAGATCATCTAGACACAGGACTCCTTTATGTCCTGCTGCCCTTGGAATAATAAAATATATATTCTAGGTATACTCTAGCCTTCTCATGGTCCTATACTCTAGCCAATCTCTTCTCCAGGCCAAGAAACTTCTTTCACAACTACTACTTAGGATTCTTCCAAAGCATACAACTCCAAATTCCAATTGTATTATTACCTCTATCCTATGTGTGATTCTTGTGACCACTTGAGGGGAGCTTCAAGAATTATTCGACCCTGATGTGATCAGCATCAGTGTCGAACTATCTCTCCACCCCAATTTGTGTTCGGTTTCCCTTGTTCTGATCAGGATCAAGTTCGACCTCCCACATCAGTTTCAAACAACAGATAATTCAATCATTTTCATTTTCTACCTTTTTTACTTCCTGGTCATAATTACAATTTCATACAACTCCAAAGGATGAAATCCAGTCCATCAACCATTCTCAATCTACTTCCCAAATACTTTCCTCGGAATTCGATGCCTAAGTGCTCATTTCATTAACCTTCTCCACTTTCTTCCATTACCTCTATTATCTCTACTATTCGGGCTAGGGAATACTGTACTTATGAAATTCAGCTGTCCTCAATTTACTTCCAATAGCGTACTTACGAATACCCCACTCGTGGGTTACATCCTCTACTACTCATAGTCAATCCGTACTACTTCTTTAAGAATACAATACTTGTGGAGCTCCGTCCACTACTCATTCTCAATTGTCTCAAGATAGTCTCCTAGGGAACTCAATTTCCTCTAGGTTATACATCGGTTTTATACCGACTCTTGCATTGTAGTGCCATGTCTAACTTCAAATAGACGCCCACTACAGGGATATCATTTCCCCAAGAGTTACACTACTCCTCTTTACTAATACTTTTACACTGGGGTTACAAGATGGGTATATTCATCCTATGGTATTCGCATCTCTCGTGACTAATTACCACCGTTACAATATGAATGAATACGTATGTTTATTTAACATAAGTACCAATCATTAAATAAATTCTCATTTGTGCTATGCACATTATAGTTTCTGTGTTTTGTTCATGAAACTTACATTAAGCGGTTTTCGCTCTACCCCCCTTAAAAGGGATTACGCCCACGTAATCTACCATATGTTACTATTACACATTGGTTTACTCGATTTGGGCAATCTGAAGCGTTTAGCTTCACTACGATATACTATACAATATGCTCTGGTCAAAGCGTCTTAACCATGTCAATGGTTTAGTCTTTGCACCAAGAATTCCTATTGAGTTTATTTAACTCATAACCATTAGGTTCTAGCCTATTAGGCTTCAAGGCATTAATAGCCATTCTTTCATACTTACTAGGCGTATTTCATTTTTTTTTGCTGGGCCCACTAGCTTCTGCTGCGCGCCTGATAACTTGGGTTACTCACTCTTCATGTTATTGTAAATGTGCTATACATCACCTTTTTATCCCTCTATTGTGGGAATAAGGTTTACTAACAGTGTGGTATTCTTTTACCGCTGTTTGAACTCAATGAATTTTAGACTGTAACAGCTCTCTGGTAGTCTATTATACATGCTATTCATACTCCCACGATTGTTCGCTAAGTTCCTTCGACTTATTGTCGGCGAGGTTAGGTCACTACCTAGTTGTAGTGTTTCCTCTGTTGTCGATAGCTTCCGGATTACACCAGTTCTTCTGGTTCAGTACAAGTGTTCTTTGCTTGTATGACCTTGCATTCTCAATGCGTCGGTCCAAGTGACTTTCTTATATCTCCTTTCACCTTTTGTTCCAATGGAATTCACATCTTGTGATGGATAGTGTGTCTTACACTCTTCGTGCGATCTGTTGCTAAGAATGCTTGACTGGCTTATGCCATGTTTGTGGTGAAAAGAAGGATTTACTACTGTTTACATTCTCCATATCCGCAGCCATCCATTAGTTCATTAGCTGTACAAGTGCAATACAAAAACACTCAGTCATACAGAGTGCAGAGGCGTGAACGCTTGACAGTAAGTCACTTATGTGATAGGAAGGAATATTTCTGACTGTCTTCCATACTTATTCTTCATGTCATTGTCTACTACTTCCTCATAGCGGTCGCTTGTTGCGCACCGTAGTCTTACTCTTTGTACCATTTCCTTATGGTGTAAATACACTAGGAGGTTCCTAGTTCATATGTATGACGGTTGCCGTAGCGTACCACAATGTTATTATCTTCCATGTGGAGATATTTATTTCGGTTTAGGTTTCCTGTGTAGGTTAGCTTACCTCACATTACTTCCTCATTCATGATATAGTTTTCCAAATAACTTGGTTGGCCAAGGATGAAGTGGTTTATCAGGTTACAAGCTCTCTTGAGCGCCGGTCATTCATGGTGTGCAATGTGCACACTCCTTGATTGTTTTTGACAATTACTGTCTCCTAGTGCTGAGCATTGATCATAGGCTCTAGCTATGTGGTTTTACTTTTGCATGTACATTACCGGGACATCCCCCAAAACTTCAAGGGTTTTCTGGTCCCATTCTCCAATTGGAGGGTATTCAATCACTAACAATTGAAGGTTCTTGTTGAGGGGTTGTCTCCACTTGTAGGTCTCGTGACGAGGTTTACTATGTTAGTCTTTGCTTATGTACCTCCGCCATTTATACACTGGTTCACCACGTGTTTGGGTGCATAACGAGTGATACTCACTCCTTCGAGCTTCGATGCTCTTAAGCGATGTGCTCCTACAGTCCACACCTCTCGTAGGCGTAGTGGTTTGGAAATCTCATTTCCTTATTCGTTGTTTCTCTTGGCAATATCTATATGCACGAGTTTTGTTATTATGGTAGACGGAAGCCTCTTTCTAAGGGTTCCCATCGTCACCGCATGGGTGGTTTTCTGTTAATGAGAGGTATCTTCCCTCAAGTTTCTCGTAGTGTCCAAGCGTGGACTAGGCCATTGTTGGCGTTATTACGATTCTTATGCCTCTGTGCTGCCATTGCTACAGAAGGCATGTAGGGTAATTAAAAGCTTGTCAACTGTATACTAGACTGATGCTCTAGTGACAGCAACACTGGGATGGCCATTACTCCAAGCCACTCAGGATGTTGGGTTAAAACTGATGGTCCAGTTGTTGATTTCTTGTCGTATGAGACAATATCTCTTGCAAGTCCTATTAGTAATGGTGTGGGTTTTGCCACCGTTTGAGTTCACATAACGTAGTTGGTTGGTGGCTTTAAGCCTCATTGCTGCAAGCTATGCTCTTTGCAAGCTGCTTATACACGTTTCCATTCTTTGTGTACCCCATAGGTTGGAGGTATTTACTGGGCTCTATGGTAAGTCGTGACATCACGCTTCCGTTCATAGGAGCCCTTTAGGCAAGTTGATGCTAATCAGTGCCTTTTGTAATGTAGGGTATTTCCTATTAAGTGAAATCCCTTCGGTATTCTAACCGAATATCCGTTCTAGGTTGTCGTGCTCTCTTCATGACACTTGTTCGATTGTGTTAACTCAGACACCCTTCGAGGGTTGCTCCTGGGTGTTGTTAGGTTATGCCGTTACATCCGGCTAGCGTTTATGATACGTTATCACTATACCACCTTGTGGTATTATATTTAAGTTGTTCCTCTAGTTTATAACGTCTCCCGTCGTTGGGTAGACCGTCTATACTTGCTCCTAGTGCTTGAGACTAGGTTTGAATGTCCTCTTTGATGATGGATTATATTTGTGGTAATCTTGTAATTGCTCTTGGGAACTCTGTCCCGTTTTTGAGCATTCTGGTGTCCACGTTAGGCGATTGCCTTACTGTGTTTAGGCTGGGTATACTTTCCAGCTGCCATGTATTTTCTTGATGTCCTGAGACATATCCAATGTCTATACTTACTAGTATGTGCTCTTTGCACTCCCTAGTTCCTATTCCTCATCTTCAGGTGGATTCTTTGAGTTCCTTTATACTTAATCGTCTGAGGTGTCCAGCTGTTCTGATTTGAACTCACTCATGGTCAGTAGGACGGAGTTGAGTACTTCCCGTGTGTCGCACACTACATGTATACATACGTGGGGTACCTTGTTGATACGTTACCACTTACCCAACTATATGTCAGGCCCGCAAGCTCCTTCGGAGTGCGGTTGTCCCACATCCCGTAATTGGGTACACTCGTAGTGTTCGTCACACCCAGGTGAAGTATTCTATCGTCAACTCCTCTTGTATCATGATATGATACTCACCGTAATCATGTGGGTTTGGTTTTAAAATCCAAGGTTTGAAATAAGGTTTGTGGTTTTGAAAGAAAATTTGGTTCTAAATCATGGTACGGTGTTGAAAAGGAATTCTTCATGGCATAGCCATGTACGCAAACTTGACCAAGTCCAGCTTCCCGCTGACTGGTGTGTTCTAAATGTAGTGGTCAGGCCGTCAGGCCTTTCCATGGTTTCATTCCCCTAGTTTTAGGGTGTTTATTCCTGTAGTTGTTCCATTACGGCCACAGTACACTACTATGTACTTGTGGTGTGTTAGTGCTCCCCTGCATGTTCCTGTTCTCACTGCACTTGCTGTGGCAAGTGCGCGGTACAGGTGGTTTTTGGGTAACCCGATACCGGTCACGGTATGGTTTCCACTCATAATTGGTAGTCTTGCTTACTCTTCCTTTGATCTTGTTGATCATTTACTTAGGTTAATTACTCTTCTGAGTAACTTCTCAGTGAGTTTGACATGGCTGTCATTGATCAGGTACTACTTCTCCAATCCTTGGAGCTTCCCCTTTGACTTGGTTGTGTTGTTCCTGGATGCTTGTTCCCACACTTTGTTGTGGTTACTGAGCCTGATTTGGTTTAGGCACTACGGTTGTAGTTACATCAGATTATATCTTGTGAATATTCTTGTAGCTGTCTGAGCTATGTTGGTCAGGTTTGTAACCTTTTTGGCGTTGTAGTTTTGGAGTCAGTCACTCCCGACTATGTCCTTAGCCAGCTAGCTCACCGTTGGTGGTGTTGCTTGGCTATTACTGTTGTCCCGCAGACTTGTGTCTCGGGTTTCATTACTGCTCCTGTTTCCATTTCGTTGCACGGTTAGTGCTTCTTTTCCTGTTGCTGGTTGTTTAGCTAGGTTCTGCGACTGCTAAGCATGTCGCCCCATGCTGTTGCAAGTTATAGCCTCCTTGTGGTTGGAGTGTTTATACTACCGCTATTAAGTGCGGCTATTGTTGTTCAACCGGGATCCACTTCCGGTCTTCCATTTCTTGGAATCTACCATACGTCGGTTCTTGTTTACTGTGTGATTGCTTCACAACTGCCAGATCGGGTTTTCCCGAGTATGAGAAGGCTTTTCTTCTCTCTGGCTTCCTTTCCCAAGTTATAGATGGGGTTTGCGGTGGGCGGGACTGGTGTTGTAGGTATCCGGTACTCACCGGGAGTTTCCTAACTAGCATCTCTCTAATGCTATCACTCAGCCCATAGCCCTAAGCTTCTAATTCCTAACTCGGTATTTCCTAAGCTCGGTATTTCCAGTCATCAGAGCGACACTTCGCTCTGATACCACTTTTTGTAACACCCCTACCGCTAACACCTGTATTACCGTCCAACTCCTTATACATTCGTACTCTCGTAGCGGACACATACTTACTCAACGGCGGTGATACAATGCCGTTAGCCACCCACGAGACTAACAAGGCGACTACTACATACAATCGGTCTGATGGACCGGAATATCCGAGTACTACTCAATACAATACATACTCTCATTACATACTGAATACTACATACTCCATTCGATACATTACTCCATTCAATACCACACTCCATTCAATACAATACTCCACAACCATACAAGATAATACACTACGCATACCGAGTTTACTAGTTCCAAAATCAATACAGTACTTCTCCCAAATTCATACACACTCACTAGGAGTCAATCTGCTACCCATTCCTCACAAACTAGATACATCTAATTACAAGGCGCTCCACCGGTCTCTTACCTGACCGTGTCCGCTCCGGTACCTGCACACTAAAAACGTTCCCCCTAGGGGGTCAGCTTGCGCTGAATATGATAACCCCATACCCCGCGTACTAGCGAGGGTACGCCGACCATTTAGTCGATACATGCAATTCATTTTGCAATACATACATACATACTTACATGCTGGAAGACAATACGAGTCAACAATACTTACTTACCATCTTCCAGAATACACATACACAGTACATACTCATTACATACTCAATACGCAATACGGAGATACAATTCTCCAATACATACAAGGTCCAGTTAGCTTCATTACACACCCGGTTAATCGGGTGTTCAATACTTTTTGCTCCAGGTCAATGACTTACAATAGTCAAGACCAATACACATGCAATACTTACTTCTTACATACATTACTTCCAGTCAAGTCGGTATGACCTCCGGGCAGGGATTACTACATCCCACCACCGGGCTTTTGGGTGGCCCACTAATCCAGGATGCTACCCATTCAAGGGAATTGGTCCATGGAAAAGATTACAGCCAGGATTCGGATCCACCTCTTGTGTTTCCTTATCCTCACGCGTGGCCGAAACTATATCGGACTTCTACTCATTCCATTTTACTCATTACTCAAGTTAGGAGTTAGAATGTTAGGAATTAGTAGAAGTCAGTACTTTCATTTCCATACATACATACATACACAAGTACACAATACTTACACATACTTCTCATTTCCATTCATTCATTTCATGAATTATACAAACTAATTGTTCAAGAAGATACAACAAGAACAAATAGTTCAAACACAATTAAGTGCAATATAAATCTGATTCGTGCATTTATCTTATTGGTGATCACATAAGCACACAAATCGGGGTAACCAAGTGGATACAGGGCATGAAGAAATCATACCGTACACCGTCGTATTCGCACTACCGGTTCCTTGGAGATCAACTATTCGATTCCTATACATACATGGAGTAGCATGATCAATGATCTATTATTGATCTAACTTACTCCTTCATTGATACTTTCAATATTTACTTACCACTTCATCACTTTCTTACTTGATTATAAAACCTTCCTTTTCTTTACTACTTCTTAAACTTGTTTTCTTACTAATTTAATTACTTTCTTACCATTACTACTTCATTAATGGTGTATTACCACCTACATATGCTTATATGTGTATAGGCATATATATATACATGATTACTATAATCATATAATAAAACATTTTTTTTTGTTTGACTCGACCGAACTTGCAAGTCCGGTCGCAAGTTCGGTCCAAGTCAGTAGGCTACATCGTGTGAAAATTCCAGGGCCGACCGACCTTGCAAGTCCGGTCCCAAGGTCGGTCCATTCCAGTAAGTTTCGTATGTGAAATTTTTAGCCCGACCGACCTTGCAAGTCCGGTCACAAGGTCGGTCCATTCCAGTAGCTTGCATTACGGGAATTTTTTCTGGCCCCGAACTTGCAAGTCCGGTCGCAAGTTCGGTCCATTCCAGAAGGTTTCTGACGGGAGAAATTTCTGGTCCGACCGAACTTGCAAGTCCGGTCGCAAGGTCGGTCGATTCCAGAAGGTTTCTTGTCTTTGTAAATCTGGGCTCGACCGACCTTGCAAGTTCGGTTCGGTCCGGCCCAGTACTTCAGTTTTAAAATCTGTTTTTGGGTGTTTCTTTACCCATTGTTTCCCCCAATCTTTACCAATACTTCCCTACATGTTTACCACTCATTTAGATACTCTAAATCATCTTAATTCATCTTCCAACCTACAACTCAATTTCTACTCAACTTACACAATTCTTTCTTCTTCTTCCCAACACTTGTATCAGTTTTTCATTCTCCCCTTGCTACAGATTTTTTCCTTCTACTATGCTACAGATTTTTCACTCAACACTTATCCTCCAATACTCCCTCATCCAATGCCACTCTTAGCATCTTTAATTCATTAACTCATAACCTAATTCCATCCCATTTACAAACTCATATTCCAATCTGTTACAAGCTACTAAACCTCATTTCCAAATCCGTTTCACAATACTAAACTACTCATTTCCAAATCTGTTTCATAATACTAACCTACTCATTTCCAAATCTGTTTTCACAATACTAACTACTCATTTCCAATCTCTCCAATTACACCTAGTTTACTTCCTCTTCTAAACACTTAAGTCCTCTCATTCCTACACAAATTTTGACATAGTCTCCCTATATTTTAACATTTCTCCACACATTATTTCAGCCCACAAATTGCTCATTCACATACCTGTTTATTCAATACACTATACACGCAATTCAACTCCATTCACACATTAAAATTCCCCACATACACATTCACTACCCAATTTTTCCCAAGTTTGTAAACACCGTTTAAGAACTTAAAACTGTTCCAATTCATTCCTCATTATATTACAACATACTTACTACTCAATTACACATCATACCCTCACAACAGTTTGGACTACACAATCTGTTACATTACAGCAACTACAAACTAGTCCCTTGAAGTATCATACTCAATACCTCACACATTTTGACTACACAAAATCTGTTACATTACACAATACAAAACTAGTCCAAGGTAAGAGCAATTACCTTGTCTTGCTAGTTTTTCTTTCTTTCTTTTCCTTCTCCTCTTTTCCTCTTTCCTTCTTCCCTTGTTCTCGGTTTTTGTTCAAGAATGGCAATGCTACAGCAAGCCATACATACCCATACTAGTTTAGCACCTTAACTTAAACTAACCCTAGAATTTAGATGTTTTAGGGTTTAGAAAAAGAGAGTTACCTTACCTTCCAACCAATGTGTGGAGTCCTTGTCTAGCAAATGAACAAGATTCCTAGCCCAAATGAGTAGCCAAAATCGGCTGGAATGCAAGGAGTAAAACAAGACTCACTTTGAATTTTCGTTTTGAATATAAGGGCTAGAAAAAGATAGGTTTTCAAGAATATTTTTACCTCAAAATGACAAGGAGGTGAAGGTGCTTCTAATGGTGGTACTCAAGCTTCAAATGGAGAATACCCATGGAGATGAAAACGGTCGTTTTCAATTTTGAAAGGAGGAATGTGTTCTCCTTTGCAAGAGGATTACAATGGTGTAATTTTTGTTGAGTTTGGAGAAGGTTTGAGTGGTCAAAGAGAGGAGAGAAGGAGAGAGTTTTGTGGGTTTCTTCAAAACTCCATGGCCATCGCAAGGAAGGAGAAGAAATAGAAGGAGGGGGGGGGGGGGGGAGATTACGTGAGTGAGGATAGGAGAGTAGGAGAGAGAGAGCCCCTCTTCTTTTTCTACTTTTCTACTTATTTTTTTGTCTTTTAGCTAATAAGACACATTAAGAGAGTGAGGAAGGGGGGAGTTGGCCGGTCCACATGTGCACACACACACACAATTTAAATTTTTATTTGCAAAGTGGACACACTAAGTTGGTTTATTTGCATTCTCACCCCACAACTTCCCGGTCGTTACAGTTTTTACTAACCGGAACCCATTTTCCAGAATTTTCTCGTTTAATTACTTTTATTGGTTCTAAAGCTCCACTAATATTTATTAGTGACTATTTAGTTGACCAAAATTGTTACGAGTCTGTTTGACCCGCTTAAAGTCACGTTTTCCGGTTTCCTCAAAAAACGCGCTTTAAGGTTCTTTTATGCTTTTAACCCATTTTAAAGGTCTGATTCCTTCGGGATTTGTTCCCTCATATTATTTAGGCATTATTAAGCCTTAAGAATCCATATAATACTCTAACCGAGGTCTCATACCTCCTATGGTTATTTAACGCTTATTTAGCGTTTTCCACTTTCTAAGCGTTTCTTTATTTCTTTTGGATTTATTTCCTTACCAAAATTACTTAGGCCCGTAATTACTATACTAGAATAATTTAATCACCATTTTTAAGTTTGGGGTATTTCAGTCGGTGTCATGACCAGGAAGCTGGTGATACTGGCAGTACTGGTTCAAATTCCTTCCTTTTTTAGGGTCTTTTTGTCGAGGGGTGAGGGGTTGTAGCATGTTCCGTTCCTGGAGTCTTTTAAAAGCCTGGCTTAATGGTTGACCGATGTTTGAAAACTTTCTCTGACGGGAGTTCTGCCGGGATGATTCTATTGCTCTGATGATTTGTCCTGGCCCTTTTATCCGTCGAACGGTGTTTACCTCATGCTGCCTAGTTCTCTTTCGGGTACCACTTTGGATACAAGCTGCTGTCCTTGAACCATCCCGGTGTTTCTTGAGTTCCGAAGTTTTAACTCTCCTTTGTGAATTATTTCTTCTAGGACATCGACTTGTCCCATCAGCATGTTGAAGCTAGGAAAGTATGTGAATTTCAGCTCGTCACTGTATTGCTTCTGCATATTTTTAATTACCATTCAGATTTGCTCTTGTTCGTCCATCTGTGTGAGCATTGCGGCTGCCTTCATCCTCCAACACTTGACAAAATCAGACATTGATTCACCTTCTGTTTGTTGTGTGCTTGTAAGATCAGCCCTGGTGACTCCAAAACTTCTAGCGTACTCAAAATGATGCAGAAAAGCTTCACATACCTCATCGTAGGTCTTGGTATTTATCCTTTGAGTTATATACCAATGCTGAGGAGTCTCATCAAGATAGTGAGCAAATACCTTGGCCTTCTGCATATCATTTAGCGAAAGGATGGACATTTCCCTATCGAACATTGCCAAATGAAGTTGTGGGTCGGAGGAACCTTTGTTTAGAGGAAGTGTTGGCAATTTCAACTTTAGAGGGAGATCAACCTTGGGATATAATCCAATGGAAAAGTAGTTAAAACTGGTTGGCTTGTTGGCCCTCTCCATGCGCTCAATATTTTTCAGCATCCCATTGAATTCTAACGGCTAACTGGGCATCCATGTTGACCGGACTTCCTCCTTCTGCCATACTTGGGATTCGGGCCTACCTGTTTTCAAAGTTCCGTCTGTCAGAGAGGACTGGGCTGAAATTCTGGGTCACAAAGAAGTTTTAGGTTAGAACTTTTTGGGCTGCACGAAAAACACACGAGCTGGAATGTCTTGAAGATTGTGGGTAGGTATTAAGGCCGAATGAGTTGGAGGAGAGGCACACGGGCCGGAATGACTCATGAGCTGTGAACTGATGCTTAAGCCAAAATGCTTGGAGAATATGGCACTTGGGCTGGAATGTTTTGAGAATTTGGCACCTAGGCCGGAATGTTGTGAAGATGTGGCACATGGGCCGAAGTGTTATGGGAATGTGGCACTTGGGCCGAAATGTTATGAGAATGTGGAACCTGGGCTAAAGTGTTGTGAAGGTGTGGCACTTGGGCCGGAGCATTGTGAAAACACGGTGCCTGGACCAGAATGTTTTAAGAATGTGGCACTTGGGCCAGAACGTTTTAAAAATTTGGCACTTAGGCCAGAATGTGTTTGGGCTTGATGTAAGGTTCACGGGCTGAAATGATTTCTGGACCATGTCCTAAATGCGAATTTGAAATTAGGGCCGAAGTCTGAACCAGTGATTCTGATTGGGCCCGAAGGATGATACCTAGATCTAGGATTTGGGCCAAAGCCCGAGTGAAAAGATCTTCCTAGACTAGAATAAACCTTGAAATGGAAGGTCCCGAGGGATTTTCATGCCCCACAGACTACTTTAGGTGGATTTGTTTTTCATGGGCCTAGAACTAAATAGATAATTCAAATTGGGCCGGAAGAGAGAAATCACCTAAGTCTAAACTTTTGGGCCTGAGCCCAAACAAACAATTCATTCATTCAAACCAAACAGGGCCTTTGGGCAGCAAACAATAAAGTCGTAAATTTGGGCCGGGCTAGGTTGATGTAGGAGAAATTCCTATCAGTTCCTAGGCTGGGTAGTGGGCCGGTCATACAAGCAAACAAGGCCCACACAGACTTAACATGTCCTCACTAGATGTTAAAAACAAACCAGGTATGGATCGATCCGGAGAGGTGCTTGGGGCATGGGCCCAGGTCACCACAAAGGAACAAGGCTTGCATGCTATTCTCTTTGGGCTTCCCCACTTTTTTCACATCACCAGAAGGTGTGCGTCTACGATCGGGTCTTTGACTGACCAAACAATGGGCTAGGTAAGGGCGCTGGAGAAAAACACTTGGGGCTAAGGCCCAGGTATTAAGGGGATGTGGTTAGACGACATCCTCCTCTTTTCCCCCGCTTATTCACATCACCTAAAAGGTGTAAGTCCCTGATAGGGGACCCTCGAACGGGTCCCAGGGTGAAATTGGTTTGCGTGGACCCTCGCTCTCATATGATGCAAAGGTGCAGAAAATTAAAGTGCGCACAAACGTAAACAAACAAAGTAATAAAGCCGTAAATAAACAATTTTTCGAGTTAAGCCCTCTTTCTTTAAATTAAACAAGTTAATATTAAGAAGTTGTCCCCAGTAGAGTCGCCAGTCTGTGAGCCTCGATTTTAAACCCTATCCTATGTTGATTAGATTGATTGGGATCTAGTCGGGTTTAGGTCCACTTATAACCTAAGATTAATAACTATGTCATATAACATTAATTATTAATACCTAAGCTAGCTCACTGGAACCTATTATGAGTCGCCACCTAATTTTTACCTAGATCAAATTAGGAAAGGAGAGTTCGGGTTTGGGGGCTTGATATTCGACTTAATTAGGGTTCAATTACTTTCATTACCCCTAGAAGTCGTTTTTCCTCTACTTAGTTTAATTACGGCTTATTACGAGTCGTTTGAACCTAAGTGCGTGAGCTTCTGTTTTTTGTGTTTTTTAGCATCTTTTGACAGAAAATTAAAATAAAATTAAAAATTCCTAAACTAGGGTTTCAGAGGCAGAATTAGGTCAAATTTTGTTTCCGTCCGTGGCTACGAACCTAATGTCCGAACCCACGGACCCTAGTTAACCTATATCAACATAAAAGTCGAATTAAACAAGAAAACACAATTTTGAAAAGACCGGGGCCACGGACAGGATGTCCGTGGGCCCGGACATTATCTTAGAAAACCTAAATTTATGAAAATTTTGAAATACCGCCACCGTCCGGGGGCGTCCGGACTTACGGACAAAGCGTCCGGGACCCCGGACATAGCGTCTGTGGGTGCGGACCGCCCTCGGACGGCGGCGTTTGGGAGGTTCCTGACGGTGTTTTGAGCTCAAATTTTATGGGTGTGTAGCCTGAAAGATTTACAATACGTTAGTGCTTAAAAGTTTTCAATTTGAAATCGAATTTAATGTGAAACTTAACAACAAGTAATTGGGCAAAAGCTTAAACAAACAGCAACTCAGAAGCTATGAAAGGTGAGCTTGAACCCAAATTTTGATATAAGACTGATAAAGTCGTAGGGAGTTAGGAAAGTGAGATTCCTACCCGTTTTACCTTCGGATTTACAATGATTCTTCACGTCGGGGTTCGTCGAGTGCTCCGTTGATGGCAGACCCGAAAGGTTTTTGAACCAAGCTTCTGGTTGTTGGTTGTTCTTGCTGTTCTTCACGTTTGGTGCTGCTTTGGTGAGGTTTGATGATGGATGATGTTGTGGAAGTTGAAAAAGGTGTTTTAGTGTTGATTTTGTGAGATTTCGATGAAATTTCGGGGCTTGGCTGTGTAAAAACGTGGAGAGGTTGTGATGGCTGAGTTTCTTGAGGTGTTAGGGTTCTTGAGGTTCTGATTTGATCATGGAATAAGGTTCCTTATATAGGCTTCCTTAAAGATAGAAAAATCCGGTAAAAACCAAGATTTTACTGACGTTTTAGCTCAAGGGCTTCCAAAAGGAATTTGATTATGAAATTTTACTCATGGTAAAGGATGATATTTCTGATTTTTCTAAAGTGGAATCAAATTTTTTGGATATTGGAATATTTTTAAATTCAATTTCTCGTCATATTCAATCAGAAATTGCTGGAAAATTGTTGGAAATTCAAAAATCAAAATTCCAACGCCATTACGCTTCAAATGTCATCCTCTATCATGGGTTAAAATTTAAAAGCATTTTGAATTGGTTTGACCCTTATTTGGAGGAGAGAGAAAGCCTATAGGGGCTTAGGAGCCTTGAAAAATTACGAAAATGCCCCTGGAGATGACTAAGTTGTCCCTAGTACTCTGAAATGTGTCGATCGAACTGGGAACCCTCGCTACTTGACCAAACTAGCCTATTAGTAGAGACTCTCTTCCGGGGGGGTTGAAATTTTGGGTCTAACACCCCTCTTCCCCTCTCTTAGGATTTCTCACTCCCTCTCTGAGCTCTCTTCTTCCTCCTCCCTTCCGATTTCAAAGCTCTAAAGGAAGCTCCCATGGCTTCCTCACTTCTTCTTCCTGCTCCATCCTCATGTGACCTCCAAATGCAAAAATAACTACATATTCTTGCTCCCCTCATTATCCTCTACACTTCTCTCTTTTCAAAATCCAAAAATGAGGAAGTTCATTTCCATGGGGTTTCCCCATTCAAAGAGAAAATAGCATCGATGGGTAGCTTGGAGTCTCCTCTCTCCATTAAGGTAAAAATCTACATGAAAAACTCATGTTTTCTCCATCTTTCTTTACAACCGATTTCTACCCCTTTGTAATGCCTTGTTTCTCTCTCTCTCTCTCTCTCTCTCTCTCTCTCTCTCTCTCTCTCTCTCTCTCTCTCTCGAGCATCAATTCAACCTTGCAATGGTGATGGAATCACCTTCTTGAACCAAGGGCTAAAACCCCTCCTAAAACACTCCAAAGGTAAACCCTAGAAATTGTGTTTTAAGCATTTCAATGAACTAGCATTAATATAAGGGTTAGTATGTTAATTGCACTTATTTTGTGTGCATTGGGTGATGGGAATGGAGTTTGGCAACTCCATTCCCCATATAGCCGATTTGTGCAAGAAAAGAGAAGAGGAGAATTGGAAAGGAAAGAAGGAAATATAAGCTCAAGGTAAGAGCTCCTTTCTTAATACTAAATTTTAATGCATTAGAGTAATGGGAATGGGTAAACAAATAAAAGAACCTAAACTATTGTATTAGTAGTGTAGTTGTGGAAGTTTAAGTATTTGTGAGCTAAGTATTTGGATTGTAGGCCTTGGAGCCAAGTAACTTGTGTATGTGTATTAGTATTGTGGATTGAGGAAGTATTGATGAATTAGTATTGTTTGATTGCTGGTAGGACCCTTGAATGGGTGTGGCTAGATTAGGAACGAAATTGGTGAAAAAGTATGTATGTGGTTAAGTGAGAAAAGTAGGTGAACTATGGCAAAATTTTGGTAGGAATTGTGCATTTATGGTTGACTTGGTGGATGGGAGAACCAAGGTGTGTGTTGGTGTTAGTAGGGATGTTTAGTAACTGTGGAATGGTAGTTGTGGTATGAGGATATAGGAGTGTAAAATCTGTAGCAAAGAGTGTTTAGATACATTGGAGAAACTAGGAAAAATTAATGTGCAAGACTTTGTGAAATGAGTGTTGGACTTGGGTATAGATATTGTATTTGCTTGGAAATGAATTGGAATGGTAAAATGGCATTAGGACAAAGTGCAAAATGCAAAGAGACGTGTAGGAATGCACAAGGGTGCAAAGTGTGAAAAATGAGAATGGAAATTTGTAGAATTTGAGCAAGAAGTTGAGTAAGTATTGGACCATGGATTTAAGGAGTTTTAATGAGTGTTAAGTGTGTTTAAACATGTATAAGACATGTAGAAAGATTATGAAATGATTGGAGGTGGATTAAGGGTTGATTTGGGGTTGAAAATGACCTTAATAGCAACTTTTAGCAGGGTCCGGGACTTAGGATATGTACCATGTCCCGGACCGCATAAAAAAAAGGCCCGAGAGTGAATGCAGGAATTGGTCCGGGACTTAAGTCCAGGACCAGGTAGAAAAATGAGCCGAAAGTACACAGAAGTATTAGTCCGGGACTTTGGGTCCGGACCAAGTCCCGGACCACCCCCAGAATTCAACAGAGAGTGTTTTTAAGGGTTTTAAACATGGGGGATTGATTGATAATGGTTTTAGAAGTTGTTAAGGTCTTGTTTGGTGACCTTTAAAGGCCCTAAGAAGTGTAAACAAGTATGAGAAGTAATTAAGGAAGTTGTAAGTTTAAGAACATTAAGAAAACCGAAATAACGGGACAACGGGGTAAGTACGGGAGTAGTAATTATGTATGTATTGTAATACTTAGTATTGATTGAACCATTTGGCATGTAGTCATTGGTTCGAGACTAGGACTCTAGGAACAAGTAAGGACTAAGGAACAAGGAGACACCCGGTAAAGTAAATTCCAGTAAAAGGTATGATTTCTTCATGCTCTGTATCCTAACCTGGTTACCCCGATTTGTGTGCTTACTTGATCACCTAAATAAGATAAAAGCACGAATTGGACTATATTGCACTTACTTGTGCTTGTTATATTTGTTCTTGATATATTGTCTCGAACATATAGTTTGTATAATTCATGAAATGAATGGATGATGATGAAGTGTGTATGTACCTTGTAATGTACTTGTGAAATGTATTATACTTTGTAGGTACGTGTATGGGAGTATTGAATTATTGTGTGGCTTAGATGTGTGACTTCTACTAATTTCTAACTACATAGCTCCTAACGTAAGTATTCAGTAAATTGGAATGAGTAGAAGTCCGATATAGTTTCGGCCACACGTGAGGATGAGGAGACACAAGAGGTTGGATCCAATTCTTGGTTCTTAAGCTGGTTCACGGCTCAAACCCCTTAAATGGGTAGCATCCTGGATTAGTGAACCAAGTAAATCCCGGTGGTGGGACAGAGTAGTCCCCGGCCGGAGGTCCCGACGACTTGACTTGAGTAAGTAGTAAGTAAAGTAAAGTATTGTATGAGTAATGGTCTTGGCTGGTGTAAGTCATTGACCCGAGTAAAAGAGTAATCTCCACCCGATTAACCCGGGTGGACAAATGGAGCTAACAAGTATTGTGTATTGTGTATGTATTGCGTATGTATTGTATATGTATTGTGTATGCGTATTTCGGGAAAGGTAAGTATGTATCGGTTGGCTTGTATTGTCTTCCTTGTATGAATTGAAGTGTACGTATGTATTCCTTGCGTAAAGTATTGTAGTATTATGTATGAAAGCATGTATGCATGTATGCATGAATAAAATGAATTGCATGTAATCGGCCAAGTGGTCGGCGTACCCTCGCTAGTACGCGGGGTATGCGGAAGTCATATGCAGCGAAAGCTGAGCCCCTAGGGGCAACGTTTTTAGTGTGCATGTACCCGAAGCGGATGTGATCACAGTAAGAGACCGACAACTATATTCGGATAGCTAGGAGTGAAATGTAGAAAGTAGTAAAATATACAAGGCTTGTAGCCTAGAAGTAGAAGTGTACCAAGGGGTACACCATAAGTATTGGAAGCATGTAGTTGTGAGGAATGGGTAGATGTAGTCTCTTAATGATCATGTATGAAATTGGAAGAGGTATTGTATTGTATAAGGATCTTAGTAAACTCGGTGTATTATGTTGTATTGTATTTATGGAGCATTGTATTGAATGGGAAGTTGTAGTACTTGATCGGTAATTGGAGAATGTATGTAATTGTGTAGTACTCGGATATTCCGGTCCATCAGACCGATGCTGTATGTAGTAGTAGTAGCCTTGTTAGTCACGTGGGTGGCTAACGACATTGTATCCACCCACCGTGTGTATGTAAGTATCCGCTGCGAAGGTATGTAAGTACGTTATGATTGGACGGTAATGACGGTATTAGCGGTAGGGGTGTTACACATGCAGTTAAGGGAGACAACACCAGAGAAAATTTCCAATCTCAAATCCTTCGTTGAGGATCGAAGGACCCCATCAGAGAGCGTCCGACCCCGAATCAACATGCAACTAAATTCGACTTCAGATCAACCTTTCACCGCAGCGAGTTTCGAACAACTCCATCAAAGTATTATATGCTCATCATAAGTCCTATAGCTAGATGTCAAGAGGTCTAGTTGAGGCACTCCTAAGTCCTTGTACTTTCAATCGCATTCTAGGCCCGTCATAAGCCCTAAGACTGGATATCAAGAGGTCCAGTTGAGGCACTCCTAGGCCCTCGTGCACCTTAAATCAAATCGCGTTGTTGGTATTATAGGCTCGTCATAAGTCCTATAGCTAGATATCAAGAGCTCTAGTTGAGGCACTCCTAAGTCCTCGTACTTTCAATCGCATTCTAGGCCCGTCATAAGCCCTAGGACTGGATATCAAGAGGTCCAGTTGAGGCACTCCTAAGCCCTCGTGCACCTTAAATCAAATCGGGTTGTTGGTATTATAGGCTCGTCGTAAGTCCTATAGCTAGATATCAAGAGGTCTAGTTGAGGCACTCCTAAGTCCTCGTACTTTCAATCGCATTCTAGGCCCGTCATAAACCCTAGGACTGGATATCAAGAGGTCCAATTGAGGCACTCCTAAGTCCTCGTGCGCTCGGTTATCGTGTTACTCTCCCGTCGCGTTCACACGTTGTGCTATCCGTGATCGCATCTGGATGTACCCCGTAAAAGCCCTAGTGAGAATTTTTGGCACCCCGTCAACCTTGATCCAATTCTGCAAGCCTTCTATTGTAGAATTGAATCAAGGGGAGCCATCTGTAGACACCAAAAATTCTCACCGTTTTATATTAAAACAAAAAAAATATACAAAAATAAACATGCTTCTAGGAACAAGGCGGTCGTCCCCGTTTCAACCAAAGGAATTTCTTTTTCTCCGACATCTAAATCTCACATTCCTATGGAAAAGGAGCACGATTTTTTTATTATTGTAATCCGTTTTTAACCTTCTTCATTTTGTGTACTTATTTTGTTTTTTTTTGTTTTAAAATATTTCGCTATTTTATTATTTCCTTGTATTATTTTATGTACTCGATTGATTCATACTTTTTATTATTATTTATTATTTCCTTTTGATTTTCTCGTTGTTTTATCATCGCCATTTCCATCATTTTATGTAACTTTTGCTACTGTTATTTTATCTATTTATTTTATTTGTTTTCATCTCCCCTTCACGGGCATTATTTTTCATCATTTCATGCACATGTGCTATTCCTTTATTTATGTCTCATTACGTTTTGAATCCTATCTATATTTCATAATTTCATGTCACTATATTATTGTTCTCATTTTATTGTACTCTTCTTTTGAAATGGTAGCATTGTTAGAAGGACTATCCCGGCCTGAGCTAAAACTCTAATATTATTTTTCCGTGAGTATATTGATTTCTGACTTAGTATAGTCGGTTAACATGCTCTCCATGTAATCCAATGGTCCTGGGTTCGAGACTCACAAATAATGGGACAGGTGTGTCTTTTCTTTTCCCTTCCGCTCGCAAATGCCCGGGGTTTGAACCCTGGATAGAGCAAGAGGAGGATTTTTTTTCTTTTTCGGACACCAGCGCCCAGGCGAGGCCTTGCCTCGGTCCAGACCCAAAAACGCGGCCCTACCTTTGGCCCAAAGACAAATCCGGCCCCAATTATACCCCATGTCAACATCTGTCCTAAAAACCCTACTTCCTTATTATAAAACAACAAAAAAACACTACACTATGGGCATATTTTTGAAAGGGCCGATGACAAACATGACAGGATGGGCATGGTTCTTGAAAGAACCGATCATCCCTCCCAAAACTCTCTGCATGGTTCCTTCCTCGGTATTCAAAGAAGGTGGCGAACGCTCTTCAAAAACTCCCATCTCGCCTTGATCCTTCCACCACGGCCTCGTTTCATTTTCCCCTCTGAAACTGTCCTCCACTACCTTCGACTTCATACACCTACGCCCGAAAACCACCATCGCTGTCCTCGTCTTCACCGGGAAACACCATCACCAACGCCCTTCATTCACCACCCCGCCACCGTCACCGGAAAACATTCGCCTGCCAAGAACCACCATCTGCATCGTGCCTGTTCCTCTGAAAATTTCCCGAAACACCTAGCCATCATCATCAACCGCCTTCTCCCTTTTCGCCTTCGAATCAGAAAAAAGAGAAAAACGTTGAGCATTTTCCCCTGGTATTCCTCTGTACCTTGATAGTCTCTAAGACTAATAATGAGTGTATTAAGTTGCTTGATCTCTCCTGATTTGGTCTGTTGAAGCATGCTTGTGGTTCTAATGTTTAGCTCCTTGATTATATTCTAAAAATCCGCACTCATAACTGCTACTTTCTTTGAATGATGATTTACTCATATGTATGCGTGAGAGTGGGAGGTCTTGAAGGTTATTACGTTTCCAGTTTCTAAAATGCACTTTAAGGGTAGTACTTAGGTGTGAAAATTTACCTTTCTTAACCAGTTTGTTCACGATTTGTTTTCTCCCTCTGATTGAAATGTGGTGGTGAAAGTATAGGTTCAGCTCACGGTTTCTGAATGACTTGGTGACCAGGAGAATAAATGGGAGTGTTTAAACCTGACATGCCTCTCTGTACAGTTCAAGATGCTTTTGATAATGCTGGTTATAGTCTGTAGTTCTGTTAGTGAAAAAGAAAGCTGGCGTTTTAGACTCAGGAAGGAATTTGTTTAGTAGTTGTTAACAAACAGAAACAAAAGCGATGGACTAGAAGCTTTGTTTGAACATAGGTTAGGTCTCATTTCTCACCCATCTGCTTAATAACTAGGAACAAAAGCAAGTGAATTAGTTTAGTGACGTTGATCTGAATTTTACTAAGTTATTGACCGAGTTCTGTTCCTCTGCTTAAGTTACAATCCCAGCTCTTCAATAAAAATGAAACTGATTACGATTTCATTTCGTTTTCCTTTCCAGTTTTGATATTTTGGTGCATTCATGTTGATTATTTTGTGCTATATTGTACATATTTTATAGCTCTTCTGCAATATTCAATTCTTCCATGTATTTTTTTCTAACTATGGTTAAGCCCTAGTTATTAGACCTTAGGACCAAGCCTTAGGATAGAGGGTGAACCCTAAGATTTAGGTGAGCCATGGTCCCACCTAATAAACTGGGTAATCCCTAGACCCAAACCACATCTTATTATAATAACATGTATTAATAAAAACACTTTCTCAAAATTCATCCCAATTCGATTCATCATTTCTTCCCAAATTTTCCAAGCCCAATCTCGGCCCACTACTCAACCAGGCCCACTATTTAAACCCGGCCCATTTTTGAACTTGGTCCATTATCCAAGCTCGGCCCAATCTCAGTCCGGCTCATTATCCAAGCCCGACCCACTTTCCAAACCCAGCCCTTTATTTGAACTTGGCCCATTATCCAAGCTCGGCCCATTATCAAGATCGGCCCAATCTCAGAACCGGCCCAAAACCCATGAGATTGACTGAAGTCTACAAAAAAATCAAACCTTGACCCGAATGTTGACCTTTGACCCAAACCTTTGACCATCTGAACCTTGACCCGAACCTTTGACCACCTGGACTTTGACCTTTGACCAACCTGAGCTTTGACCTTGACCCCAGTTTGACTTGGTCTAACCTTGACCCAATCCGTTCAAACCCAATTCATTCAGCTCAGTTCAATTCAAACTCAAATCCTGATTCATTTCATCCAATTCAAACTCAACTTGTAAATCTCATTCAAAAATCCAAAATGTCGTTTTTCAGCTTTAACCTCCTAAAAATCCTTTTCTCAATTTTCAAACAATTATTTTATTCAAATTTCATCAAGTTTTCAAAGAAACCATTTTGTGGAACATTAGAGGAAAAACTCTTCTCACATCACAGAAAACTCTTCTCAACTGTAGAAAGTTCTTCTCATATATACAGAAAGTTTCTCCTAAAAACATTTCTCAAAATCAGTGTTTCTTTACAGAGAATTCCGAACAACTTCAAAAGTTTTCCAACTCAGTTTTTAACTCAAATAAACCATTTTTAGGGAGCAAGAAATGTCTAACCCCTTCAAAACATGTCTCCCTTCCAAAATAAAAATCTGAGGCGGGGCACTGGGGTCATAACCTCCCTTGTCGCAGTCTGGATTTCTTTAGGCGGGGCATTAGCGTGACAAACCTCCCCTAATTGCAGCCTAGATTTTTACAAGGTGGGGGGGTGCTAGGGAAGTAACGACCTTCCTAGTTGCAGCCGGGATTTTAGAATCGTCTAACTCCCTTCCGCTCGATTTCAATGTTTTTAATTTTTAACGTTTTAAAACCCGGGAGTTAGAGACGTTATTAGGGTTCGACCGAGAACATCTCATTCATGGTGTTTCTCTCTGAACCTTATTTTTCGACATAAATTCATCACCCCATCTTTCGAGCCTCGACACTTACATTAATTAAGTGTCGTGTTCGAGGGGGTACATAGGGTAATCCCTCGGGATTATCCCCCTTTTACAACAAAAAACGATATTTTCGGTTTTAAAATTTTAAGAGAGACAATTCTGAGTAAACCAATCCAACCCTTCCATTAAGGCTCCAAGTCACATAGGATCTCCAATTCCCGAATACTCCCGAACAACCTCAGTCATCTGAAACCCCAAACATCTTCAAAACCCGAACACCTGCAAACTAAATATCCTCTTTCATACTCCATCATCCTGAAACTCGAATTCCTCTTCAACACCTTTCGCTTCCCAAAACCACCTCAAAAATGTGACCATTCCAAACTCGAACTTCGCAGACCTAGAAAACTCCTCAAAATAACCTGAACCCCTTTAACTTCAGCAAATAACTCAAATACCCTCCAACTTCACAAAATGCCCCGGATAGTTCCTTAACTCTCGCAAATGATCCAAACATCCCATAACTCCACAAAACGACAAAATGCCCTTTTTACTCCTCAAAACTTCCAGCATCTTTTTAATCCTGTGAAAGCCAAAGCCTTTCAACACTCAAACAAATTTCTTTAAGATCTGCCTATTTCTGCAAACTCTTCAAAATCATCCTTCCCTCAGTCCACACTTAACTCTATCCTTGGCTTTTAACTGAATCTCTCTAATAAGATTTTGAAAGAAGGCAATCCTGACAATTGGAGACCGAGGTTTCCTCGGGCACCAATCCGAAGTCGTGGTCGTTGCCACTTCTAAGGGGTGTAACCCAGTGCGAACCCACACAGAATCTTTGGTATGACCAGATAAGTCCTATCCATAGGCAATAATTTCAGAGTCAACCAACGGTTCTTAGAACCCTCATTCCTTTCCTTCCTAGTTATCATAGGTCAAACTAGGTGGCGACTTTAGTCAATTCCACCTTATAGAGGCATAAGTCCGCGTGGAGCCTATCGAGAGCGGGTGTAGTGCTCACTAGCATTCCCTATAAGCTTTCTGGGAAAGACGGACGATTTAGTAGGTATTTGAGGGATGCCAGAGTAACGGGTTTTCACCCTCCACAGAATGACATTTTTTTTAGGATCTAGACTTCTCAGCCAGATCATATTTAGATAGACCCCCCTCATACCGAAAAATCACCCTCCACACATTGTACCGTATAGATGTAGGACGTCGTTATTATTTCATTGTACATATTCGATTACACAAATGTGAATTAGGAGTGAGTGTATTCAAACTTTGTAAATGTAAAGTCGTTATAACGTTGTATAGATACAATTGTACTGTTTAGTAGTTAATAACATTCATTTGATTTTGTTGCACTTAGTAACATTTAATTTGCTAAAGGTTTATGAAATTGATTTTGTTTATTATTTTATTACACCGTATCTAATTAATACTAATGTTAGTGTTGAATAGAATAAACAGTAGTTTATGCTATGTTAACTTCTGTTGTTATAAGTTTACTATGTTTGGGTATGTATGGACCTCTAACGGTAACAAGTTACTTATGTTGTAATATTTGTTAGTAGTTATTTTATTTATTTCTTTAAATATATTGTTTAAAACTGTATATTAATATTTATAATTATGCCATCACAAAATAACCATCAGCTTATGTTGCAAAACAACCAAATAAAACAGGTGCCAGACTATGCCGCAAAACAACTACAAACCAGCCATGCCGAATATGTGTAAGAGTAATATGAATCGACCGTCATAATCTCGAAGAAGATAAGATGACGGCCTGTTCTGAAATACCCCTAAGGTTCATAAATTAATTAAAAGACAATTAATGAGTTTAAGAAGGCTAATAAGCCTTAATGAACCATTAATCATGAAAACTCCTAAGCTCACTTATATAAATAAATATGTACTCCATGAAGGCTACTAAACCTTATATAACACATGGACATAATTTGAGCATAGTAAAGGAGGAAAATCAACCTACAATTGATTTATCATGATATACACATCTTCATGAACAAAGAACACAAACACTTAAGGAAAAATATACCTTAAGAAGTCAAAATGACTTGTTAGTAAAATATCACTTGTAACACAAGTGTATACACCTTTGGACACTAAATAACACATGTTACACATGTTAACACATTAAACAAGTCCAAGATACACATGATGTGCAAAAAGAACATCAATATCAAAGGTGAATCAAAGCATACATTTTTACTAGTTTTAATGAATGGTAAGTATACCAATTCCTTAAGAAAATGTTTTATACACTTAAGGATGAATAAATCATGTTGGTAACAAACTAACACATGATATAAGTCCAAATGTACAAGTTATAAGTCATAACATTAAAAATGAAGCAAAAGAGACCATTTTGCCCTTGAAGAAACATGTGGCCGGCAATGCCCACTAATGTGGCTGCCAACTTGCAAAATTTGATTCAAAAAGTCTTATTTAGGTGGCTTAAGTCAACAAATACTAGTTTATACACATGCTTTACCAATAATGCCTTAAAGTCTTATTCTTCTCTTTCCTCCTCATTTCTTCCTTGGCTGCTGATTTCACACCCTCCAAACCTTTATTAGTCTGCTACTAGACATCCAAGAAAAAGCTTGGAAATAAAATCATTCCTAAGGCATAAGGTAAGCTCTTAATTCATAAGATAGTTCATTCTCTTCCTCTTTTCACTAGCTATCCAATGGTCTAAGATGTATCTCCTTCCACCCACGTATCTAGGCTGGATCTAAGTTTCAGGAAGGGGTTAATTCGGCTAGAACCAAGGTTGGATAAGAAAATAAAGCAAAGTCATTCCTTAAGGTAAAAATGTGCTCTAAGCACCTACCTTCTTCTATATTGTTGTTATAACTGATTCCTATCACAACAAACCTTCTATAATATTCATATTTACATGCTAGAACTGTTGGTGAACCTTCATCCAATTGAACTTGGCCCAAACCACCCAAAAAAACCCTTAAAAGGGGGTTTAGAGAGTAAGTCTTCTAGCTTCTGTACAACTGAGTTAATCTGCCCCTTTGGCATGCTTTTATTAAGGGATTAACGCCCTTAATTCTCTGAAAAATAGGGCTGTGGAACAACTTGGGAACAACTTCAAATCTTAAGGTAAAAATCCATGTTTTAAGACTTTAATGACTCTTATGGTTAGTTTCAGTTTTAAGCTGAGCCATAACCTTTACTCTTTGTCTAATTCATGTCAAGAGGTGTATAAATCAACCTCCAAGCAGCCGTGACAGTACATGGAGGTTAGGTTGCTTAAAGTCATTTTAAGGTGAGAAATCTAGTTTTTCATGGCTTAAAATTACTCTTATAGTTGGTTTGTTTTTGGAACCTAACTATATCTTATTCTTACTGTCAGAAATTATTAGAAGCTGTCTAAACCAAGATCTCAAGCAGGCGTGACCATACAAGCTTTAAAAAGCTTATAAATCAAGGTATAACACTCTTAATCATATATTATATGCTTTAAAGCTTATGGTATATAATTGCCGAGAGTGGACTGGTTAAAATGGTTAAATTAAACCTAAGTGTGACCAGAAATGATTTGGTTTTAATATAAGCTAGTCCTTTAAATGATTTAGTTAACATAATGGTCAAATTAAGACATTATGTGGAAAATGGTAAATATGGAAAATTTGGTGGTGAGGCCGAGATTTAAAGTATTTTTGAGACATTTAAAGTGTAATTTATTTTGCAAGTTCAAGGCTGTAATAAGGCCATGTCATTAGGCCATTTTATTTAAGTTTAGAGCTTATTTATTTTATTTATGCATTTAGCATTAATTTAGGGTTAAAAGGTAATTACAAAAAAAAATAGGGCCGTGGCTGTATTAGGTTGAAGTTTGGTGTTTAAAATGAATTTAAATAAAATTATAACACCTTATAAAGTTTGATACAAAATTGTAAAATAGGAAAGTTTGGGGTACATACTAATTACAAAAAGTTTGGGTTTCAAAAGGAATTTAGAAGTAAAAGTGACTATATAAGGAGACTTTGACCAAGTTTAGGAATTTATGGATTAAATACTAACATAAATAAGATAAGTAGGAATTTGTAAAAGATTTATAAATTTGGGGTGAAGTGGTGATTTTCGAAAACAATGGGTACTAAATGGGTTTAGAACAAACCTTGGGTTATTAGGAATTTTTATTTCGGTTTAGGTTTCCTGTGTAGGTTAGCTTACCTCACATTATCCTCATTCATGATATAGTTTTCCAAATAACTTGGTTGGCCAAGGATGAAGGTTTATCAGGTTACAAGCTCTCTTGAGCGCCGGTCATTCATGGTGTGCAATGTGCACATCCTTGATTGTTTTTGACAATTACTGTCTCATAGTGCTGAGCATTGATCATAGGCTCTAGCTATGTGGTTTTACTTTTGCATGTACATTACCGGGACATCCCCCAAAACTTCAAGGGTTTTCTGGTCCCATTCTCCAATTGGAGGGTATTCAATCACTAACAATTGAAGGTTCTTGTTGAGGGGTTGTCTCCACTGTAGGTCTCGTGACGAGGTTTACTATGTTAGTCTTTGCTTATGTACCTCCGCCATTTATACACTAGTTCACCACGTGTTTGGGTGCATAACGAGTATACTCACTCCTTCGAGCTTCGATGCTCTTAAGCGATGTGCTCCTACAGTCCACAACCTCTCGTAGGCGTAGTGGTTTGGAAATCTCATTTCCTTATTCGTTGTTTCTCTTGGCAATATCTATATGCACGAGTTTTGTTATTATGGTAGACGGAAGCCTCTTTCTAAGGGTTCCCATCGTCACCGCATGGGTGGTTTTCTGTTAATGAGAGGTATCTTCCCTCAAGTTTCTCGTAGTGTCCAAGCGTGGACTAGGCCATTTTGGCGTTATTACGATTCTTATGCCTCTGTGCTGCCATTGCTACAGAAGGCATGTAGGGTAATTAAAAGCTTGTCAACTGTATACTAGACTGATGCTCTAGTGACAGCAACACTGGGATGGCCATTACTCCAAGCCACTCAGGATGTTGGGTTAAAACTGATGGTCCAGTTGTTGATTTCTTGTCGTATGAGACAATATCTCTTGCAAGTCCTATTAGTAATGGTGTGGGTTTTGCCACCGTTTGAGTTCACATAACGTAGTTGGTTGGTGGCTTTTAAGCCTCATTGCTGCAAGCTATGCTCTTTGCAAGCTGCTTATACACGTTTCCATTCTTTGTGTACCCCATAGGTTGGAGGTATTTACTGGGCTCTATGGTAAGTCGTGACATCACGCTTCCGTTCATAGGAGGCCCTTTAGGCAAGTTGATGCTAATCAGTGCCTTTTGTAATGTAGGGTATTTCCTATTAAGTGAAATCCCTTCGGTATTCTAACCGAATATCCGTTCTAGTTGTTGTGCTCTCTTCATGACACTTGTTCGATTGTGTTAACTCAGACACCCTTCGAGGGTTGCTCCTGGGTGTTGTTAGGTTATGCCGTTACATCCGGCTAGCGTTTATGATACGTTATCACTATACCACCTTGTGGTATTATATTTAAGTTGTTCCCTCTAGGTTATAACGTCTCCCGTCGTTGGGTAGACCGTCTATACTTGCTCCTAGTGCTTGAGACTAGGTTTGAATGTCCTCTTTGAAGATGGATTATATTTGTGGTAATCTTGTAATTGCTCTTGGGAACTCTGTCCCGTTTATTGAGCATTATGGTGTCCACGTTAGGCGATTGCCTTACTGTGTTTAGGCTGGGTATACTTTCCAGCTGCCATGTATTTTCTTGATGTCCTGAGACATATCCAATGTCTATACTTACTAGTATGTGCTCTTTGCACTCCCTAGTTCCTATTCCTCATCTTCAGGTGGATTCTTTGAGTTCCTTTATACTTAATCGTCTGAGGTGTCCAGCTGTTCTGATTTGAACTCACTCATGGTCAGTAGGACGGAGTTGAGTACTTCCCGTGTGTCGCACACTACATGTATACATACGTGGGGTACCTTGTTGATACGTTACCACTTACCCAACTATATGTCAGGCCCGCAAGCTCCTTCGGAGTGCGGTTGTCCCACATCCCGTAATTGGGTACACTCGTAGTGTTCGTCACACGCCCAGGTGAAGTATTCTATCGTCAACTCCTCTTGTATCATGATATGATACTCATCGTAATCATGTGGGTTTGGTTTTAAAATCCAAGGTTTGAAATAAGGTTTGTGGTTTTGAAAGAAAAATTTGGTCTGAAATCATGGTACGGTGTTGAAAAGGAATTCTTCATGGCATAGCCATGTACGCAAACTTGACCAAGTCCAGCTTCCCGCTGACTGGTGTGTTCTAAATGTAGTGGTCAGGCCGTCAGGCCTTTCCATGGTTTCATTCCCCTAGTTTTAGGGTGTTTATTCCTGTAGTTGTTCCATTACGGCCACAGTACACTACTATGTACTTGTGGTGTGTTAGTGCTCCCCTGCATGTTCCTGTTCTCACTGCACTTGCTGTGGCAAGTGCGCGGTACAGGTGGTTTTTGGGTAACCCGATACCGGTCACGGTATGGTTTCCACTCATAATTGGTAGTCTTGCTTACTCTTCCTTTGATCTTGTTGATCATTTACTTAGGTTAATTACTCTTCTGAGTAACTTCTCAGTGAGTTTGACATGGCTGTCATTGATCAAGGTACTTCTCCAATCCTTGGAGCTTCCCCTTTGACTTGGTTGTGTTGTTCCTGGATGCTTGTTCCCACACGTTTGTTGTGGTTACTGAGCCTGATTTGGTTTAGGCACTACGGTTGTAGTTACATCAGATTATATCTTGTGAATATTCTTGTAGCTGTCTGAGCTATGTTGGTCAGGTTTGTAACCTTTTTGGCGTTGTAGTTTGGAGTCAGTCACTCCCGACTATGTCCTTAGCCAGCTAGCTCACCGTTGGTGGTGTTGCTTGGCTATTACTGTTGTCCCGCAGACTTGTGTCTCGGGTTTCATTACTGCTCCTGTTTCCATTTCGTTGCACGGTTAGTGCTTCTTTTCCTGTTGCTGGTTGTTTAGCTAGGTTCTGCGACTGCTAAGCATGTCGCCCCATGCTGTTGCAAGTTATAGCCTCCTTGTGGTTGGAGTGTTTATACTACCGCTATTAAGTGCGGCTATTGTTGTTCAACAGGGATCCACTTCCGGGTCTTCCATTTCTTGGAATCTACCATACGTCGGTTCTTGTTTACTGTGTGATTGCTTCACAACTGCCAGATCGGGTTTTCCCCGAGTATGAGAAGGCTTTTCTTCTCTCTGGCTTCCTTTCCCAAGTTATAGAATGGGGTTTGCGGTGGGCGGGACTGGTGTTGTAGGTATCCGGTACTCACCGGAGAGTTCCTAACTAGCATCTCTAATGCTATCACTCAGCCCATAGCCCTAAGCTTCTAATTCCTAACTCGGTATTTCCTAAGCTCGGTATTTCCAGTCATCAGAGCGACACTTCGCTCTGATACCACTTTTTGTAACACCCCTACCGCTAACACTGTAATTACCGTCCAACTCCTTATACATTCGTACTCTCGTAGCGGACACATACTTACTCAACGGCGGGTGATACAATGCCGTTAGCCACCCACGAGACTAACAAGGCGACTACTACATACAACATCGGTCTGATGGACCGGAATATCCGAGTACTACTCAATACAATACATACTCTCATTACATACTGAATACTACAATACTCCATTCGATACATTACTCCATTCAATACCACACTCCATTCAATACAATACTCCACAACTCCATACAAGATAATACACTACGCATACCGAGTTTACTAGGTTCCAAAATCAATACAGTACTTCTCCCAAATTCATACACACTCACTAGGAGTCAATCTGCTACCCATTCCTCACAAACTAGATACATCTAATTACAAGGCGCTCCACCGGTCTCTTACCTTGACCGTGTCCGCTCCGGGTACCTGCACACTAAAAACGTTCCCCCTAGGGGGTCAGCTTGCGCTGAATATGATAACCCCATACCCCGCGTACTAGCGAGGGTACGCCGACCATTTAGTCGGATACATGCAATTCATTTTGCATACATACATACATACATACTTACATGCTTGGAAGACAATACGAGTCAACCAATACTTACTTACCATCTTCCAGAATACACATACACAGTACATACTCATTACATACTCAATACGCAATACGGAGATACAATTCTCCAATACATACAAAGGTCCAGTTAGCTTCATTACACACCCGGGTTAATCGGGTGTTCAATACTTTTTGCTCCAGGTCAATGACTTACAATAGTCAAGACCAATACACATGCAATACTTACTTCTTACATACATTACTTCCAGTTAAGTCGGTATGACCTCCGGGCAGGGATTACTACATCCCACCACCGGGCTTTTGGGTGGCCCACTAATCCAGGATGCTACCCATTCAAGGGAATTGGTCCATGGAAAAGATTACAGCCAGGATTCGGATCCAACCTCTTGTGTTTCCTTATCCTCACGCGTGGCCGAAACTATATCGGACTTCTACTCATTCCATTTTACTCATTACTCAAGTTAGGAGTTAGAATGTTAGGAATTAGTAGAAGTCAGTACTTCATTTCCATACATACATACAATACACAAGTACACAATACACATACTTCTCATTTCCATTCATTCATTTCATGAATTATACAAACTAATTGTTCAAGAAGATACAACAAGAACAAATAGTTCAAACACAATTAAGTGCAATATAAATCTGATTCGTGCATTTATCTTATTGGTGATCACATAAGCACACAAATCGGGGTAACCAAGTTAGGATACAGGGCATGAAGAAATCATACCGTACACCGTCGTATTCGCACTACCGGTTCCTTGGAGATCAACTATTCGATTCCTATACATACATGGAGTAGCATGATCAATGATCTATTATTGATCTAACTTACTCCTTCATTGATACTTTCAATATTTACTTACCACTTCATCACTTTCTTACTTGATTATAAAACCTTCCTTTTCTTTACTACTTCTTAAACTTGTTTCTTACTAATTTACTTACTTTCTTACCATTACTACTTCATTAATGGTGTATTACCACCTACATATGCTTATATGTGTATAGGCATATATATATACATGATTACTATAATCATATAATAAAACATTTTTTTTGTTTGACTCGACCGAACTTGCAAGTCCGGTCGCAAGTTCGGTCCAAGTCAGTAGGCTACATCGTGTGAAAATTCCAGGGCCGACCGACCTTGCAAGTCCGGTCCCAAGGTCGGTCCATTCCAGTAAGTTTCGTATGTGAAATTTTTAGCCCGACCGACCTTGCAAGTCCGGTCACAAGGTCGGTCCATTCCAGTAGCTTGCATTACGGGAATTTTTCTGGCCGACCGAACTTGCAAGTCCGGTCGCAAGTTCGGTCCATTCCAGAAGGTTTCTGACGGGAGAAATTTCTGGTCCGACCGAACTTGCAAGTCCGGTCGCAAGGTCGGTCGATTCCAGAAGGTTTCTCGTCTTTGTAAATCTGGGCTCGACCGACCTTGCAAGTTCGGTTCGGTCCGGCCCAGTACTTCAGTTTTAAAATCTGTTTTTGGGTGTTTCTTTACCCATTGTTTCCCCAATCTTTACCAATACTTCCCTACATGTTTACCACTCATTTAGATACTCTAAATCATCTTAATTCATCTTCCAAACCTACAACTCAATTTCTACTCAACTTACACAATTCTTCTTCACTTCTTCCCAACACTTGTATCAGTTTTTCATTCTCCCCTTGCTACAGATTTTATTCCTTCTACTATGCTACAGATTTTTCACTCAACACTTATCCTCCAATACTCCCTCATCCAATGCCACTCTTAGCATCTTTAATTCATTAACTCACAACCTAATTCCATCCCATTTACAAACTCATATTCCAATCTGTTACAAGCTACTAAACACTCATTTCCAAATCCGTTTCACAATACTAAACTACTCATTTCCAAATCTGTTTCATAATACTAAACTACTCATTTCCAAATCTGTTTCACAATACTAAACTACTCATTTCCAAATCTCTCCAATTACACCTAGTTTACTTCCTCTTCTTAAACACTTAAGTCCTCTCATTCCTACACAAAATTTGACATAGTCTCCCCTATATTTTAACATTCTCCACACATTATTTCAGCCCACAAATTGCTCATTCACATACCTGTTTATTCAATACACTATACACGCAATTCAACTCCATTACACACATTAAAATTCCTGCACATACACATTCACTACCCAATGTTTTCCCAAGTTTGTAAACACCGTTTAAGAACTTTAAAACTGTTACAATATCATTCCTCATTATATTACAACATACTTACTACTCATTACTCAATACCTCACACATTTTGACTACACAAAATTTGTTACATTACACAATACAAAACTAGTCCAAGGTAAGAGCAATTACCTTGTCTTGCTAGTTTTTCTTTCTTTCTTTTCCTTCTCCTCTTTTCCTCTTTCCTTCTTCCCTTGTTCTCGGTTTTTGTTCAAGAATGGCAATGCTACAGCAAGCCATACATACCCATACTAGTTTAGCACCTTAACTTAAACTAACCCTAGAATTTAGATGTTTTAGGGTTTAGAAAAAGAGTATTACCTTCCAACCAATGTGTGGAGTCCTTGTCTAGCAAATGAACAAGATTCCTAGCCCAAATGAGTAGCCAAAATCGGCTGGAATGCAAGGAGTAAAACAAGACTCACTTTGAATTTTCGTTTTGAATATAAGGGCTAGAAAAAGATAGGTTTTCAAGAATATTTTTACCTCAAAATGACAAGGAGGTGAAGGTGCTTCTAATGGTGGTACTCAAGCTTCAAATGGAGAATACCCATGGAGATGAAAACGGTCGTTTTCAATTTTTGAAAGGAGGAATGTGTTCTCCTTTGCAAGAGGATTACAATGGTGTAATTTTTGTTGAGTTTGGAGAAGGTTTGAGTGGTCAAAGAGAGGAGAGAAGGAGAGAGTTTTGTGGGTTTCTTCAAAACTCCATGGCCATCGCAAGGAAGGAGAAGAAATAGAGAAGGAGGGGGGGGGAGATTACGTGAGTGAGGATAGGAGAGTAGGAGAGAGAGAGCCCCTTCTTTTTTCTACTTTTCTACTTATTTCTTTTGTCTTTTAGCTAATAAGACACATTAAGAGAGTGAGGAAGGGGGGAGTTGGCCGGTCCACATGTGCACACACACACACAATTTAAATTTTTATTTGCAAAGTGGACACACTAAGTTGGTTTATTTGCATTCTCACCCCACAACTTCCCGGTCGTTACAGTTTTTACTAACCGGAACCCATTTTCCAGAATTTTCTCGTTTAATTACTTTTATTGGTTCTAAAGCTCCACTAATATTTATTAGTGACTATTTAGTTGACCAAAATTGTTACGAGTCTGTTTGACCCGCTTAAAGTCACGTTTTCCCGGTTTCCTCAAAAAACGCGCTTTAAGGTTCTTTTATGCTTTTAACCCATTTTAAAGGTCTGATTCCTTCGGGATTTGTTCCCTCATATTATTTAGGCATTATTAAGCCTTAAGAATCCATATAATACTCTAACCGAGGTCTCATACCTCCTATGGTTATTTAACGCTTATTTAGCGTTTTCCACTTTCTAAGCGTTTCTTTATTTCTTTTGGATTTATTTTCCTTACCAAAATTACTTAGGCCCGTAATTACTATACTAGAATAATTTAATCACCATTTTTAAGTTTGGGGTATTTCAGTCGGTGTCATGACCAGGAAGCTGGTGATACTGGCAGTACTGGTTCAAATTCCTTCCTTTTTTAGGGTCTTTTTGTCGAGGGGTGAGGGGTTGTAGCATGTTCCGTTCCTGGAGTCTTTTAAAAGCCTGGCTTAATGGTTGACCGATGTTTGAAAACTTTCTCTGACGGGAGTTCTGCCGGGATGATTCTATTGCTCTGATGATTTGTCCTGGCCCTTTTATCCGTCGAACGGTGTTTACCTCATGCTGCCTAGTTCTCTTTCGGGTACCACTTTGGATACAAGCTGCTGTCCTTGAACCATTCCCGGTGTTTCTTGAGTTCCGAAGTTTTAACTCTCCTTTGTGAATTATTTCTTCTAGGACATCGACTTGTCCCATCAGCATGTTGAAGCTAGGAAAGTATGTGAATTTCAGCTCGTCACTGTATTGCTTCTGCATATTTTTAATTACCATTCAGATTTGCTCTTGTTCGTCCATCTGTGTGAGCATTGCGGCTGCCTTCATCCTCCAACACTTGACAAAATCAGACATTGATTCACCTTCTGTTTGTTGTGTGCTTGTAAGATCAGCCCTGGTGACTCCAAAACTTCTAGCGTACTCAAAATGATGCAGAAAAGCTTCACATACCTCATCGTAGGTCTTGGTATTTATCCTTTGAGTTATATACCAATGCTGAGGAGTCTCATCAAGATAGTGAGCAAATACCTTGGCCTTCTGCATATCATTTAGCGAAAGGATGGACATTTCCCTATCGAACATTGCCAAATGAAGTTGTGGGTCGGAGGAACCTTTGTTTAGAGGAAGTGTTGGCAATTTCAACTTTAGAGGGAGATCAACCTTGGGATATAATCCAATGGAAAAGTAGTTAAAACTGGTTGGCTTGTTGGCCCTCTCCATGCGCTCAATATTTTTCAGCATCCCATTGAATTCTACGGCTAACTGGGCATCCATGTTGACCGGACTTCCTCCTTCTGCCATACTTGGGATTCGGGCCTACCTGTTTTCAAAGTTCCGTCTGTCAGAGAGGACTGGGCTGAAATTCTGGGTCACAAAGAAGTTTTAGGTTAGAACTTTTTGGGCTGCACGAAAAACACACGAGCTGGAATGTCTTGAAGATTGTGGGTAGGTATTAAGGCCCGAATGAGTTGGAGGAGAGGCACACGGGCCGGAATGACTCATGAGCTGTGAACTGATGCTTAAGCCAAAATGCTTGGAGAATATGGCACTTGGGCTGGAATGTTTTGAGAATTTGGCACCTAGGCCGGAATGTTGTGAAGATGTGGCACATGGGCCGAAGTGTTATGGGAATGTGGCACTTGGGCCGAAATGTTATGAGAATGTGGAACCTGGGCTAAAGTGTTGTGAAGGTGTGGCACTTGGGCCGGAGCATTGTGAAAACACGGTGCCTGGACCAGAATGTTTTAAGAATGTGGCACTTGGGCCAGAACGTTTTAAAAATTTGGCACTTAGGCCAGAATGTGTTTGGGCTTGATGTAAGGTTCACGGGCTGAAATGATTTCTGGACCATGTCCTAAATGCGAATTTGAAATTAGGGCCGAAGTCTGAACCAGTGATTCTGATTGGGCCCGAAGGATGATACCTAGATCTAGGATTTGGGCCAAAGCCCGAGTGAAAAGATCTTCCTAGACTAGAATAAACCTTGAAATGGAAGGTCCCGAGGGATTTTCATGCCCCACAGACTACTTTAGGTGGATTTGTTTTTCATGGGCCTAGAACTAAATAGATAATTCAAATTGGGCCGGAAGAGAGAAATCACCTAAGTCTAAACTTTTGGGCCTGAGCCCAAACAAACAATTCATTCATTCAAACCAAACAGGGCCTTTGGGCAGCAAACAATAAAGTCGTAAATTTGGGCCGGGCTAGGTTGATGTAGGAGAAATTCCTATCAGTTCCTAGGCTGGGTAGTGGGCCGGTCATACAAGCAAACAAGGCCCACACAGACTTAACATGTCCTCACTAGATGTTAAAAACAAACCAGGTATGGATCGATCCGGAGAGGTGCTTGGGGCATGGGCCCAGGTCACCACAAAGGAACAAGGCTTGCATGCTATTCTCTTTGGGCTTCCCCACTTTTTTCACATCACCAGAAGGTGTGCGTCTACGATCGGGTCTTTGACTGACCAAACAATGGGCTAGGTAAGGGCGCTGCCAGGAAAACACTTGGGGCTAAGGCCCAGGTATTAAGGGGATGTGGTTAGACGACATCCTCCTCTTTTCCCCCGCTTATTCACATCACCTAAAAGGTGTAAGTCCCTGATAGGGGACCCTCGAACGGGTCCCAGGGTGAAATTGGTTTGCGTGGACCCTCGCTCTCATATGATGCAAAGGTGCAGAAAATTAAAGTGCGCACAAACGTAAACAAACAAAGTAATAAAGCCGTAAATAAACAATTTTTCGAGTTAAGCCCTCTTTCTTTAAATTAAACAAGTTAATATTAAGAAGTTGTCCCCAGTAGAGTCGCCAGTCTGTGAGCCTCGATTTTAAACCCTATCCTATGTTGATTAGATTGATTGGGATCTAGTCGGGTTTTAGGTCCACTTATAACCTAAGATTAATAACTATGTCATATAACATTAATTATTAATACCTAAGCTAGCTCACTGGAACCTATTATGAGTCGCCACCTAATTTTTACCTAGATCAAATTAGGAAAGGAGAGTTCGGGTTTGGGGGCTTGATATTCGACTTAATTAGGGTTCAATTACTTTCATTACCCCTAGAAGTCGTTTTTCCTCTACTTAGTTTAATTACGGCTTATTACGAGTCGTTTGAACCTAAGTGCGTGAGCTTCTGTTTTTTTGTGTTTTTAGCATCTTTTGACAGAAAATTAAAATAAAATTAAAAATTCCTAAACTAGGGTTTCAGAGGCAGAATTAGGTCAAATTTTGTTTCCGTCCGTGGCTACGAACCTAATGTCCGAACCCACGGACCCTAGTTAACCTATATCAACATAAAAGTCGAATTAAATAGAAAACACAATTTTGAAAAGTCCGGGGCCACGGACAGGATGTCCGTGGGCCCGGACATTATCTTAGAAAACCTAAATTTATGAAAATTTTGAAATACCGCCACCGTCCGGGGGCGTCCGGACTTACGGACAAAGCGTCCGGGACCCCGGACATAGCGTCTGTGGGTGCGGACCGCCCTCGGACGGCGGCGTTTGGGAGGTTCCTGACGGTGTTTTGAGCTCAAATTTTATGGGTGTGTAGCCTGAAAGATTTACAATACGTTAGTGCTTAAAAGTTTTCAATTTGAAATCGAATTTAATGTGAAACTTAACAAACAAGTAATTGGGCAAAAGCTTAAACAAACAGCAACTCAGAAGCTATGAAAGGTGAGCTTGAACCCAAATTTTGATATAAGACTGATAAAGTCGTAGGGAGTTAGGAAAGTGAGATTCCTACCCGTTTTACCTTCGGATTTACAATGATTCTTCACGTCGGGGTTCGTCGAGTGCTCCGTTGATGGCAGACCCGAAAGGTTTTTGAACCAAGCTTCTGGTTGTTGGTTGTTCTTGCTGTTCTTCACGTTTTGGTGCTGCTTTGGTGAGGTTTGATGATGGATGATGTTGTGGAAGTTGAAAAAGGTGTTTTAGTGTTGATTTTGTGAGATTTCGATGAAATTTCGGGGCTTGGCTGTGTAAAAACGTGGAGAGGTTGTGATGGCTGAGTTTCTTGAGGTGTTAGGGTTCTTGAGGTTCTGATTTGATCATGGAATAAGGTTCCTTATATAGGCTTCCTTAAAGATAGAAAAATCCGGTAAAAACCAAGATTTTACTGACGTTTTAGCTCAAGGGCTTCCAAAAGGAATTTGATTATGAAATTTTACTCATGGTAAAGGATGATATTTCTGATTTTTCTAAAGTGGAATCAAATTTTTTGGATATTGGAATATTTTTAAATTCAATTTCTCGTCATATTCAATCAGAAATTGCTGGAAAATTGTTGGAAATTCAAAAAATCAAAATTCCAACGCCATTACGCTTCAAATGTCATCCTCTATCATGGGTTAAAATTTAAAAGCATTTTGAATTGGTTTGACCCTTATTTGGAGGAGAGAGAAAGCCTATAGGGGCTTAGGAGCCTTGAAAAATTACGAAAATGCCCCTGGAGATGACTAAGTTGTCCCTAGTACTCTGAAATGTGTCGATCGAACTGGGAACCCTCGCTACTTGACCAAACTAGCCTATTAGTAGAGACTCTCTTCCGGGGGGGGTTGAAATTTTGGGTCTAACACCCCTCTTCCCCTCTCTTAGGATTTCTCACTCCCTCTCTGAGCTCTCTTCTTCTCCTCCCTTCCGATTTCAAAGCTCTAAAGGAAGCTCCCATGGCTTCCTCACTTCTTCTTCCTGCTCCATCCTCATGTGACCTCCAAATGCAAAAATACTACATATTCTTGCTCCCCTCATTATCCCTACACTTCTCTCTTTTCAAAATCCAAAAATGAGGAAGTTCATTTCCATGGGGTTTCCCCATTCAAAGAGAAAATAGCATCGATGGGTAGCTTGGAGTCTCCTCTCTCCATTAAGGTAAAAATCTACATGAAAAACTCATGTTTTCTCCATCTTTCTTTACAACCGATTTCTACCCCTTTGTAATGCCTGTTTTTCTCTCTCTCCTCTCTCTCTCTCGCTCTCTCTCTCTCGAGCATCAATTCAACCTTGCAATGGTGATGGAATCACCTTCTTGAACCAAGGGCTAAAACCCCTCCTAAAACACTCCAAAGGTAAACCCTAGAAATTGTGTTTTAAGCATTTCAATGAACTAGCATTAATATAAGGGTTAGTATGTTAATTGCACTTATTTTGTGTGCATTGGGTGATGGGAATGGAGTTTGGCAACTCCATTCCCCTATAGCCGATTTGTGCAAGAAAAGAGAAGAGGATTGGAAAGGAAAGAAGGAAATATAAGCTCAAGGTAAGCTCCTTTCTTAATACTAAATTTTAATGCATTAGAGTAATGGGAATGGGTAAACAAATAAAGAACCTAAACTATTGTATTAGTAGTGTAGTTGTGGAAGTTTAAGTATTTGTGAGCTAAGTATTTGGATTGTAGGCCTTGGAGCCAAGTAACTTGTGTATGTGTATTAGTATTGTGGATTGAGGAAGTATTGATGAATTGTATTGTTTGATTGCTGGTAGGACCCTTGAATGGGTGTGGCTAGATTAGGAATGAAATTGGTGAAAAAGTATGTATGTGGTTAAGTGAGAAAAGTAGGTGAACTATGGCAAAATTTTGGTAGGAATTGTGCATTTATGGTTGACTTGGTGGATGGGAGAACCAAGGTGTGTGTTGGTGTTAGTAGGGATGTTTAGTAACTGTGGAATGGTAGTTGTGGTATGAGGATATAGGAGTGTAAAATCTGTAGCAAAGGGTGTTTAGATACATTGGAGAAACTAGGAAAAATTAATGTGCAAGACTTAGTGAAATGAGTGTTGGACTTGGGTATAGATATTGTATTTGCTTGGAAATGAATTGGAATGGTAAAATGGCATTAGGACAAAGTGCAAAATGCAAAGAGACGTGTAGGAATGCCAAGGGTGCAAAGTGTGAAAAATGAGAAAGGAAATTTGTAGAATTTGAGCAAGAAGTTGAGTAAGTATTGGACCATGGATTTAAGGAGTTTTAATGAGTGTTTAAGTGTGTTTAAACATGTATAAGACATGTAGAGATTATGAAATGATTGGAGGTGGATTAAGGGTTGATTTGGGGTTGAAAATGACCTTAATAGCAACTTTTAGCAGGGTCCGGGACTTAGGATATGTACCATCCCGGACCGCATAAAAAAAGGCCCGAGAGTGAATTTAGGAATTGGTCCGGGACTTAAGTCCAGGACCAGGTAGAAAAATGAGCCGAAAGTACACAGAAGTATTGTCCGGGACTTTGGGTCCGGACCAAGTCCCGGACCACCCCCAGAATTCAACAGAGAGTGTTTTTAAGGGTTTTAAACATGGGGGATTGATTGATAATGGTTTTTATAAGTTTGTAAGTTCTTGTTTGGACCTTTAAGGCCCTAAAGTGTAAACAGTATGAGAAGTAATTAAGGAATTTGTAAGTTTTAAGAACATTATAAAAACCGATAACGGGACAACGGGTAGTACGGGAGTAGTAATTATGTATGTATTGTAATACTTAGTTTGATTGAACCATTTGGCTAGTCATTGGTTCGAGACTAGGACTCTAGGAACAAGTAAGGACTAAGGAACAAGGAGACACCCGGTAAAGTAAATTCCAGTAAAAGGTATGATTTCTCATGCTCTGTATCCTAACCTGGTTACCCCGATTTGTGTGCTTACTTGATCACCTAAATGATAAAACACGAATTGGACTATATTGCACTTACTTGTGCTTATTTATATTTGTTCTTGATATATTTGTCTCGAACATTTAGTTTGTTAATTCATGAATTGGATGATTATGAAGTGTATGTATGTACCTTGTAATTACTTGTGAAATGTATTATACTTTGTAGTACTGTATGGGAGTATTGAATTATTGTGTGGCTTAGATGTGTGACTTCTACTAATTTCTAACTACATAGCTCCTAACGTAAGTATTCAGTAAATTGGAATGAGTAGAAGTCCGATTAGTTTCGGCCACGCGTGAGGATGAGGAGACACAAGAGTTGGATCCAATTCTTGGTTCTTAAGCTGGTTCACGGCTCAAACCCCTTAAATGGGTAGCATCCTGGATTAGTGAACCAAGTAAATCCCGGTGGTGGGACAGAGTAGTCCCCTGGCCGGAGGTCCCGACGACTTGACTTGAGTAAGTAGTAAGTAAAGTAAAGTATTGTATGAGTAATGGTCTTGGCTGGTGTAAGTCATTGACCCCGAGTAAAAGAGTAATCTCCACCCGATTAACCCGGGTGGACAATGGAGCTAACAAGTATTGTGTATGTATTGCGTATGTATTGTATATGTATTGTGTATGCGTATTTTGGGAAAGGTAAGTATGTATCGGTTGGCTTGTATTGTCTTCCTTTATGAATTGAAGTGTACGTATGTATTCCTTACGTAAAGTATTGTAGTATTATGTATGAAAGCATGTATGCATGTATGTATGAATAAATGAATTGCATGTAATCTGCCAAGTGGTCGGCGTACCCTCGCTAGTACGCGGGGTATGCGGAAGTCATATGCAGCGAAAGCTGAGCCCTAGGGGCAACGTTTTTAGTGTGCATGTACCCGAAGCGGATGTGATCACAGTAAGAGACCGACAACTATATTCGGATAGCTAGGAGTGAAATGTAGAAAGTAGTAAAATATACAAGGCTTGTAGCCTAGAAGTAGAAGTGTACCAAGGGGTACACCATAAGTATTGGAAGCATGTAGTTGTGAGGAATGGGTAGATGTAGTCTCTTAATGAGCATGTATGAAATTGGAAGAGGTATTGTATTTGTATAAGGATCTTAGTAAACTCGGTGTATTATGTTGTATTGTATTTATGGAGCATTGTATTGAATGGGAAGTTGTAGTACTTGATCGGTAATTGGAGAATGTATGTAATTGTGTAGTACTGGATATTCCGGTCCATCAGACCGATGCTGTATGTAGTAGTAGTAGCCTTGTTAGTCACGTGGGTGGCTAACGACATTGTTCACCCCCGTTGTGTATGTAAGTATCCGCTGCGAAGGTATGTAAGTACGTTATGATTGGACGGTAATGACGGTATTAGCGGTAGGGGTGTTACACATGCAGTTAAGGGAGACAACACCAGAGAAAATTTCCAATCTCAAATCCTTCGTTGAGGATCGAAGGACCCCATCAGAGAGCGTCCGACCCCGAATCAACATGCAACTAAATTCGACTTCAGATCAACCTTTCACCGCAGCAGTTTCGAACAACTCCATCAAAGTATTATATGCTCATCATAAGTCCTATAGCTAGATGTCAAGAGGTCTAGTTGAGGCACTCCTAAGTCCTTGTACTTTCAATCGCATTCTAGGCCCGTCATAAGCCCTAAGACTGGATATCAAGAGGTCCAGTTGAGGCACTCCTAGGCCCTCGTGCACCTTAAATCAAATCGCGTTGTTGGTATTATAGGCTCGTCATAAGTCCTATAGCTAGATATCAAGAGCTCTAGTTGAGGCACTCCTAAGTCCTCGTACTTTCAATCGCATTCTAGGCCCGTCATAAGCCCTAGGACTGGATATCAAGAGGTCCAGTTGAGGCACTCTAAGCCCTCGTGCACCTTAAATCAAATCGGTTGTTGGTATTATAGGCTCGTCGTAAGTCCTATAGCTAGATATCAAGAGGTCTAGTTGAGGCACTCCTAAGTCCTCGTACTTTCAATCGCATTCTAGGCCCGTCATAAACCCTAGGACTGGATATCAAGAGGTCCAATTGAGGTCCTAAGTCCTCGTGCGCTCGGTTATCGTGTTACTCTCCCCGCGTTCACATGTTGTGCTATCCGTGATCGCATCTGGATGTACCCCGTAAAAGCCCTAGTGAGAATTTTTGGCACCCCGTCAACCTTGATCCAATTCTGCAAGCCTTCTATTGCAGAATTGAATCAAGGGGAGCCATCTGTAGACACCAAAAATTCTCACCCGTTTATATTAAAACAAAAAATATACAAAAAAACATGCTTCTAGGAACAAGGCGGTCGTCCCCGTTTCAACCAAAGGAATTTCTTTTTCTCCCATCTAAATCTCACATTCCTATGGAAAAGGAGCACGAGCTTTTTTTATTATTGTAATCCGTTTTAACCTTCTTCATTTTGTGTACTTATTTTATGTTTTTTGTTTTAAATATTTCACTATTTTATTATTTCCTTGTATTATTTTATGTACTCGATTGATTCATACTTATTATTATTATTTATTATTTCCTTTTGATTTTCTCGTTGTTTTATCATCGCCATTTCCATCATTTTATGTAACTTTTACTACTGTTATTTTATCTATTTATTTTATTTGTTTTCATCTCCCCTTCACGGGCATTATTTTTCATCATTTCATGCACATGTGCTATTCCTTTATTTATGTCTCATTACGTTTTGAATCCTATCTATTTTCATAATTTCATGTCACTATATTATTTTCTCATTTTTATTGTACTCTTCTTTTGAAATGGTAGCATTGTTAGAAGGACTATCCCGGCCTGAGCTAAAACTCTAATATTATTTTTTCCGTGAGTATATTGATTTCCGACTTAGTATAGTCGGTTAACATGCTCTCCATGTAATCCAATGGTCCTGGGTTCGAGACTCACAAATAATGGGAGAGGTGTGTCTTTTCTTTTCCCTTCCGCTCGCCATAGACCTTTAGTTCCGTGTTTTTTTTGTAATACATCGAGTTCTGTCTTAGTTCAGTTGGTGAGCACATATTGAGGGCGCGCAAATGCCCGGGGTTTGAACCCTGGATAGAGCAAGAGGAGGATTTTTTTTTCTTTTTCGGACACCAGCGCCCAGGCGAGGCCTTGCCTCGGTCCAGACCCAAAAACGCGGCCCTACCTTTGGCCCAAAGACAAATCCGGCCCCAATTATACCCCATGTCAACATCTGTCCTAAAAACCCTACTTCCTTATTATAAAACAACAAAAAAACACTACACTATGGGCATATTTTTGAAAGGGCCGATGACAAACATGACAGGATGGGCATGGTTCTTGAAAGAACCGATCATCCCTCCCAAAACTCTCTGCATGGTTCCTTCCTCGGTATTCAAAGAAGGTGGCGAACGCTCTTCAAAAACTCCCATCTCGCCTTGATCCTTCCACCACGGCCTCGTTTCATTTTCCCCTCTGAAACTGTCCTCCACTACCTTCGACTTCATACACCTACGCCCGAAAACCACCATCGCTGTCCTCGTCTTCACCGGGAAACACCATCACCAACGCCCTTCATTCACCACCCCGCCACCGTCACCGGAAAACATTCGCCTGCCAAGAACCACCATCTGCATCGTGCCTGTTCCTCTGAAAAATTTCCCGAAACACCTAGCCATCATCATCAACCGCCTTCTCCCTTTTCGCCTTCGAATCAGAAAAAAGAGAAAAACGTTGAGCATTTTCCCCTGGTATTCCTCTGTACCTTGATAGTCTCTAAGACTAATAATGAGTGTATTAAGTTGCTTGATCTCTCCTGATTTGGTCTGTTGAAGCATGCTTGTGGTTCTAATGTTTAGCTCCTTGATTATATTCTAAAAATCCGCACTCATAACTGCTACTTTCTTTGAATGATGATTTACTCATATGTATGCGTGAGAGTGGGAGGTCTTGAAGGTTATTACGTTTCCAGTTTCTAAAATGCACTTTAAGGGTAGTACTTAGGTGTGAAAATTTACCTTTTCTTAACCAGTTTGTTCACGATTTGTTTTCTCCCTCTGATTGAAATGTGGTGGTGAAAGTATAGGTTCAGCTCACGGTTTCTGAATGACTTGGTGACCAGGAGAATAAATGGGAGTGTTTATAACCTGACATGCCTCTCTGTACAGTTCAAGATGCTTTTGATAATGCTGGTTATAGTCTGTAGTTCTGTTAGTGAAAAAGAAAGCTGGCGTTTTAGACTCAGGAAGGAATTTGTTTAGTAGTTGTTAACAAACAGAAACAAAAGCGATGGACTAGAAGCTTTGTTTGAACATAGGTTAGGTCTCATTTCTCACCCATCTGCTTAATAACTAGGAACAAAAGCAAGTGAATTAGTTTAGTGACGTCTTGATCTGAATTTTACTAAGTTATTGACCGAGTTCTGTTCCTCTGCTTAAGTTACAATCCCAGCTCTTCAATAAAAATGAAACTGATTACGATTTCATTTCGTTTTCCTTTCCAGTTTTGATATTTTGGTGCATTCATGTTGATTATTTTGTGCTATATTGTACATATTTTATAGCTCTTCTGCAATATTCAATTCTTCCATGTATTTTTTTTCTAACTATGGTTAAGCCCTAGTTATTAGACCTTAGGACCAAGCCTTAGGATAGAGGGTGAACCCTAAGATTTAGGTGAGCCATGGTCCCACCTAATAAACTGGGTAATCCCTAGACCCAAACCACATCTTATTATAATAACATGTATTAATAAAAACACTTTCTCAAAATTCATCCCAATTCGATTCATCATTTCTTCCCAAATTTTCCAAGCCCAATCTCGGCCCACTACTCAACCAGGCCCACTATTTAAACCCGGCCCATTATTTGAACTTGGTCCATTATCCAAGCTCGGCCCAATCTCAGTCCGGCTCATTATCCAAGCCCGACCCACTTTCCAAACCCAGCCCTTTATTTGAACTTGGCCCATTATCCAAGCTCGGCCCATTATCAAGATCGGCCCAATCTCAGAACCCGGCCCAAAACCCATGAGATTGACTGAAGTCTACAAAAAAATCAAACCTTGACCCGAATGTTGACCTTTGACCCAAACCTTTGACCATCTGAACCTTGACCCGAACCTTTGACCACCTGGACTTTGACCTTTGACCAACCTGAGCTTTGACCTTGACCCCTTACCCCAGTTTGACTTGGTCTAACCTTGACCCAATCCGTTCAAACCCAATTCATTCAGCTCAGTTCAATTCAAACTCAAATCCTGATTCATTTCATCCAATTCAAACTCAACTTGTAAATCTCATTCAAAAATCCAAAATGTCGTTTTTCAGCTTTAACCTTAAAAATCCTTTTTCTCAATTTTCAAACAATTATTTTATTCAAATTTCATCAAGTTTTCAAAGAAACCATTTTGTGGAACATTAGAGGAAAAACTCTTCTCACATCACAGAAAACTCTTCTCAACTGTAAAAGTTCTTCTCATATATACAGAAAGTTTTCTCCTAAAAACATTTCTCAAAATCAGTGTTTCTTTACAGAGAATTCCGAACAACTTCAAAAGTTTTCCAACTCAGTTTTTAACTCAATAAACCATTTTTAGGGAGCAAGAAATGTCTAACCCCTTCAAAACATGTCTCCCTTCCCAAAAAAAAATCTGAGGCGGGGCACTGGGGTCATAACCTCCCTTGTCGCAGTCTGGATTTCTTTAGGCGGGGCATTAGCGTGACAAACCTCCCCTAATTGCAGCCTAGATTTTTACAAGGTGGGGTGCTAGGGAAGTAACGACCTTCCTAGTTGCAGCCGGGATTTTAGAATCGTCTAACTCCCTTCCGCTCGATTTCAATGTTTTTAATTTTTAACGTTTTAAAACCCGGGAGTTAGAGACGTTATTAGGGTTCGACCGAGAACATCTCATTCATGGTGTTTCTCTCTGAACCTTATTTTTCGACATAAATTCATCACCCCATCTTTCGAGCCTCGACACTTACATTAATTAAGTGTCGTGTTCGAGGGGGTACATAGGTAATCCCTCGGGATTATCCGCCCTTTTACAACAAAAAACGATATTTTCGGTTTTAAAATTTTAAGAGAGACAATTCTGAGTAAACCAATCCAACCCTTCCATTAAGGCTCCAAGTCACATAGGATCTCCAATTCCCGAATACTCCCGAACAACCTCAGTCATCTGAAACCCCAAACATCTTCAAAACCCGAACACCTGCAAACTAAATATCCTCTTTCATACTCCATCATCCTGAAAACTCGAATTCCTCTTCAACACCTTTCGCTTCCCAAAACCACCTCAAAAATGTGACCATTCCAAACTCGAACTTCACAGACCTAGAAAACTCCTCAAAATAACCTGAACCCCCTTTAACTTCAGCAAATAACTCAAATACCCTCCAACTTCACAAAATGCCCCGGATAGTTCCTTAACTCTCGCAAATGATCCAAACATCCCATAACTCCACAAAACGACCAAAATGCCCTTTTTACTCCTCAAAACTTCCAGCATCTTTTTAATCCTGTGAAAGCCAAAGCCTTTCAACACTCAAACAAATTTCTTTAAGATCTGCCTATTTCTGCAAACTCTTCAAAATCCTCCTTCCCTCAGTCCACACTTAACTCTATCCTTGGCTTTTAACTGAATCTCTCTAATAAGATTTTGAAAGAAGGCAATCCTGACAATTGGAGACCGAGGTTTCCTCGGGCACCAATCCGAAGTCGTGGTCGTTGCCACTTCTAAGGGGTGTAACCCAGTGCGAACCCACACAGAATCTTTGGTATGACCAGATAAGTCCTATCCATAGGCAATAATTTCAGAGTCAACCAACGGTTCTTAGAACCCTCATTCCTTTCCTTCCTAGTTATCATAGGTCAAACTAGGTGGCGACTTTAGTCAATTCCACCTTATAGAGGCATAAGTCCGCGTGGAGCCTATCGAGAGCGGGTGTAGTGCTCACTAGCATTCCCTATAAGCTTTCTGGGAAAGACGGACGATTTAGTAGGTATTTGAGGGATGCCAGAGTAACGGGTTTTCACCCTCCACAGAATGACATTTTTTTTAGGATCTAGACTTCTCAGCCAGATCATATTTAGATAGACCCCCCTCATACCGAAAAATCACCCTCCACACATTGTACCGTATAGATGTAGGACGTCGTTATTATTTCATTGTACATATTCGATTACACAAATGTGAATTAGGAGTGAGTGTATTCAAACTTTGTAAATGTAAAGTCGTTATAACGTTGTATAGATACAATTGTACTGTTTAGTAGTTAATAACATTCATTTGATTTTGTTGCACTTAGTAACATTTAATTTGCTAAAGGTTTATGAAATTGATTTTGTTTATTATTTTATTACACCCTCTAATTAATACTAATGTTAGTGTTGAATAGAATAAACAGTAGTTTATGCTATGTTAACTCTTCTGTTATAAGTTTACTATGTTTGGGTATGTATGGACCTCTAACGGTAACAAGTTACTTATGTTGTAATATTTGTTAGTAGTTATTTTATTTATTTCTTTAAAATATATTGTTTAAAACTGTATATTAATATTTATAATTATGCCATCACAAAATAACCATCAGCTTATGTTGCAAAACAACCAAATAAAACAGGTGCCAGACTATGCCGCAAAACAACTACAAACCAGCCATGCCGAATATGTGTAAGAGTAATATGAATCGACCGTCATAATCTCGAAGAAGATAAGATGACGGCCTGTTCTGAAATACCCCTAAGGTTCATAAATTAAATTAAAAGACAATTAATGAGTTTAAGAAGGCTAATAAGCCTTAATGAACCATTAATCATGAAAACTCCTAAGCTCACTTATATAAATAAATATGTACTCCATGAAGGCTACTAAACCTTATATAAACACATGGACATAATTTGAGCATAGTAAAGGAGGAAAATCAACCTACAATTGATTTATCATGATATACACATCTTCATGAACAAAGAACACAAACACTTAAGGAAAAATATACCTTAAGAAGTCAAAATGACTTGTTAGTAAAATATCACTTGTAACACAAGTGTATACACCTTTGGACACTAAATAACACATGTTACACATGTTAACACATTAAACAAGTCCAAGATACACATGATGTGCAAAAAGAACATCAATATCAAAGGTGAATCAAAGCATACATTTTTACTAGTTTTAATGAATGGTAAAGTATACCAATTCCTTAAGAAAATGTTTTTATACACTTAAGGATGAATAAATCATGTTGGTAACAAACTAACACATGATATAAGTCCAAATGTACAAGTTATAAGTCATAACATTAAAAATGAAGCAAAAGAGACCATTTTGCCCTTGAAGAAACATGTGGCCGGCAATGCCCACTAATGTGGCTGCCAACTTGCAAAATTTGATTCAAAAAGTCTTATTTAGGTGGCTTAAGTCAACAAATACTAGTTTATACACATGCTTTACCAATAATGCCTTAAAAGTCTTATTCTTCTCTTTCCTCCTCATTTCTTCCTTGGCTGCTGATTTCACACCCTCCAAACCTTTATTAGTCTACTACTAGACATCCAAGAAAAAGCTTGGAAATAAAATCATTCCTAAGGCATAAGGTAAGCTCTTAATTCATAAGATAGTTCATTCTCTTCCTCTTTTCACTAGCTATCCAATGGTCTAAGATGTATCTCCTTCCACCCACGTATCTAGGCTGGATCTAAGTTTCAAGGAAGGGTTAAATTCGGCTAGAACCAAGGTTGGAGAAGAAAATAAAGCAAATTCATTCCTTAAGGTAAAAATGTGCTCTAAGCACCTACCTTCTTCTATTGTTGTTATAACTGATTCCTATCAACTAAACCTTCTATAATATTCATATTTACATGCTAGAACTGTTGGTGAACCTTCATCCAATTGAACTTGGCCAAAACCACCCAAAAACACCTTAAAAGGGGGGTTTAGAGAGTAAGTCTTCTAGCTTCTGTACAACTGAGTTAATCTGCCCCTTTGGCATGCTTTTATTAAGGGATTAACGCCCTTAATTCCTCTGAAAAATAGGGCTGTGGAACACTTGGGAACAACTTCAAATCTTAAGGTAAAAATCCATGTTTTAAGACCTTTAATGACTCTTATGGTTAGTTTCAGTTTTAAGCTGAGCCATAACCTTTACTCTTTGTCTAATTCATGTCAAGAGGTGTATAAATCAACCTCCAAGCAGCCGTGACAGTACATGGAGTGTTAGGTTGCTTAAAGTCATTTTAAGGTGAGAAATCTAGTTTTTCATGGCTTAAAATTACTCTTATAGTTGGTTCTGTTTTTGGAACCTAACTATATCTTATTCTTACTGTCAGAAATTAATTAGAAGCTGTCTAAACCAAGATCTCAAGCAGGCGTGACCATACAAGCTTTAAAAAGCTTATAAATCAAGGTATAACACTCTTAATCATATATTATATGCTTTAAAGCTTATGGTATATATATTGCCGAGAGTGGACTGGTTAAAATGGTTAAATTAAACCTAAGTGTGACCAGAAATGATTTGGTTAATATAAGCTAGTCATTTAAATGATTTAGTTAACATAATGGTCAAATTAAGACATTATGTGGAAAATTGGTAAATATGGAAAATTTGGTGGTGAGGCCGAGAATTTAAAGTATTTTTGAGACATTTAAAGTGTAATTTATTTTGCAAGTTCAAGGCTGTAATAAGGCCATGTCATTAGGCCATTTTATTTAAGTTTAAGAGCTTATTTAATTTTATTTATGCATTTAGCATTAATTTTAGGGTTAAAAGGTAATTACAAAAAAATATAGGGCCGTGGGCTGTATTAGGTTGAAGTTTGGTGTTTAAAATGAATTTAAATAAAAATTATAACACCTTATAAAGTTTTGATACAAAATTGTAAAAATAGGAAAGTTTGGGGTATACATACTAATTACCAAAAGTTTGGGTTTCAAAAGGAATTTAGAAGTCAAAGTTGACTATATAGGAGACTTTGACCAAGTTTAGGAATTTATGGGATTAAATACTAACTTATAATAAGATAAGTATGAATTTGTAAAAGATTTATAAATATTGGGGTGAAGTGGTGATTTTCGAAAACAATGGGTACTAAATGGAGTTTAGAACAAACCTTGGGTTATTAGGAATTTTTAGGAATTTATTTGGTTAAATTTGGAGATAGTATGAATTATATAAGTATAATATATGATATTTTATATCATTGTTACATTTGGGTAACATATGGGGTAAAAACCGTAAATACTGAAAGTATAAGGTTAGGAATGATATTTATAACCTTTTGGTATAGTTTGGTAATTTTTGGAATTATATATGAGGTTTTATAAAGATATATGTATAATATATAGTTTTAATGATATTAGAAACTATATGTTATAAAATGGGGTGATTTAGTGAATATAGAAAGTTAAGTGGTGGAAATTAAATTAGAATAGACCATGGGGCCTGTTCGGCTATTTTAAGGAGTTATAACCATAGGTTATAATTATATTAAGGTTTAAAGATTATAATATAAGGTATATATTATAAGTGTAACAAAGAAATAATATTTGGGGTGATTATGCAATTTCTGAAACTTTGGTGGAATTAAATAAAAACCGACAACCATATGGGCTGTTTGGTATTTTGTAACATTTTATAACTATAGGTTATAAAGGTTTTAATGATTTAAATATCATAATATATGTTAAATAACTATAATGTAACATTATGTAATTAATGTGGTGATTTTGTAAATATTAGAGAACATAAGTGCTGTTCGGTAATAATGAGTATTTTTGAATGAGAATTTATATTATGGTTTATAATGTTATAAGGGTTGTAACATTTAAAACATAAGAAATATTCATTAAGGAAAAATGAATATATTATAAAGGTTTACTATGTAACAAATGGTCCCATAATACATATATATATATATGTTATGGAGTGAGAAATACAATATGGTTCAATAACCATAAAATATCATAATTAAAATGATATGGGGTAAGAAGAAAAGAATTATAAACATTAGTTAAGGAAATTCTAATGTTATGTTGTTTATGAAATAATAAGGAGTTAAATAGTTCAAAGTATTTTAAATATGGATTATACAACATTACATTTGGAAAGACTAACCTTAGGAAAATAAATACTAAGGTGAGTTGTATAATATATGATCAAAATGATACACGCAATATAGTGACAAACTATATCATATACAACGTACATTAAATTACATGCGATAACGAATGTTGAGTTAAGTATACTAGTATACCACGGCGTAAACGTGCATGTAATATAACGTTAACTAATCCCGAGTTAAACCAAAAACCCGACAAACGTTGTTAGTAAATAACAGGGAATGAACCGGGAGGGATTAACGACGGTACGGGGTACTTTAGACTAATGTTGTTATACGGGATACTAATCTGTAGTGTTATACGTATTATTAGACTGTTAGAGACGACACGAGGAGCATCGGACCTAGCTGATTCATACTTCACCGTTCTAAAATCAGGGTGAACTGTATATTGTTATGTGTCTCTGAGGACTTCCTCAGTTCAGACTTATGTGTGAAATCTGTGATAAGATTGTTTCTCTTATTGTGTGAATTAATATGCATGAATTGTATTTAAGCTGGCTATTATTTACTGTTTTGTGATAACGTATTGGTTCGTATATATGAACCTATATATAACGACATAGCGCTATGGTGCTATCTATAATGTGTAATATAGGAACGTCAGAAAAATGTTGTAGCACTAGGATAAATAAGATATGTATATTATCTGAGACTTAATTACGGAGCATTGGCCTTTTCTAAACGCCGCTCGCCGTATCTACACTGGATCCCAAGTTTACATACTTCGGATTGGACTAATGACCTTAGTCGCTTTGTTATAGAAAAATTGGTAATTGCGATGGCGATGTGTTGGTATAGATGTAACAAAGCCAGAGAATGTGGCTCTTGGTGGCGCGCTGAGATCACAAAACGATACCAGGATGTCCGCGTACGGGTCCGTAAGTGTCAAGAAATTTCCCACGAACTGATGGTTCATTGGTCGGAGCTCTACCGCTGGAGTGCTACTGCGTGGGTGACCCCGCCATAATATAGGGTAATTTAGAGACACGTCGTTTTAACGAGACGTTGTCACCAGGTATAACTGAACAATTACGAACAGGTTGTTAGCTCATACATTTGGCAAACAATATTGGACTCTTATGCCAAAGACGGGAATTAATACTCGTTTTTATTCTTGTTGTTTCACCTTGTTGTTTTGGTTTATTATGTGTGGTTTTATGTTTGTTGGACTATATTATTGTGTTATTGGTGTGTTTTCTGTATGGTTTACTGTTAATTGTTTACAGTTTGAATATTAAAACGGTATTGCATGTAGCAAATCCCATGCTCTCGACCAAATAATTGAGGGGTCTGAGGGGGCATGACGGGGCATGTGATAATATACTCAGCCAGGGGCTGATTCCATACCACACCGTGTTTATTTTCAGAGACTAGTTGTTTGTCGACGCGGGGCGCGACCTTGTTAAAAAAACCGAGGTGTATTTTCATTTAGAAGCTCACGTGTACGGATTTATGTGTAAGACGGTATTATGTTGTATTTCCTTTTGGTATTATCTAGACTGCTATCTATCTCTTGTGATCACTGCGGGAATACGTTTCGTATGTTGATTATCAGGTAACGCGTTATCACTCGTATGGGCGAGTGGTAATGGTAACACTATTAGAACGACAGTCTGTTATTTACCGCTGCAATTTAATTATTAAGTACCACATTTATGAGACAATTAGGAGCCGAAGTAGTAGGGGTGTTACACGTTCGTCCTAGTTAAAATGTACAAGCTGTCTCATGAAGGTTGTCACTTGCTAACATCATTGTTATTAGGGATGTCAATCTTGACCGAATCCTAAACCCGACACGAAACCGACCTGCAAAAAGTCAGGTTCGGGTTGAACCCGCTAACCCATAATCCGAACCCGAACCTGACCAGAAAATAATTCATCAATTTGCAACCGCATGATAAAGAGTTAAAAACAACCGACCCGAAAATAGGTTGAGCTTAACCCGACCCAACCCTACCCGAAACTATTCTCTTGGCTAAAGAAACAAAGGATCTCCGTGGCGAATGGGCTACGTTTTTTTTTAACAATTTGCAACCGCACGACAGTGAGTTCTTTTGTTTCTTTAGCCAAGTCGAACTTGGTGCAAATCTGCTGTTCGTTTATACCCTTATTGAAATTTCTCACTCGAACGTTGGACCTAATGGTGGCCACCGAATCCGAATCTACCCGGAACCGATTGGAACCGGAACCGGCCGGAACTGGGGGAACCGATTCGGAACCGGAACCGCCCCCTTGCGAATCAAATCCGAATACAAGTTTTGAGATTCGGGACCGAACCGGGACAAGAACCGGAACCGGAACCGCCCGGAACCGTCTGGAACCGACTGGATTCGCATCGGATTCAGAACCGTGGAACCGAAACCGGAACCGGTGGAACCGGAACCGCCCCGGAACCGGCCAAAGTAGCTGTTGGAATCAGTCCAAAACGACGTCGTTTTGGGTCTCGGGACCATGTAATATTTTAAGACTTTCAAATTGAAATCATGTAACCTATTAGTAGCTGTACTCTTTTTCCTTATTAGGGCTTTCCCAATGGGTTTTTACCTAATAAGGTTTTAACGAGACAGTGAATCATATAATAAAATCCGCTTTGCTCTTTAATTTCGGCAAATTCAATACAAAAATTTAGGTCTTTGGTTCTTACACATTTAATATTATAAACCTGAGGAATAACCTAGCTAGGAGGAAAGTGGACGAAAAGAGCAACGTGTGCGCGTAAACGGATCTAAAATCGGAGTTAAAACGAAGAAACTGGAGCCGATCGAATCTTTCCGGAACCGGTCGGAACCGCCCCAGAACCGGTCAGATCCGATCGGAACCGGAACCACTCCGGAACCGGTCGGAATCGTTGATTTGAGCGAATCCGAAGCGAATACAGAGTTCCGGAACCGGAACCGCCCCGGAACCGCCCAGGACCGGTTCCGAATCCGTATGCACATTTTCCGGAACCAGAACCGGTGGAACCGGAACCGTGGCCACCATTATTTTAAATACTTAATTTTCGTAGTTGTATCAATCATATTTCACACTTATTTTATGTTTTCCTTTGGTTTCTTGTTTAATAAGAATTGACAGCTTTTTGTATGTCAAATGTAGAGAAAAGCCAAGAAAATAGTAGATTATCTCATGACGGTGATAATGCAATGGACAGGGATCTAATCAGAGCCAGAACGAAGATTTTAGAGGTTGTTGTGTCCGAACATCCATATTCGAATACAAGCCAAGAGTTATAATCTTCTTTCTGCCGAGACTTTCACTAACGAATCCAAAACCGCGCTCCAGGACAAGGTGTCTGAACATTGATGTTCGGACACAAGTTCGGATGCGGCAAAGTTGACTGCAGACAGCGCTGCATTTTGAAGAATGTGAAGAAGAAAAACTTTTAAAACGAGACCTAATTAGAGGGGAAAGGAGGCACGACATATTTGACGCAAAAACAATGCTCTCCAACGATGATTTATACTCTCATCTTCTCCATCATTACCATCATCTTCATTCTCCATCACAACACCCATCATCATCACCATCGTGGAGCATCGTTAGAAGTGAGTCAACGATCATCTTCATCCTCGAACTGACAAGTCTTTGAATATGGATAACCAAGTGGATTTGGGAGTTTTTCATTCTCTTAATGAATTCTCTTCCAATTTTATGTATCAATTTTGTTAACATGTCTGGCTAGTGAGGATTTGCTCTGGGGGAAGGTTGTTTGTAGTGGATATGAATTAGCTTAGTTTTTCCGTAGTTTGAATATGAGAATACATTGGATTGTTTCTAGATTAAAGTTAATCATTCATCTTCACTAGTAATATTGCGAGTTGTTAGAGTTGTTTTATGAATATTGATTTGATCTGATCAGTGAAAATCAAGAAGTTCAAGTTAATCTAAATTTTTTTGAAAAATAGTCAGATAGATAAGTTTTCCCTACAGACTGTAGTTGCCATTAATTCTTCATTCTTAATCCGCCTATATGTGTTTTGTTTGTTTCTAGATTAGAACTAACATGTTCTAATAGGTGAGCTCTTATTTAACTAGGATTTAGAATTGGAGAGAGTTCAATGAATTGGCCAATCCATATCTCATAAGAAATTGTAGAAGTTGCTAATTACATGTAGTGTAGAACAACCCAAACCCCGAGTTCCATTCATTTGATCAATTTTATCATTCAAACTTCATAAATTGTTTAATTTAATTTTTATTTTCCCTTTTAGATAATTCAATCACAAAACAATATACAACCCCATGAATTTCCAGCTTTCTTAGGAGTAGGCTTATTTCTTCAAGTCCTGTGGATTGATACTCAGTTGCTTCTATTTGCTATACTATTGTGACCAGGATTTTTGCAACCTGACAGACTTTTTTATTTGTTATTTTCTAGGTTAATTTATTAGTTTTAGCATATCAATTTTCCTTATTTACAAAATGGTGCCATTGCCACGGTGAAAATGAGATTGAATTGCATCTGTTAGAAAGCTTTGCTACGTTAGACATTTTGACGAAGAAAGTAATTTTAGCCAATTTAATCTCTGCTAGTCATTGTGTGGCTGAGGTTAGTCATTGCAAAGGATAGATTTGGTTGAATCTACTTCTCAACAATTATAAATTTTCATTGAACATTCTGTAGGATTTTGGGTAGAATTTGAGCAAGCATTTAATGAGCTATCACATTTCTTGACATTATTGATATTGATTGATTTGTTTTGAGCAGATGTTGCGTAAGTTCACTAGACAGTCCAAGAAATGTGACAGAGCTGGGGCCAGTTCGAGCTGCCAAGGGCCACCAAGAAACTTTAGAGATTAGGCGGCGAGAGAATGGTTCGATAGGGAAGTGAAGATTATAGCAGAGTGATTTGTTGCACCTGAACTTCAACGTCAGCTTGGTTTGCCCAAGCTTCTGGACGCCTATGGGTGGACTAAGATTCTAGATATGGGGGGTCCGTACCACCCACGGATGGTGCGTATGTTCTACGCTAATGCCATCTTTCAGGACGGCACCATTACCTCCACCACTCTGGGTGCCATTATCAAGGTTACAGAGGAGGTGACAGCTCACTATCTAGGGATCCCCTATCCTGCTTCTCCTCTACCTGACGACCACAGTCACACACGGATGCGCAATGAGTTCCAGGCTGCTGCAAACAACCACCATTTAGCAACTATGGTGAAGGCCCCCACAGACTTAGAGGCGATGGCCCATCTAAGCAGGTCATCCCTACTAATCTGCTTCAGGACCCGTGCGAGCGAGTCCACTTCACGCTGCTGGTCACCAACATCACTCCCCGACACAACTCCAACCTGAACCATACAGATTGTTATCTCCTACAGGATGTGCTTAACCCCGCCTTTGCTGGAGCTGCTGAGCTTACTTACCTGCCGAGGTTCTTATTCCACCATCTGCGCTCCATCATCGAGCATAAGGACCGCCACAAGCTTGGCTTCCCTGTCATGCTGTTTCATCTCTTCTGGCAGCAGCTTGTTCCCACTTCTAGCAAGGGGCTTCATTCTACGAGGTCACCTATTGATGTCGGTGCTCTCAAGAAGATGTGGTTTGAGTTTGACGGGGTGGCATGGAGAAAGAAGGCTGCGCCAAGATCACTGAAGCGCCAGCGAGATGCGGGTGAGGGTCCTTCTAAGCCAGCTCCTCCATCTGCAGCTGAGGATTAGGATTCCTATGCAACGCTGCCGGCCCCAAGGAGCAAGTATGTCACACGATAGGAGTTTGAGCAGCTGTAGCATACCTTTCAGGCTCGCTTCGAAGCCTTGGATCAGCACTATTAGGCGTAGATAGAGACTCTTCAAGGCCTGACTCACCACTCTCAAGAGGAGATTGAGATTCTCCAGCAGCAGGCTCGTCGCTCCCGGGAGGATTATGGATCCCTACTCACCCAGTTTCAGGAGTGGAAGGCTTTCTACCCACCTCTACAATGATTGATGACTTTGTTCTTTTCATTTTTACTTTCTTTCTGGACTTGTTCTTATTTCAGTGTTATTTTGATTTCTTTTTCTTTTTAGTTTATATTTTATTTTAGTTGTATTTCCTTTGTTCTTCTAGTTATCTTTTTAACTTTGAAGTGTGGTACTAATCGTAACTAATGAAATGCTTCACATATATCTTCCTGGTTTGATGAGTTTGTTTCCAAGTTCGGTGCTATTATTGATGATAATTCCATCTCCAACGCTAGACACTTACGTGGATGCAAGTGTGAGGAAGATCTCTACCCCTGCCAAAAATTTAAGTATGAGGAAGGACCTCTTCCTCAATCCAAATCAGGGGAGTTTTAGTTTTTTTTAGTTTGTGTTCAGCCCATGCTTTAACCTGTTTCATCTCTGTCAAAATTATACTGCCACCCTTGTGAGTCTGGCACATTTCATAAGATCTTTTTCTTGATTTTATTTTGTGAACAATGAGGACATTGCTCCCTCTTTAAGTGTGAGGAAGGGGAGATCTTTCTAAATGTGCCAGTCATTTTACATGCCACATTGGTTTTTTATTGTTCTTGTGCTATATGAGGGTAAGTTCCTTGTAGTGCTTATACGTATTGAATTCTCGGGTGAGAATTTTTGTGGAAGTTTTTTCTAATTGAACTTGGTGATGATTTAAAGGATTGTTTTACTTAAAGCTGTGTGTTTTCGTGGTTTTGTCAATTATTGAATATCATTAAAATTCTATGGACAAGCTGATTATGGAGTAGGAACTAGTTTAAATCGGTGCCTTGGAAATGATGAGAAAGTTTGGAATGGAAGGATAAGACAAGGTACTCCTCTGATCTAATAAATATTATGAACCAAAACAGGCCTCTTTCATCCGGTTATTAAGTCCTTGGGATGCTTCATCACCCATTTACCTAAGATCATCTAACATGGGATAAAAGACCCAACACCGTTACAAGGATGGAGAGGAAAATTCTAGGGGATGAATTAATTGTGCGAACAATTGAATATTAATGCAAAGAAAAAAGGGGGGAAGCTCTTGAAAGCTTAAAGTTTATTGCAAATTCCTCATTTGGATCATAAGTGCATGGTGTTGAAAGGTACTGCGGAATATGACAGTACTTCACACCCCTTGTCATCCATGGGTTTGAAAAAAGAAATGGTTGGAAGGTTCCGAGTTAATCTGCGTTCTGACTTTGTGATTTGACTTCTTCATGATTTTAATTTAAAAGCTTATTTCACAGTTTAAGAAACGCACAGTTAAGAGCAAGATTGATTGTTGGATTGTTATTATGGCTTGATTCCCTTCTACATTTGTTTAACCCCGAGATTTGGTACTAAGGCATTTTGAGAATACTTATTTTTGTTTTGCTTAAGGACAAGAAAAGCTAAGTGTGAGGAGGTTTGATAAGTGTGCAATATATATGATATTAGTGGCTTTAAATGCTTAATTTTCATAGTTGTATCGATCATATTCCACACTTATTTTATGTTTTCCTTTGGTTTCTTGTTTAATAAGAATTGACACCTTTTTGTGTGTCAAATGCCAAGAAAATAGTAGATTATCTCATGAAGGTGATAATGCAACAGACGGGGATCTAATTGGAGACAGAACAAAGATTTTAGAGGCTTCTAAAGCTGTGTTCAAACTTGTGTCTGAACATCCATGTTCGAACACAAGCTGAGAGTTCCAATCTTCTTCTTGGCGACTTATCTGAACTTTTATGTTTGGACACAATTCAATACTTACACTGATGAAGCTAGAACCACACTCTAGAACAAGGTGCCCAAACATTGATGTTAGAACACAAGTTATGACGCGGAAAATTTGACAGTTTTGGAGTAAGTGGAGAAGAAAAGCTTTTAAAAAGAGACCTAATCAGAGGGGAAAGGAGGCACGACATATTCGACGCAAAAACAACGCTCTCCAACGTTGATTCATGCTCTCATCTTCTCCATCATTACCATCATCTTTATTCTTCATCACAACACCGATCATCATCACCATAGTGGAGCATCGTCAGAAGTGAGTCAATGACCATCTTCAACCTCGAACCGACAAGTCTTCGAATCTGGATAACAAAGTGGATTTGGGAGTTTTTCTTTCTCTTAATGAATTCTCTTCCAATTTTTTGTATCAATTTTGTTAACATGTCTGGCTACTGAGGATTTGCTCTAGGGGAGAGTTGTTTGTAGAGGACATGAATTAGCTTAGTTTTTTTGTAGTTTAAATATGGGAATACATTGGATTGTTTCTAGATTAATGTTAATCATTCATCTTCACTATTAATATCACGAGTTATTAGAGTTGTTTTACGAATCTTGATTTGATCTGATCAATGAAAATCAAGAAGTTCAAGTTAATCTGAAAATCTGTGGAAAATTAGTCGGATAGATAAGTTTTCCCTGGAGTTGCCATTAATTCTTCATTCTTAATCCGCATATGCGTTTTGTCTATTTTCATATTAGAACTGACATGTTCTGATAGGTGAGCTCTTCTTTAACCATGATTTAGAATTGAAGAAAGTTCAGAGAATTGGCCAATCCATATCTCATAAGAAATTGTAGATGTTTCTAATTACATCTAATGTAGAACAACCCAAACCCAGAGTTCCATTCTTTTGATCAAATTTATCATTCAAACTTCATTAATTGTTTAATTTAATCTTTATTTTCCCTTTAGATAATTCAATCTAAAAAACAATATACAACCCCCTATATTTCAAGTTTTCTTAGAATTAGGCTTATTTTTTCAAGTCCCGTGGATTGATACTCGGTTGCTTCCATTTGCTATACTATTGCGACCGGGATTTTTGCAACTCGACAAACTTTTTGATTTGTTATTTTCTAGGTTAATTTATTAGTTTTAGCATATCAATTTTCCCTGTTTGCACCATGATTCGATAAGAATGATCAAAGAAAAGATATGTAACAATTTGAAATACCCCAAACCTTAATATATTGATGAACTATCCAATTATATTATACTAAGGCTATAACATGCCTTAGAAACATTAGAAAAGAGTTAAACAGCAATGTACACAAAAAACACACCTTAAGCGTTTAAGCCGAAAACGCACCTTAGAGCACGAAAATGTGCTTTAAGGAAAAATGTGCCTTAAGCATTTGTACATGGAACAAAAAGGCTAATGAGACTAAATACCAATAAGGAATAAGGGAACAACAATAAAATGGTCATAGGAACCATTACGTGTACACACAAATTAAGTATACAAGTCCACACAAAAACAGGTACTAAACTGACGAAAGTCAAGGAGAAACCACTAAACGACTTGGTTTAAATTGGAATTAGCAACATGCTATTTCATGAACAAAGTTTCTTAAGGTTGTTAATATATCAAGGAAACATTTAAACTAGCCAAAACAAATTGCATAATCAATGTGAACCCGGAAGACATAAAATGTGTTTTAAGGCATTTTTGGCCTTGTAACATACCTAACACATGGTATAAGTCATAATGAACGAGTTTAATTCATCAAATGTTACATAAATACAAGGTAAAATAAAAAAAATAAGATCAAAGGAGGCATAGGGCTGCCGACTTGGGGGGTGAGTCACCAAGGCTATATTTGCTTTTAAATTCACTATTTCAACTACTTAAGACTTTCATTAATTGCCAAAGCATCTTGTCCCCTTAGTGAATCATTAATCAGACTCTTACCTGTCAAATGAGAGCTTCCAAGGTCGTAGCTCATCCTCTCTTTGAAGAAACAACACAAAAAAACTCCATGTTCTTAGATTTAAGCCTTAAAGAACACCTTTCCTTGTAGAAATCATAACTTTCTCGTCCTAGCTCCAAATCAGAAGCTTGATAGCTCGTTGGAATCCTATCTTCAAGAGCTTTACAACCATAGCTCATGAGCCCCCAGATTCTCAGGAAAAACCACTAAGAAGTGCCTTTGATTCTCGAGGTAAAACATTGCCTTCTTGAAGACTTCTTATTCTTTGGTTTTTGTTACAGCCGATTGGCATGGGATACTAACCCATCTTATTCTTCATCTTATTGTGTAATTTTGGGGACAATTCCTTTAGCAAATTGCTGGCAAAATTCCTATGGAATTCAAGCTTAGATATTAAGCTAAACGTTTAATATACAAGGTAAATCTTACAACTACCTATTTCATGGTTCTAAATGTTGATCTATATATGATCTAACCTATTGTATACCTTGTTTATTATTGACGAATTTGTTAGGTGTTAGATTTAATTTTTGGCACCTAAAATGTTAATATTTTGTAAATCTAAAATTAGATTTATAACCCTTATGATATAAGCTTTAATATAAGCTACCATAATATATAAGAAAAGTTCATATACTATGATTTAAGGGGTGGCCGAAAATTAAAAGAGCTTATGTGAGTTAGGAAAATTATATAACTAAGTTAAATTAAAGGAATTAGGATATTTAAGAGTAATATGTAAAATTTGAGAAGTTTTAGCTATATACTCCCTCCGTCCCTATTTGACCTTCTGATTTACTATTTGGACTTGTCGTTTGACTTCAATATTTAACATATAAGATGACATAATTTTACAAATCTAAATTTTGTAATGGAATCCTTATGTCAAAAACTATATGTTGGAGAAATTTATTTTATAAATTTATTTTATCTTATATGTTTAATATTGAGGTGGAAAAACGTGCCAAAAAGCAAACAGGAAGGTCAAAGTGGGACGGAGGGAGTATAATAATTTCCGAAAATGTATATGAGCTATTATGAAGTTTAGATGATGGGAAAAAAATTGTAGAATTAAGTTTACAATTTATAAAGAGTTTATAAGTATTACTAGAATTTATAAGGTTTTTGGTATATTTAAAGTTAATAAAAGATAGTATATGTATACTACAACTTTAGGTAATTAAATCTAGTGATTTAGAGATGTTTAAAATGATTTTTGATGTTCAAAAATCTGTAGGAAAATTAGTTACGAAAATTAGAAATTAATTAGAGTTAAATTGGTTAATAAATGTGTTAGGATAAAAGAAAAGACCACAAGGGTAAAATGGTAATTTCCCTGGTCAAACGTGGTCAAACTTGGTCAATGACAGTTTGTAAAATGTTTAGTGGAGTTAGAATAAAATTAGTAGCAAAAGATTAGATATTAAAAGGATAAAGGAATAAAAAGTTAAGTTAAATTAACTTTAGGGGTAATATTGTAAATAATGGAAAGTTAGGGGGTTTGAACATAAAAGACTGGTCAAACTTGGGTATATTTTGGTAATTGACCGAAAGTATAAAAGAAATTGACTAAGTAAGACTTTGGAAGAAATAAGAAATAAAAATAACAAGTTTAGAACTTATTATGAATAAAATAAAGATTAAGAGAAAACTATGGGTAAGTGATATAAATAACACATTTTTATGTGTTTAGAAGGTTAAGGAAATTTAATAAAGAATTCAGAAACAAGTTGTAAAAGAAACAGAGTTAAGACGGGGTTAAACGAGACCCGTATACGAGGGGTATACCCGTAATTTAATAAGTATAGGAGAAATCATTACTTAAGGTATTTTTAATGAAAATACAAGTTATATTGGGAAAAGAAATAAATACGTATGATACGGAGTATCATACAAACATATACAAAAATTTTAGTATACATGAATAGTAAATACGTATAAATGAATAGTTAATACGTATAAATGAATAGTAAATACGTATAAATGAATAGTAAATAGGTATACATGAATAGTCAAATACTAGACGTATACGTGAATAGTAAAATATGTATACATGAATAGTAAAATACGTAAACGTGAATAGTAGAATACATATACGTGAATAGTAAAATATGGTGAATAGTGCAAATACGAAAATTAAGTTATTTAACCACGCCGTCCTAATGAACTATAGGAGCGGAGTAAGGTGACCAGAATAGTAGAGACGTCATCTGGGAGTGGACGAACGTCGATAGGCTAAGGTATGAGATTCTTGTAGCTTGTTTGCTAACGAGGTCTACCTCGGTTTGTGTGCTATGTGTTATTGTGATACGACCAACAGGATTAATTATAAAACTGATTTATTGTATTGTTATTGTGTGTCCATTGCACACTAACACGAATTGATTCAGAGCTTGTTCGTTAACTGTGTTTAGTAAACAATTGTATAGGGTTATAAATACTCCCTGTTATTAGTTGGTTAATACCGAGAGAGGTTTAACTAACAAATTGTCAATGAGACTTCAGCTAACTGGAACTTGGGAGAAGAGGAATCCGGGACTGACTCCGGTCATGCATGTTTAGGATAGGAGGTCGACATCTGTATCAGATCTGTCTTCCGCCTAGGGTCGACAAACTGACCCGACCAGCTCGAGTGAACAGTTCGAGGTGGGAGGCAAATTCAGGAGGCGCAGGAGGGTCAAGCCTACACCCCTCATAACTTAAGAATTTATGTTTATTAACCCAATGGAGCTAATAACTCATTGGCTAGGGTTACTTTGACCCGACAAAAATAAACAATTCAGTTAGAGAACAACTAATTCTAATAGGAGAATGGTTGACACTTATAAGGTATGGTCAAACACGAGAACTAAACAATTCTCAGGCCTCAGGAGTTAGGAATCTAACTTACTCAATGATAGCGTCCATTACGACGTTCGATTTATTTGAGCTGTGAATGTTTCACATAAATATGTTGATGTTATTGTACTTCTTATTATTATTTGTATGAATGATCAACTGCATGTATACGACAAAGTAGTCGTGTGTAGCCTTGCTAGCTTGTGGGCTGCACATATTCTGTACCAGCCATGTGCTGAGCCCCTTGGGGCCTGTGATTTAAACTTTGCAGGTAGGTGCCAGACGAGGACCCAACCTGAGAGTAGGAGTGGTAGAGCACTGAGGGTTTAATTTGCATTACGAGTGTGCCTGTACACTCGCTTTATAAACTGTGGTAGTAAGTTGTAATAATAGGAGAGATACTTCAGACTCGGTATTGTATTTTGTTTTAAGACTTGTACGCACTTATGTTCGGTACACTTGGGTTCGTCAGACCGTAGCTTGAGACTGGTACGCACTTATGTTCGGTAACACCAACTTTTAGTATTTTCTTCCACTGTGTTGTAATATTGTTGCAGGTTTGTTATGTGATGGTTCAGGTTTAGCAGTTGGGGTGTTACACAATTAGTGTCATCTTTTATAATTGCAGTTAAAACGTTTACAGAAGGTTATGTACATGTTTTTAATAATCAGTGGAAACATTTATAAGTTATTATGGATACGTAAAGACCTAGGTAACAAATACGTAAAATCGAATCCAACAACTCAGTTTGTCATTTCTAAATATTTATAGCCTTTAGTTTATCAATCAAAAAAGTTTTGAAAACTGATAATGGTAAGAAAATATTCTTATACACAATGATTCGATAAGAACGGCCAGGAAAAGATATATAACCGTTAGTGTAATCTTCTTAAAAATTGTAAAGGAGACGATTATATAAGGTTTGTGTATATGTTTATAAACATGAGGGGAAGCGTTTATAAATTATTGTTCGATACATAAAACCTAGGTTAATGAATACGTAAATCGAATCCAACAACTCAATCTATCGTTTCTAAACATTTGCACATTTATCAATCAGTCAAGCTCTATAAACTGATAAATGATAAGAAAATATTCTTATATACTATGATTCAATAAGAACGGTCATAGGAACAATTATATAATAGTTAGTGTCATTTTTCTATAATAGTGACGAAAATGATTATAGAAGGTTGTGTACATGTTTCTAATCATCAATGGAACTGTTTATAAGTTACTATGGATACGCAAAAACCAAGGTTAACAAATACGTAAAATCGAATCCATCAACTCACTTTATTGTTTCAAAATTTTTATATCCTTCAGGTTTATCTTTTAGTGAAGCTCTGTAAACTGATACATGATAAGAAAATATTTTTATACACTATGATCCGTTAAGAACGGCCAAAGAAATGATATATAACCATTAGTGTAATTTTTTTTATAATAGTGATGGAAACGGTTATAGAAGGTTGTATACATATTTCTAATCAGTGAAAAAGTTTAAAAGTTATGGTGGATACTTAAAAACCAAGGTTAACAAATACATAAAATTGAATCTAACACAATTTATCATTTCTAAACATTTACAGTGTTTAGCTTTATCAATTAGTCAAACTCTATAAATTTGTAAATGGCAAGAAAGTATTATTATACACTTTAATGTTTCTATCAAGTAAGTGACAACATTATAAAGTATATAATGAGTTTAAAAATGGATTATATATCTTACACCACACACCCTAAAAACCATTCTAGGAGAGTTAAAAACATTGAATGTTTATTTTAGGGTTTGTTATTAAGGGTTTAAGGTCAAATATTATGAGATGATCAAACTTTTTCTAACTTATTAATTTAACTCGTGCATTTAAATTTGGATTGATGTATACTATTATTTTTACATATGTATATTACAAGTTTAAAAAAGTGATACTTTAATAGTAATGTGTATATGGTTAAATATTTTATGACCATATAAAAAGGTTTTATATAATATATGAGTTCTTCTATAGTAATAATAATGTTATTGCATATTAAATAAAATATTATAAAACATAAATAAAGATACTAGTAAACTACTAAATTAAAATATACCGAAAAATATAACACAAGTATTTATAGTTACTGTACATTATTTTCAAGCACCTTACTTTACTAGCTTATTTTAAAAGATCTATCAATTTTGTAGTAAGGATGTTGGAGAAGGATAATGGTTTAATTGCATGAAAACTTTTACAATAGTTTAGTTATGAATAATTCCAACTGTTCAAATTTTCTTTTATCTTTTATGATTAAAAATGGATATCCGTGATGCCATCCGTCAATTTCACTGAAATTTGAGATCCATGACCAAATCCAGGGATTTTGCTGGCTTGTGTAATTGACGATATCTAAGAAAATACAACAAAATTGTGAAATTAAAATGGATAGCTGAGTCAGAGAGAATGTTGGCACCCTGGAGGTATGTCAAATGTTTATTATTGAAAATTGGGGGTGATTCTGACTCACTCTGGGTATACAATTGGAATTCATCTACGGAGATGAGTTAATAAATGTGATCGGTTTTATTGGTTGAAATGACAAATTTTTTCATTACATTTTTGAGCTTTTTCGCTAAAGGTAATTTTCATTTGCTTTGTTGAGTTAGTCTTTCTTTTTTTTTTGGAGCAAAGTTTGTTTGATAATTTGTGGGAATTTTATAAAAAAAAGGATAGATACTATATGCCAGCTTAGGATTGATCAATTTTAAAATAAAATAAGATCAACAACACTTCACACAACATAATTATACTCCCTCCGTCCTGAATTGACCGTCATGTTTACTATTTGGACATGTCGTTTGACTTCAATTTTTAACATATAAGATAAATTAATTTTGGAAATTTAAGTTTTGTATATGATTCCTTACATGATAAACTATATAATACAAAATTTAGTTTTATAAAATTATTTTATCTTATATGCTTAATATTGAAGTGGAAAAACGTGCCATAAAGCAAACAGGACGGTCAATTCAGGACGGAGGGAGTAGTGGTTAACAATTAAGTTTAATGGAATTGCTGCATTTGTCGCGTTCCATCCAACACAACCAAATTTAAGGTCGGCTGTCTGTTTAGGAAATGTCTTCGCTACTCTACTAATCGTGAATAACTGAGCTTGTTTTGCTCGCCTGATTATACCAGTTTAGGTGTTAGTTGATGGATGACACCATATCGTGAATAACCTATAATATACAGTTATCGGGATAGCTGAGCAAGTGGCTCACCGTCAAGCATACAGACTAGTCAAGAATTCTAACAGGTAGATACTCAGAGATTCAAAAAGGCGATTGGTGGGAGGTAAAGGCTTATAGGAATAGTTGTTGCCCCAAGTTTTGTGGGTCCAACTAATAGGTCCGGTTCCGGTTCCACCGGTTCCGGTTCCAGAAAATGTGTATTTGTATTCGGAACCGGTCTGGGCGGTTCCGGTTCTGGTTCCGGCTCCGGTTCTGAAATCTGGATTCGCTTCGGATTCGGTCAAAAAATCGGTTCCAGCCGATTCCGGTTCTGATCGGTTCTGACCGGTTCCGGAAAGATTCGATCGGCTCCAGTTGCTTCGTTTTAGCTCCGATTTAAGATCCGTTTGAGCGCACACGTTGCTATTTTCATCCACTTTACTCCTAGATAGGTTATTCTTAAAGTTTATAATCTTAAATGTGTAAGAAACAAAGACTTAGGAATTTTTATTGAATTTACAAAAAATAAGGAACAAAGAGAATTTTATTATATGATTCACTGCCTCATTAAAACCTTATTAGGTAAAAACCCATTGGGAAAACCCTAATAAGGAAAAAGAGTACAGCTATTTTCTCTAGAGGAGCGTGCGCCCGAGACCCAAAACGACGTCATTTTGGCCCGATTCCAACGGTAACTTCAACCGGTTCCATGGCGGTTCCGGTTCCACCGGTTCCGGTTTCCAGTTCCGAATCCGATGAAGGTTCCAGACGGTTCCAGGCGGTTCCGGTTCCGGTTCCGGGCCCGGTTCGGGCCCGAATCTCAAAACATGTATTCATATTCGGAACCGGCTGAGGCGGTTTGGTCCGGTTCCGGTTCCCACCGGTTCCCGGCCAGTTCCGGTTCCAATCGGTTCCGGGTAGAACCGGACCCGATGGCCACCATTAGTATTAGTATACAAATTTTTGGTATTGTAGTGTCACAAAGATGAATTTAATGTTACATTATAATGAACCAGTAGTAATATTAAATTGAATTATTCTCTGCTATAGAACTCAGTTTCAGACTTTGAAAGTTTAAAAATACATTGTGATGCGTAAGTGGATAGTAAATCTAAGAGTAAATTACTGACAACCCCCTTGAGGTTTTAGGATATTACTAGTAACCCTCTTATGTTTTTAATAATTATTAACAACCCCCCTGAAGTAATGACATTCTTGACTTTGAGACCCTGAAGTCTAACTCCGTCACCCAGACGTTAATACTTGCTGACATGTAATTTTTTTTTTAAAAAAAAAGATCGACGTGGAAAAACAAACGCCTAATCACCCTTGTGACATCCACCCCCAATTTTTAAAACCGTGAATGAACCCTAACCCCTGCTAACTCACCCTCATTATCGACGCTTCACTCTCTCTGTACAAAATTTCACTCCCGACACGCACGACAGGACTCTCCAATTTCGGCATCAACTCCTCTGCGTACTACTGATGACAGGCGATTTCTGCCAATTCTGGTGACCTAAATCGAAAGCCCTAAATCACGCAAGTCTGCACAATCTGTCCGCTTCATCCTCAAGCTTCTTCCAGGTATTAGCTCTCGTCTTCCACAGTTGGAGTTGTATTGTCCGCTTCATCCTCGAGTACTTAAGACGGTTCCTCTTTGTCGGTGTTTCAGTTGCAGATGCTTAAACATCAAAATGTGTGTTGTTATACTAATACTTCTAAACCCTATTTCAGATTTTACTAGTACTTATTCGTTTTATTGGTAATACTGTCTGGGGGCTTGCATTATATGAAGCAAAAGCTTTAGATTTATAGCTTTATCAGTTTTATTGGTACTTATTCATTAACTTCAGATTTTAATACTAATACTATTGGTTGTTCCCATTATATGAAACAAAGCTTAAATTTATAGCATTATCATTTTTGTTGGTACTTCAACCCAAATTTTACTGTGGTATAATGTTGGTTGATTCATAGGTTGTGACCATAAACATGTCATCCTCAAAGAATTCAGTCAGTTTGAGCAAGTTCATTTTTGTCAATGTCAAATGTAAATGCAATAAGAATTCCAAGGTTTTGATTGCTAACACTGCTGAAAACGGCCAAAAGTTGTTCTACCGGTGTGATACGTGCCGCTTCTTCAAATGGTGGTATGAGGTGGAACACAACCTGCACCTGTTAAGAGCAGATTTGTATGGTGAGGAGGTGAACCAGGCTGATGCCAACCATGAGAATATGATACTTAAAGAGGAGATCAAAGAGTTGAAAGAGACGTTGAATGAGATGAGAACCGTTGTCCTCAAAGAAGCAATCATTCTGAAGAGTGAAATGTATAAGCTTTTAGTTCTTTCCTATGTTGTTATTGGAGCTCTTGTAGTGTTGTTTGTAAAAGCAACCTAAATAGGGTTGTTGTAGTGTTGTTATGGAGATGTTTTAGTTGTCTTAGTATCGGATATGTTTTTGTGTAGTTTCCTATGTTTAGCATTGAGTTAGGGTAGTTTCCTGTGGTGTAGACATGGTATAGACAAGATGCTGCTGTTGTACTGTATTATAATGATTAAAGTGTGATCAGATTTTATTTTGAAAGGATGTTGATGTTTTTTGGCAGAAATCTCTTGCTTAAATTAAGATTGCTTCTACCTGCTTTGCTCTATATGCTCAGTCAAATTAATTGCTGCTTATCAGTGACTGTCATGCAAATGATGCAAGTGATTCTAGTAAGTGGTAATTAGCTTCAGTGTGCTGGTTTTTATTCGTGTAATAGCACCAGTTCAATAGCAGCAGCATAACAACAACATAACTGCAACAGCAGTATATCAGCAGTTTAGCAACAACATAATCTTGATAATTTATTCTTGAACTAATTGTCATGGAACAGAGAAGAAAGTGGCGAACCATAGTTGTAACACCCCTACTATTAATGCAAGCATTAACGTCCAATCTCCTTACACATCAGATACACGCAGCGGATACATACTCACATACAGTGGGTGATACAATGCCGTTAGTCACCCATGTGACTAACAAGGCTACTACTTATACACAGCATCGGTCTGATGGACCGGAATCCCGAGTGCTACACATCTATAATACATACTCCATTCATCAATCACATACAACAATGCTCCATTCAATACTTACTCCTCCACAATCCACACAATACAATATACTTGACCGAGTCTACTAGGATCCTTATACAATTATAATATCTCTCCCAAGTTCATACATACTCACTAAGAGTCTACATTTACCCATTCCTCACAACTACTTACTTTCTAAGTACAAGGGTGTGCCGCCGGTCTCTTACCTTGACCACATCCGCTTCGGGTACCTGCACATTAATATGTTCCCCCTAGGGGGTCAGCTTTCGCTGCGCATGATAACCGCATACCCCGCGTACTAGTGAGGGTACGCCGACCACTTGGTCGAATACATGCAGTTCATTTTCATTCAAACATACATGCATACATGCTCTTATACACAATACAATAATACTTACGCAAGCATACATACATACAATTCATTACATACAAGGAATACGACATAACCATCCAATACATACTTACCTCCTTCCGAATACACATACTCATTACATACACAAAGTACAGTTCTTGTTAGCTTCATTGGTCCACCCGGGTTAATCGGGTGGAGATTACTCTTTTACTCATTATCATACATACGCATACATACTCATACTCATACTCATACTCATACATACTTACTTACTCTTACTCATGTTAAGTCGTCGGGACCTCCGGCCCTGGGGACTACTCCGTCCCACCTCCGGGATTTACTTGACTCACTAATCCGGGATGCTACCCACTTAAGGGATTTGGGCCGCAGACCAGTTTAAGAGTCAGGAATTGCAGCCAACCTCTTGTGACTCCGCATCCTCACGCGTGGCTGAAGCTATATCGGACTTCTACTCATTCCAGTTTACTCACTTAAGTTAGGAGTTAGGTAGTTAGGAATTAGTAGAAGTCAACATCCAACCACATACACAAATACATTATTCATATACACATCCCTACCAATACAATACAATATACAAGTACACTACAAGGTACAATTACACATCATCATCATTCATATATTTCATGAATTATACAAACTATTGTTCAAGACAAATATCGAGAACAATGTAAACAAGCACAAGTAAGTGCAATATAATCCGATTCATGCATTTATCTTATTAGGTGGTCAAATAAGCACACAAATCGGGGTAACCAGATTAGGATACAGGGCATGAAGAAATTATACCTTTCACCGTTGGTTACTTTATCGGGTGTTCCCTTGCTCCATAGTTCCTTATTTGTTCCTAGAGTCTTAGTCTCGAACCAATGACTACATGCCAAATGGTTCAATCAATTCTAAGCATTACAATACATTCATAGCTACTACTCCCGTTATCCCATTGCTTTGGTTTAACTCAACGTTCTTATACTTCCCACTTCTTAACTAATCCTCTTACTTGTTTCCCTTTTACATACTTATTTCTTTACCATTAGTGTTACATTAATGGTGTATTACTAAGTCCCATATGTATGTAATATCATATATACATACTATATATATGTTACTATTATATATTATTATATATTATTATTATTATTATTATTATTATTATTATTATTTTATTATTTTTTTTATAAGTTGGGGCCGTCCGACCCACCGTCCGACCCAACCTATGGGTCAGACCGTTCCAGTAAGTTTCGGTTCTGTTGTCTAGACTCCGTCCGACCCACTGTCCGACCCAGACTCTGGGTCGGACGAAGTCAGTAACTTCGTCCTCGATTTTTTTTGTTGTCCGACCCACGTCCGACTCACGGCCCTGGGTGGACCGTTCCAGAAAGATTTATTGCCGTTGCCTAAGCCCCGTCCGACCCACTGTCCGACCCAGACTCTGGGTCGGACGGTAGCAGAACCTTGCTACAGCCCTTATTTTCTTTCCCAATTTCACCCATTGCTTCCCCAATATTCCTACATACATCCTAACATGTTTTAGTACTATTTAAACATTCTAAATCACCTTAATTCATCCAAATCCATTACTAAATCCATCAAACAACTTACACAATTCCCTCACTTCTCTTCCAACACTTGTAACAGTTTTTGTTACACTTATGCTACAGATTTTAAAGCTCAATGCTCATATCCAATACTTCTACTACCAATACCATTACTAGCATCCCAAATACATTTCCAAGCCATTACATTACCTATACCCAAGTCCAACTCTCCTCTTACCAAATCTTGCACACTATTTCTTCTTAGTTCTACAATGCAATTTAATACCTCTTTGCTACAGATTTTGGTTCCCACCTCCTCCATACATAATTTCCTCTCCTAATGCCATTTCCAATGCCTACAATGCATTGCCTCTCCTCTTCAAGTCCAACACTCACTCCCAAGGTCAAGTACATAAATCCTCCTAGTTTCTCCAATGCCATTCAACAATTCTTGCTACAGATTTTTATATCCTTTCATTCTCTTACCACAACTACTACTCCATAGTCATTAAACATCTCTACTAACTCCAATACACACCTTGGTTTTCCCATTCACCAAGTCATCCATACATGTACATATTCCTACCAAAATTTTGCCATAGTTCCTCTACATTTCTTACTTCTCCACATATGCACTTTTTCATCAAACTCATTCCTAATCTAGCCAACCCACAAGGGTTCTACCAGCACACATACAAAATCTTAGTACACCATTACTTCCTTAATTACAATACCAATACATCATTACCTCCTCAATCCACATTACTAATGCACATACACAATGCACTTGGCTCTAAGGCCTACAATTCACATACTAGTTCACAAATACCCAAAATTCCACAATTACATTACCAATACATTCTTTGGGTTCTTTAAATTGGTTTACCCATTCCCATTACTCTAATGCATTAAATTTAGCCTTCAAGAAAGAGCTCTTACCTTAAGCTCTTATTTCCTTCATTCCCTTTTCAATTCTCTTCTTCCTTTCTTCCTTGCCCAAATCGGCCACATTGGGAATGGAGTTGCCAAACTCCATTCCCATCACCCAATGAACACAAAACACTACAATTAATATACTAACCCTTAAATCAAGGCCAATTCATTGAAGTGTTTGAAATGAAATTTCTAGGGTTTACCTTTGGAGAGTTTTAGAAGGGGTTTTAGCCCTTGGTTCAAGAAGGTGAATCCACCACCATTGCTAGGTTGATATTATGCTCAAAAGAGAGAGAGAAAATGGAGTGTTACAAGGAGGTAAAATCAGTTATGAAAGGAGATGGTGAAAACATGAGTTTTTCATGTAGATTTTTACCTTGTTGGAAAGAGGAGACTCCAAGCTCCATAATGGTGTGCTTTTCTCTTCTAATGGGGAAAACCTATGGAGATGAAATTCATCCTTTTCGCATTTTGAAAAGAGAGAAATGTAGAGGATGATGAGGGGATTACAAATATGTAATTATTTTTGTGATTGGAGCTCAAATGGAGGTAGAGCATGGAGAAGAAGGTGGAGTTGCCATTGTTGTTGTTGGAGCTCTCAAAATCGCCATCATGGGGAGAGGGTGAGAGAAATCGGTGAGGAAGGGGGAAATGGGAGAGAGAGAAGAGAAATGAGAGGAGAGAGGGTATGTAAGGTACTCTTTTTACTTTTCTCACTTTTGCTTTTTGCTTCTTTAATTAGTTAGCTAGTATGTGAGTGTGTGAGGGGTTTATTTACCTATTAAAAATCGGTCCCCCTACAGTTATACTAGCTGGAGCGTTTTTCATCTTTTACAGAAAACGCTCGATATTTTACCCGGTTTAGGTACTGTTCACTAACCGGGGCCGTTTTCTGGAATTTTCTCGTTTCTTTATTTTTATTGGTTATTAAGCTTCCATAAATGCTTAATAATATTTATTTAATGACTTATAATTTTTACGGGTTCGTTTGACCACTTAAAATCACGTTTTCAGGTTTTCTCGAAAAACGTGCGTTAAAGCTCTATTAGCGTTTTAATACATTATTTGGATCCGTTTTCTTCGGGAGTTGTTCCCATATATTATTTAGGTCTTATTAAACCTTTAGGATCCGTATAATACTCTAACCGAGGACTCATACCTCCTATGGTTATTTAACGCTTATTTAGCGTTTTCCGCTTTTTAAGAGTTTATTTATTCTTTTGGATTTATTTTTCCTTACTAGTATTGATTAGGTACCATTAGGCCCTTAAATACGTATTAGATTAATTTTAATCCCTATATTCAAGTTCGGGGTATTTCAATAGTAGTATAAGCAACAACTACAGCTTCACCTGCGAACCAACACATTTGGCAATTCATTCCCAGATTACGATGCAGAAAGTGAGAGGAAGAAAACAGTGGCTGAATTCTATCGACAGAACCATATTCATCAGAACGTGGAGTTTGTGAAGAATAGCAGTACATTAGCAACATAACAGCAGCAGTATAGTTGCAACTTAACAGCAAAAAAAATAGCAGTACATTAGCAATTTAACAACTTAGAATAACCACTTGCCATTCTTTATGTAGGGGGCATCTGGTGGGATCCCATCTTCCTCATCACCTGAGAAGTAGCCACCTTCTTGGACATGCTCTAAATTCTCATTTTCATCCTCATCAAGGACACCCTCAACAGCCACGTCCCCCGCAACTTCCTCATTTTTGTCATCGTCTAGCCAATCATTCTCATCTGAATCGTTATCATGCCAAGAATCCTCTGAAAATGCATCTTCATCGGTTTCCCCACTCTGTTTGTTTTCAGCCTCTAGATTACACTCTTCATTGAGGTTTTCGGCATTAGCATCTTCATCGGTTTCCCCACTCTGTTTGTCTTGAGCCTCTAGATTATACTCTTCATTCAGGTTTTCAGCATTAGGTTCTTGAGTTGGCTCGGCACAAGGAGCTTGGGTTAAATCATTGGCATCCAACTCATCTTGCCCAGGCTGATTCGGAATAGGTACATCATCTTTGGGTGCATCTGGTTCTTTTTCACCACCGTATAACATTTCCCACTCATCCGCCTCCATAGTAGCAAGTGGGACAGGACTCTCAACATCTAGGATTTCCACACTATAGTCGCTGCCTGGATCATTGTGCATTTCATTTTCACTTTTTGAATCATCGGAGTAGTCAGCCCTTCTCTTATCATCATCCTTGTACTTGTTTCTCCAATCCATCTAAATAGTCACCAAATTGGACGGCTCAGAGCTGGCTTCAACATATATGTCAATATCTCTTTGACCTTGGTACAGCTGAAACATCTCCATTAAGTCCCTATCACTATTGATAGAAATCAAGTTCTTGGATTGTGGATGTTTGAACTTAATGATGGGTGTCTTGCAAGGGAGCACACCCTGCTTATCTGCTTCTGTTTCTAGGACAGTAAGCAAGTCAAAACAGAGGAACTCATCCGGATCAACATCAAGAATGTCGTACTCAAACTCCCGATAATGTACTGTTATCCAATGTGTATCAAACTGCAATAATGTAGACATACCACAACAAAAAATCAGACCACAACAGATTAGACAAAATCAGACCACATTAGACAAAATCAGACCACATTAGTCAAAATCAAAACATAACAGATTAGACAAAATGAGACCACAACATATTAGACAAAAAATCAGACCATAACAGATTGCTGGAAACACACTCACTTAATTACTCATCACTCGAACACTCACTTAATTACATCTATCTCGGTAGAAATGACAAAATCATACCACAACATCAACATCAGCCCACAACAGATTAGACAAAATCAGACCATATTAGACAAAATCAGACCACATTAGTCAAAATCAAAACACAACAAATTAGACAAAATGAGACCACAACATATTAGACAAAAAATCAGACCACAACAGATTGCTGGAAACACACTTAATTACTCATCACTCGAACACTCACTTAACTCTTACATCTATCTCAGTAGAAATGACAAAATCATACCACAACAAAAAATCAGACCACTGTAGAATAGACAAAATCACTCGATCACAACATTATCCAACATTTTTTATCGTAATCAGTCTTATACAGAGGAGGAAGATAAGAAACTTCCTTTTCTGACTTCATTACTCATCACTCGAACACTCACTTAACTCTTACATCTATATCGGTAGAAATGACAAAATCATACCACAACAAAAAATCAGACCACTGCAGATTAGACAAAATCACTCATCACAACACTACCCAACATTTTTTTTATCGTAATAAGTTGTATACAGAAGAGGACGAGAAGAAACTGAAGTTAGGGTTGGGCGTTGTTTTAGGAAAACTAGCAAAATCAAAGAGACACTATATCAGTACATTTCACCCGCATTCATTACAGCTTTAGTCACTACAAAATGAAAAGAATGAGAGTGATGTTTAGTAACAGAGACAAGAGAGGAGGAAGCAGGAGAGTAAGGATGGTGTACCTCCATGTATATCGATTTAGGGCTTTCGATTTAGGTCACCAGAATTGGCAGCAATCGTCTGTCATCAGTAGTACGCAGAGGAGTTGATGCCAAAATTGCAGAGTCCTGTCGTGCGTGTCGGGAGTGAAATTTTGTACAGAGAGAGTGAAGCGTCGATAATGAGGGTGAGTTAGCAGGGGTTAGGGTTCATTCACGGTTTTAAAAATTGGGGGTCAATGTCACAAGGGTGATTAGGCGTTTGTTTTTCCACGTCGATCTTTTTTTTTAAAAAAAATTACATGTCAGCAAGTATTAACGTCTGAGTGACGGAGTTAGACTTCGGGGTCTCAAAGTCAAGAATGTCATTACTTCAGGGGGGTTGCTAATAATATTAAAAACATAAGGGGGTTACTAGTAATATCCTAAAACCTCAAGGGGGTTGTCAGTAATTTACTCTAAATCTAATGTATTAGTAAAAGGAATCAGCATTTTTATTGAAGTGAACTTTTTTCTGCTTTGAATTATAGTTACTGCTATATTTGAGCCTTCTACCATACTAGATAGTCAATTCATTGAAGCAGAGACTTTAGAGTTGATAGGTAAAGTGGTAAAAAGTGAAGAAGAAGCATATCAACTGTACAACAATTACGCATACAAGAAGGGGTTTGGTATACGTTGCAAAGAAACGAAAAAAAGAGTAGATGGTAGCATTGTTTTAAGAACATATGTTTGCTGCCAACAAGGAAAAATGACGTAAGCCATGCAGAAAAAAGATTGTTCTCAAAAACTGATTCATGGAGAGGATGCAAGGCAATGATAGGTTTCAAAGTTGAGGACCAAAACACAAAATGGACTGTCACAAGTCATAAAATGGAACATTCTCATCCGTTTTCTGATCCAAGTGAAGTGAAGTATTTCAGATCTCACAGAAGGGTACCAACTGATACAATTGAACATGTATCAAACATGAAAAAAAGTGGAATATTAGTTGCTGATTCATACAGATTTTTGAGAACAGAAGCTGGTGGGACTTCAAATGTAGGGTTCTTACAGAAAGATCTCTATGATGCGATGCAGACTGCTAGAACTACATTTGTGGGAAGTGATTCGAACAACCTACTGGAAATTTTTAAGTTAAGAAGAGAGAAGGAAAAGGATTTTTTACTATGATTTCCAATTGGATGTAGATGGGAGATTGTGCAGCTTTTTCTGGAGGGATGGTACAATGAAAGAAGATTACAAGTTGTGGGGAGATCTTCTGGTACATGACGCAACATATCGTACAAATAAATACGATATGATATGTGGACCATTTGTGGGAATGATCTGTCATGGAAAAAATGTTATGTTCGAATGTGGCTTCCTCTTGAATGAAAAGATTGAATTATTTTTGTAACACCCCGGTTTTTACACCCTGTTTTTTTTTACTTTTTTTTTATACAACTTTCTACAATATTTTACAGCGGAAGACTAAATAACACCTAAGCCAAACCGGAGTGCTACCGCCACACCCACACCAACTAGTGTGGATGCTAAGGCTAATCCACCTACAACCTAACTCCCGGAACATGCTCCAAGGAGTTTGCCACTTACAAATAAATAAAATTCCTAGCTATGTCGGCGCGTTCCCTTGTCCCAAGCTCAAGAGCAATATCACACAAAGATTTAACTTCACCTGCAACCATAAATCCAAACAAACACACGAAGGGGTTTGCACAAAATCAGCGAAACTGAGTAACAATTACCTCACCCTGTAAAATTCATTTTCTCTTTAAAACTCTTTGCATAACAAATAAGCATCCAACATCATCACACAAGCAGAGGAATGCAATAAGAGTATATCACACAGAAGAGTTTACCTGCCCTTGGATTACCATCACATTCGTACCTCGTGGATCGGTTAAATCTCAACACCCCACTGGAATCACAAAGTGAAATCCACAAATCTCAATTCTCTGGCCCTATGTCCTTAAGTATGCACACCCCTTAAGGCTAACCATAGCTCAAAGAGTAGATCATAGGACGACCCCAATTCATTGGTAGGAGTCTAATAATCAGTCGCCAATACGGCAAGCCATAAAATGACTTAATATTCAGTTGCTCAAATAGCTTTTCTCAATGAGGCTAACCATAGCCTTTCTCATTATCACCATCCAACCAACCAACAAGTCCACCATCACATAGTATCACACACAATACAATTTCCAATCCAACATTCAAAATCATGATCAAATAAGTAGTAAAACTCTTGAATAGATTCTTCACAATTCGTGTAATAATAAGCCCCTTCCATGAATATACCATTCAATCAACCAGAAACCAGCTCAATCTCTTATCAGTCATAAATCAACATTCAACACAAGGATAACTCAAAAATCATTTCCAAAACCATCCAGAAGAATATTACACACAATCATCCTTAGAAAAGGGGTTAAGATATCCACATCATATTTTCTGATAAATAGTCAAACCAATATCATTCCAAACCTTTCAAGGCTAAACCAAGCAACAAAACACCCAAAACCACACTTAAACACAATTTTCCTTCTTTCCAAGTTTTAGCACACATATATAACCTTACAGGGCTCCCTTATATATTTTACACTTCACCATCTCTTAAAAATTCAACCACAAGTCTTATTAGGACTATAATGACCATATGGACCATTAAATCCAATAACCAACACACAATTACACTTATACAAGCTTAAAGCACACCTTTAACCCAAATCACTTCCTAATAATTCGAATGACTTCCCAACTGATTTTAGACCTGAATTTTTGACCATGGATCTAAATTAAAATATAAGAATACCCTCAAAATTTCAAGGCAAGATGAATTCGGAAACCTATTTAACTAAGTCTCAAGGCTTAAAGCACCATTTAAGCCCTCCCACCTTAACCTAGCATTGTTATGTCTAACCACGAGTTCCCACCACCTATAATCAATTATTATGAGTTAATATGGGTATAATAACACACCAAACTCAACAAAATCCCATCGAAATCACTCATGGAGTCTTAAAACACATTTTTCCTTCCTAAATCGTTTCCTAGAAATTATCCTACTTACCAAAGGTATTTTCGCCTGAATTTTTGAGTTTAGTATAGTAATAAATATCTAAGAACACTGTCAAAATTTAAGCTCAAGAGAAGCTAGGGTTCGGAAGTTAGCATCAACAAGAGTTAAAGCTCAAAATCAGGGTTTAAAGAAAGAAATGGTGAGCATAAGTGTTACCTGGACTCTCTTTCCCATTCTAGCCACGACCTTACAAGTTCCTTAGCTAATTGAATCAATTTCTTCCACCAACCAATTCGCCCAAGGTCACCAGCTGCTTCTCCCTCCTTGAAATCTTGTTTTTCCTTGATTTCTAGCTTGAATTCTCTTCTCTAATGGTGGGTGTTGCCTTCTATGAGCTTCTATGGTATTATAATGGCGTGAGGGTGTGTGTAGAAGGCAAGGAAATCAGAACCCAGCTCCCTCTTATAGATGGCGTGAGTGGACTCCAAAAAGAGTTCATTTTAGTTCATTAACTAAGTGTAATGATTAAAGAGATAAGCCTTATCCTTAAGGAGGTCTTAGATGAGAGACACCTAGCCAAGATCTAATCCCATCCATCCATGTGTAACCGGCCATATTAAATGAAGGAGACAAGTGGCATGGCTAATAATGAGAATAAGACAAGAATAGTGAATAGTGATGAGGTTAAGAAAGATGTCTTCACTTACAGCCCTTGGATCATAGATATTTTGCTTGGATTAATCTCCACCCTCCATGTGTGGCCGCCCCTCATTATTAAGATGATAAGCCTTATCATCTTCATGATTATATAAGGACAAGAATAATTAATAAGGTTAGGACACATGTTCCACCCTCATTGGTTCCAACTGTTGTCGAATGATAAAGTGACACCTAAGGGAGTTTAGTCATTAATGAAGATGACACAAGGCTTCTCTTGATTGGGCCATGTGTAACTAATCATCTCTTGACACCTCGACGCTTACATCATCATTATGTCATACCGACATCATCGCTGCATCATCACTGCATCACCACTGCATCACCACTGCATCATCATGGTCAAAGTTGACCATTGACCAAGGTTTGACCAATGTCCAATGTTTGACCGAGGTTAGACCAAGGTTGACCAAGGTTTGACCACAGTTGACCGGGGCTTTTTGACCTCTAAATAACTTCCCAAAATTTCAGTGTTTTCTAGGACTTCCTTAATTAGGGTTTATGCAGGGTTTCTTGGTTGATTCCCGACCACTAGGGTTTCCTGGTGTTATCTAATAATTCCTATGGAACTATGGTTTCCATTAGGGTTACAAAAATTCGGGGTATTACAATTTTTGTGGTTGTTTGCTACGTTTCTAAAGTCTATGGATTTCATTCAACCACAGACAGTTATGACAGACCAATGTGCTTCTATGGATCATGCAATCTCTAAGATATTTACAAATTCAATTCATAGATTGTGTGTATGGCATAGCATGGAGAATGCCAAAAAACATATTGGTCACCTGATACATCAAAGAGAAGGGTTCAACAGCAAGTTTCAGTACATTTTGAAGTATTGTGAAACTGAAGTTGAGTTCAACCATGTCTGGTCGAGGTAAGTTTCAAATAATAGTTTTATATGAATGGTGATGTGTTAGTGAACAATGAATCATTAATGTAGTTAAAGTGAATTATTAGAGGTATAAAAATGAAGTAATGTCTGCTATACAATTTTAGCTTCTGATATGAGCATAGTTTGATAATGGTAGGCTAGTATGGGTTTGTGTAGTTACTGTAATTTTAATATAAATAATAATAACAAACTTGATCTTTAAAAATTGCAGGCTTATAGAAGAGTATCAATGTGCACAAAATTCATGGCTTAACAAGTTGTATCAAACACGTGAGAAATGGTGCAGAGCATTCTCAAAGAATTATTTTTCTAGTGGTGCGTTGTCCTCTCAGAGGAGTGAAAGTACAAATCACTCACTTTCTAGGAGGATGAAGAAGACCTCAACACTTACTGAGTTCTACGAAACTTTCTGTAATGTGATTTCAGAATGGCGTGAAATTAAACAATATGATGATTGGAGGTGCTTTAACAGCAAGCCAGACATGATAGACCCAAATGTGAAACTTCTTTCAGAAGCAAGAGAGGTATACACACACGAAGCTTATTGAATCTTTCAAGATGAGTTTTTGACTGTAAACAATGTCAATAAACATTTGGAACGCATAGCGACTACTTATTTTCCAGAAAATCCTTAAAGCACAAAAACGCACCTTCGGGTGTCACGAAAATGCGTTTTACGCAATTGCCTTGAAGTTTTTGAGGAGCCACGAGTTGATAAACTTAAAAGTGGATAAAATGACCATCTAAATCAATTGATGGCAGTATTAAATTCATAGTACAAATGGGGCGATTTTTGGGACAAAAAGGTACCTAAAATCAGCATTTTTACCTTAAAACTTTCATCTTTTACCATAATAAAAATGTACCAATTAAATGCTGGAACCTATTACACATATTAGTATGGTCTTAGTACAATATAGTGTAACAAAAATAAAATGAAAAATCAGTCCCATTTGACCTCCATGTTGGGCGACATTTAAGGCCATTTTGGGCTAGATTTTTACAAAAAATATTGTCTTATGCTAATGTGACTCACCTAGCATATATTATATGATAAGTAACAAATAATTCAGTCAATTTGGGAGTTCAATACCGATTTCCCTGCAATAAGACAAGGAGGGATTAGTTTAACAATAATCATGGAATCAAATGTGTCAAAAGCAAATACTAGAACTAGCTACTTTTACTAGACAATTATACAAGTAGAATTGGTTGATCAAGAGGCATGTGAGTGCCGATAATGGGCAGGGCATTATGGAGTAATTATTGCTGTTAATGATCAAATAAAACAATACAAGACTAAGCCTAATCTAATGCCAAGAATAAAACAAATTTTGAGTGGTTCCTAGCATGCTTTAGCCGTAAGGCTACATGAAGATGGAGCTTATATGCTCCAGCATGTCCGATCACACCTGCATGAATAAAAACAAGTGAGTGTCATTAATAAACTTAATGAGACTTAAACTAATTAGCATTAGGCTAGTTTTGCAATTAACAAACCTAAACTAGCTTCCTAAGAATTCCATTGTCGTGAGTCTACACAATATGGAGCTGCTCACTTCCATCTTGGCCGATCACATCTACAAGAAAGACAAGATAAGTGCTGGTAATCAACTTAATCAATCCTAAATAATTGACATGCTAAAATTGAATAATCTAGTTTGATCTCCTACCACTCCTTTAACCATAATACTACAATATTAGGAGATGCCTAACTCCATTAAGGCCACTCAGCCGTATACTAACAAACTAAGGGATCTTAGTAGCTAATTATGTAATAAGAATAAACATAAACATGACATATTATTCAGCCTCATTCTTTGCCTTATTAATTTATGTAAGGTTCATTCAATTCCCTTGCCTACATGACCATATGGTAAGCTCCTTCCCTTGCTCTCTCTTTTCTTCATTTCCTAAGTTAATTCATAAGTACTAATAAACTCCATTAATGGTGTACTAGTTTCTAACACCATTTTAATGTAATTTCCTAGTTAATTCTATCAAGTCTTGAAGCAAGAAATCATCCTAGCAACCTCTACAATTTTCGCCAACCATAGGTGTTCAAAGGAGGTTCCTAGATTCAACAACAATACAAGGAACCACAAGATCAAGTTAAGGTATATTTTCGTGTTGAAAATCTTAAGAAAATTCCTTAAGCAATTTTCGAAAATTAAGAACTTCTAAATCTATATTCTCTTCATTATTTCATGAAGGAAACTTGGATCTACAATCATCCCAAGGTGTATCAAAAATACCTTGTTAAATTCCTAAGGTAAACTCTTGTAAAATTACTACAAATATTATTTATAAACTCTTGTTAGAAGTCTAACAAATAGATCTCCTACATATGTACAAGGAGTTCGAAATACCTTCATCAAAATAACATTTGGAGAGCTTGGAATTCAAGGAAAAATCAAGTACAAGAATTGTCTTGATTTAAGGGGTAAGTTGATATAAGTAAGGTTTTTTAAGTTTAAGTTTGATTTAAGCTTCAAACTTTGGTATAAAAATCATGTTTAGGCCATGTTAATATTAAGGCCGAAATTATTTAGTTAAAGTATCAAGAAAAAAATAATTATAACTTATAAGGTAAGGTTATTACCTTAAGGTATATACTTGGGTCATAAAAATTAATTATGTTACATATATATTAAAACCGAATGGTCTAGGGATTTAATGTTCTATTTTTGGTTTATAATCATTCTAAGTCATTAGCATAATTTTTAGAAGTGTTATATGGCTTATATACATTTATATATACATATTATAAAGTTTAAATCAAGTTTTAAAACCATTTGATAAAATTAAATTGTGGCCGAGAGCTATATGGGATTTGGTGAATTTTGAAATATATATAAGTGTATTAACAATTTTATAAATTTTTGGAACATTAAAATGGCTACAAGTATTTAAATGGCTAGTTTAGTAATTTATGTGGCTAAAATGTAAATTTTGAAAAGTTTGGGGGACTTAATAATTACCAATGAAAGGGTGAATTTGGTATATTTATAGTATAATATAAGATGGAATTAATATTATGAATTATGGTGAATTTAAATAAGTGTTTTAAGTGTTAAAATAACACTTTATAAAGTTTTGGGTCTATTTTGTGATTATGGAGAAGTTTTGGTATAAAACCGAAAATATACATGATTTTATGGGCATATTAAAATATTAATTATGAAATTAAGTCTTGGTCAATGTGTTGACCAAAAACTTTGGGTTAAAAAGATTTATGACATAAAATATTAAGTTTATAAAAGTTTTGGGGTGAATGTGTAATTTATAAGAGTTTAAATGGAAAACCGAAAATTAAGTGGGGCGGAAATGTAAATTATAAAAATTTAAGTGTCCTTTCGGTAATTAAGGAAGATTAAATATTAAAACTATGGTTTATGAATTAATATGTGACTTATATAAAGTTTTAGGGTTAAATTGTGAATAAAGGAAAGATATTTACTAAAATCGATACTATAAGTGGTTATATAATAATTTGCGAAAAATAAGGGGCACAATTGTGATTTCTGAAAGTTGGTATGGTTTATTAAATAAATTATAAAAGTTATATGGTTATTTGGTAATTTATAAAAGATAATGTGTTCAATATGTAAGTGACTAAGTGTTGTATTATTATGATTGGTTTGGTAAGTTAACAAGGAAGGAATTAAAACTATGTATTATTATACATTATGGAGTATAATATAAAGTTTAATTAAATAAAGGTGGTTATAACATAAATAACTAAGTGATATGATATAAATGATAAGTGGAAATAATTATGAGTATATAAATAATGAAATAAGGACATACCGTATAATGGAAATTCATTATCACATGTGAACTTCACATAAAATAATGAACTATTAGGTTATCTAGAACCATTGTTAAAATAACAGGGGGTAGTAAAGAACATACAAGTTGGTGCACAACGAGAATAAACTCTACAGTGACTGTACTGTAATATTTAGTGGATGGTCATATTAATAATACACGTTATTGTATGTATAAATAACAGCGTACGTAAAGAATTACTAAAGCGTGCATTGGCAAGCTAGCTGTTACCCCGGTGAACGGTATGTTAATTGTGTGGTCTGAATGTCCTAAGGATTATCCTATGGTCCAGACATTATGTGTTAATTGTTTAAGAGCGATATCTGTGATTTTATGTGAATGATATGGTATACTGTATTGCTCAACTTTGTTGCGTTTTATTTATACGCGAACGTCTTATGACTGGAAGTTTATACATCTAAACTGGAACAAGACTAACTGACCTAAAAATATTATTGAACCTAACTAATGGTCAACTATTATAGTCTTAACTCAAGGGTTGGTTATTATGTCACTGACAAAATGGGCTAACTTATAAAGAGAGGAATCCAGATTGTTTCGACTTTCTGGTTGCGCATTGTGATCACTACGAGAGACTTCAATGGAGAGTCACTCACAGGAAATCCATCAGCCACATTCGGGGATGGCGGAAGGCACTGCCGTTGGTGCACAGGTTCGATCGGATCGGTCAATTAACCAGGGCCATAGGGTCAGCTGGTAAACAGTTCCAATGGAACACAGGGGACATTCGTCCATTAATAAGTTATTAAGGTTTGACTTAACTTGACACTTGAGGTGGAAATTAATTGGAAAAGGTTAAATGATTGGTTTACAGGATAAGGGTCAGGTGGCTAACTAACAAGTACAGTTTAATACGCGTATCTTGTTTGGTGATCGTTATGGATTATTAATATGTGATTATTGGTTATTGTTATGGATTATTAATGTGCGACTGTTGGTTATTTCTATGAGTTATTGTTGTGTGGTTATTGGTGTCGTGTACTACTGTACACTGGTGTTTACAGGTGAATTGCTATGTGATCGTTAAATGTTTACGGTTATTACTGTTATCATTGTAAACCGGTATTTTATGTAATGAATCTAATATCAAAATGGCTAAAACGACTTAAGGAATCCAAATGATTTAAGACTACATTTAGCATACCAGCATTTCGATGGCTGAGCCCTTCATAGGGCCAAACATTCCAGGTTATTGAAGAAGACTCAAGCCGGAGTGTGGGACACGGGGGTAGCTGTTGTGTTCTCAGCAAACACCATTGGTTTTATTTTGTATTGTATTAAGGATGTTGCTGTATTCAGTTAGTTGCTCATTTAGTTGGAGTGGGTTTGTAATAATTAGAAGTGCTCAGTATCTGTTCATCACAGCGTGAGAGGTTGTATTGTTGGAAAGAGTAAGGATGCCTTGTTGCTCACAAGGGTGAGTAACGGCGCGCAACACCAAGGTAGATAGTTTTATTTTCCGCTGCGAATTGTTATTTATTATGCTACGACTTGCGACGTTGTTACATGTTTAGGAATAGGGGTGTTACAAAAAAGTGGTATCAGAGCGGAGTACCGCTCTGATGAAAGATACTGGGTCTAGGACAATGAGCATGGAATATTTGGAGAATACGGGAAAACGTCTGTGAGGATACGTAACTTAGAAAAACCCTAGAGATATTTTGTTGCTAGTAGGTAACTTACTTACATGACTGTGATTGTGTATGACGGTGTAGCAACCGAGTAGAAATAATAGTATACTGTTATAGATGTCGACAAGAGAAAGACCACGTGGAGGCAGCAGTGGACGCGATGACGAGACACCGGCGGATGTTCCAGCAGTACCAGACCTATGGGCAGCCATGGCAGTCTTCGCACAGCAACTAGCAGCTCAACTTACGGGAGCCATACCCCACCCGCCGCAGCCCAGGGAAACCAACTGGTTGAAGAGCGTTGCAGACGCGGGAGTACCCATTTATTCAGGGGAACCGGACCCCGCCGCACTGGAGAAATTCATAGTGGAGCACCAGAAGGCGTTCAAGGCTGTCAGAGTTCCAGAAGACCAGTAGGTCGACATCGCCACGTATAACTTGAAGGACGCAGCTGACATTTGGTGGCGGACTGTTGAGGGCCACCGTAGAGCTACACCAGACCTTGGATGGACAGTGTTTGTAGAAGTGTTATGGGAGAAATTCTACCCCTAACACATAATGAAATACCCCAAATCTTAGTATGTTGTTTAAACACCTAAATGTGGTATATTAAGACTAAAAAGAGTCTTAGAAACATTAGTAAACAATTTAAACCATAGAGAACACAAATAAATGCTTTAAAGTCAATTAGGGCTAAAATGTGCTCTAAGCTTGGGATAAGCTTGGGTAAGACCTAATGAACTTACCAAGACCTTGTTTATATACTAATGAACATATTAAACCAATTACCAAAGAAAACCAAGCTTGAAAACAAGTTAAAACACAAAATGTGCTTTAAGGAGTCTTAAAGCACATTTTCGAAAAATTGTCTTGTAAATGAGTTTTGAGTGGCTAAGTGTCCATCATTACTCTTTAATTAACATGTGTACTATATAGTATCACATTTGGAAGTCTATATCAATGGGAAATCAAAAATTTCACTTCTATATGCCTTGTTTTTATGAATAGTGACTTTAATAAGCTAGTTTGTAACATATGTTGTTATAAGTAATTAAATGAGTCATTAAAGACTAAAATACCCTTGTTATAATAATAGGGGCTAGTTTTTAAGTGTGGTGACTCACCACTCTTGTAACTTGTTAAGTAAATAAAGATGACTCTTAAGTTACTATTTGCTTTAAGGTATAAATATCTTCTAAAAAGCAAAACAAACTCACTTATCTCATTCTCATTTCCCTTCTCATTTCCCGGTTCCAAGTCTTCTTCAACCTCTCTTCTTTCCTTCATTCACGATTTGCAACAGTACTACACAAACTCCGTCTTTGACCTCTTGTAATTCCTAGCTCACTTAACCAAATCAAAAACAAACACCACCATTCTCTTCCTCTTATCAAGCTCTTCATTCCTATCTTCTCAAAACTTCAAGACCACCATTTCGGTGCCATGGAGTTCCACCATTGAAGGAGCTTGAGCTTATATTTCTACATATTATTGATCTCCTTTGCTTCTAGGTAAGGAATCTCAAAGAAAAATAATGTTTCCTCGATGTTTTTGTCTTGACCGAGAATCACCATTGATGGTGCTCATTGTATTGCTTTGTTATAGCTTCATTCCAACCTTTCAAGGACTAGGTGGAGTCCTCTCTTGATAGATATTCAAACTCTCTTCAAATACCAAGGTAAAACAACTATCTTAATGTTTTTTGATACAATGTGAAACTAGGGTTTACAATGAGATGAAGCTTAAAGCTTGTATACTCATTTCATTACTTGTACATTGTTTAGAAGTTGATAAACAACCAAACATCCTTACCGGTTTCATAAGGAAACAAGAAAGAAGTTGTGAGGAAAAGAGGTAAATATGCTAACCTAATGTGGTTTAAAGTCTTAGGAGAAATGAGCTTGTATTGCTTATGAAAATGATTTAAAGAGCCAATGGAAAATGACTTAGAAGAATGCTCTCAAGGGCTTAGTAAAAGGCATATGTGTTGTTGAGTGTATTTGCAGGTCAAAGGCAAATATAACGTGGGAAATTCAGTGTTTATGATTTATGCATTTTAAGGGCCTAAGTGCCATGTAATTTAAATTATGCACTATATTGTGATGTAGTGCTATATGTGTGAAGTTTGTGTATAAGAATGTGTTTGATGGATTTTTAGTGTTCTTGGTTGTTTGAAGGTGAAAACAATGTGTTTTGGTTTAGTAATGTTCTAGAAGAACCTATGTCAAAATTTAGGTAACAAACAAGAAGTTCTAAGGGTTTAAAATGAGTTTGGTAAGTTAAGAAATGTTTAGAATGGTTAAGTGCTTTCCTAGTGAAAGAAACATGCATTAAGGTGTTTAAAGATGTAAAAAGGGCTTAGGTAATGTTCTAGAGGATTTAGAATGCAAAAGAATGCTTTGGGACATTTCAAGATTCTTGATGAGATTGTATTTAGGACTTGTGTATTGTTGGTGAAAAAGGGATGAAGTGAATTGTTACATGAGAAGCTGTAAACTTGTAGAAATGTTTAAGAAATTGTTTCGAAAGAAAAGATGTTTGGGAGATGATGTAGTAGTGGTGAGGAAACATTATTGGCATAGTGGTGGTCATAGGTATGAAACACCACTTAGAGAACCAAGGAGAAAATAACATAAGTGTTAGGAATTTCGGTATGGAATGAGTAAGTGTTAAGGAGATAGATAATGAATTTTATGGATGTTGTATGAGGGTTTGAGGGTACCAAATGATGTTAGGGAACATTAGGAGGCTTAAGGAGAAGTTGGTGAAGATTTGACAAGTTTGGGCAAGTTTTGGTGGCGTCCGACCTAGGGGTCCGACCCAAGTTTGGGTCGGACAGCCTCTGTTAGACGTCAGTAAATGGTTCTGGAACGGTCCGACCCAGAGGACTTGGGTCGGACATGGGTCGGACGTCATGTTTTGAAGGACGGAAAATGTTCTGGAATGGTCCGACCCAGTCGAGTGAGTCGGACATGGGTCGGACGTGTATGTTCAAAGGTCGAAGAAATCTCTGGAATGGTCCGACCCAGATGGTTGGGTCGGACATGGGTCGGACAAGTTAAGTTTTTCAAACCCGAAAATCACTGGAAGGGTCCGACCCAGTTGTGGGTCGGACGGTGGGTCGGACAGACCAAAATTTATAAAAAAAACAGTAAAGAATGTGACAAATGTAGTTAACCCTAGGGGGTATAATGTAGGTAATGAAGGATTAGTTGGGCATTAAAAACATGTCATACAATCATGTTAAACATTTAGTAAGTTTGAAGTTAAGTAAATAATAAACCGACATTCTTAAACATGTATAGGAGTGACCTACGGTGGAAATCAATCGAAGCAAGGACCAAGGTATGGTTTTCTTGCAGTCCGTTGCCTACCGGTTTACACCGGCTTGTGTGTTGTTTGTTTTTCTGTGTGTTTATGACGTTATAAGACTTAAACATGTAATAAGTTTACCGTTGTTCATATTATTGTGATGTTATGATGTGACTCATTTCCCTTGTGTGTGTCTAACATGACTTACCACCTATTGTGTATTGTTTGTTAAGTTCCACCGTGAACTTCTAACAAGTGCTAACTGGGAAGTGAATCCGGTTGTCCGGTCATGCATGTAAGTTAAGAGTAGATATCTGAATCAGATTCGACTCTTATGTTGTTAAGATTGTTCTCCTTAATTGGCGTTCGATCGCCCGCTAGCTTCCTCCAAAGTTACCTATTCTGACTTATGATCGGTTTAGTGGAAACTGGTTTGTGTGGGGTGTGTTCAGGTCACTATATCCGAACCATCTGTGACTTAAGTTACTCGTTCGAATAACAGAACGGTATGAGGTGTGTGTAACGAGCTTAACATGAGGGTGAATTATTCTCTAGGCTCTTATGTTGTTTAACCTCTTGGTGTTATTGTGGAAAGAGTATCCATGTGTATGTGATTGTGCCTATGCAATAATGATGCTATGCACATATTATGTTTGTTAGTTATGTTTAAAAAAATGCCAGTATCATGACAATTAGTTGCGCTATCGGTTAGCCGATGGGTGCGCGTTAACCATACCAGCCCAAGGGTTGCTGACCCCCTCGGGGGCTCCATATTTTTACTGCAGGATGAGGATCGAGGAGGCAGAGTGGCTGTAGGTTCTAGGCTGCAGTTGTACTTTTGGTTATTTTGGATGTTGAGCCCGGGATGCGCCTGTGCTCCGTGGCATTATATTTTGATTCCGTTGAAACTACTGTGGCGGTATATTGGCAGTTTACAGTGAAGGAATGTAATTAAATACTCGGTATTGTATATGATGTAATTATGGTTTTAGTTCTATGCTGGGAGTCTGATCATCAGACCGGTACATTGTATTTATTCTGCCTTATCAACCACGTGGGTGGTTGACGGCGTTGTAGTACCGAAGCGTTTAGTTATTGTTTAGTTATTTATTTCCGCGGCGATTTCATTTAGTTGTGAAGTTCGATGTAGGGGTGTTACAAAAAGTGGTATCAGAGCGAAGTATCGCTCTGATGACTAGAATACCGAGCTTAGGAAATACCGAGTAAGAAACCAACTACAGTTACCTAAGTGAGCAGTTATGGAAAGGTTAACCACTAACTAAGTGTGGAGATACCTTGTTGTCGGCAAAACGTTACAACCGTTGGAACCGATAAGTGTGTAAGCATAATGCTAATAATGTTCGTGTGAATTCAGATGTCAGGTAGACCAAGAGGTAGAGGCCGCGGAAAGCGGTACTGGAGATACGGATGACCAGGCGAAAATACTACGGCTCAGGTTATGGCCGAAGCTTGTAGCGGCCGCGTTAGCCAAATGGTCCCACAACTTGTAGCTGCAATTCAGCAGGGGCAACAGCCCGAAGTTCAACCACCACCGCCACCACCACGAAAGACCAACTGGGTCAAGGCATTGGCAGACTTGAGACCCCCGTTATTTCACGGGGAGACCGACCCACGTAAGCTGGAGGCGTACATCTCCGAGTGGAGGACCGCTACGAGACCTTGGATGTGCCTGCTGGGGCCAAGGTCCGTCTTGCCGCTTACTACCTGAAGGGTTCGGCACAGAGTAGGTGGAAGCTTGTGAGAGAGGACCGGATGACGGATCCTCAGTTTGGTTGGAGGGAGTACACAGCTCTACTGCGAGCCAAATACTACCCTGTACATGTGCAAGAGGCCAAGCGCCTGGAGCTGGATAGTCTGAGGCAGGGGGACAAGATGTCGGTCGATGAGTACTACACTGCATTCACCGGTCTTATCCATCTGTTACCGGACCTGGGATACTCGAACCGGGTGCTGGTAAACCGTTTTTACAACGGTCTCAGCCACCGTCTTCGCTATGGGATGGGGCCAGTTGAGTATACTACCTTGCAGGTAATTAGAATACAGTGTGATGTGAATAAGTGTAATCCATAAGTGAGTATTAATGTGAGTTTGTGAGTATGTTTTGCGGGGCATGACTGACATCCTAAATTCAGGAGTGCTATCATGCTGCTGCTAAGGTTGAAATTACCGTCTGTCTGAGGGACGAGGAGAATGCGCACAAGCGCAAGGCCACGAGCGAGGGCCAGAGTCCGCAGGGGTACGGGGGAGGAAAGAAGAAAAAGAAACCTTATCCCCAACCCCAGAAGAGTCAGCACCAGGGTGACAAGGGCCAAGCCCAATCCACCACAGCTGAGGAGCCATTGAAGCTCACATATGCTTATGCGGCGAAACCCCTACGCTCTTACCCACCAAAGGGTAATTATTTAATCATGTGTGACAAGTTGAAGTGTATGATGTTAAGTTGTGAAATAAGTATTAATTGTGTATTGTGATAGCAGCTAGCACGGGTTCTGGACCGGAGCGCCACTACTACTGTAAGTGGTGTAACGGAGACCACCCCGGTAAGGACTGCAAAGGAAACGACGTACAGTGTCGTTACTGCAAGAAGTGGGGTCACCGTGACTACGAGTGTTACCGGAACCCCAATAGCAGAGTCAACAAGCCCAAGGGGCAGTGGAAGGGTAAGGCCACAGCGACTACTGATGGCCCGAAGACGGCTAACCAGCCACCCACAGATCAGAGGCACACTAATTCCCAGAAGGGGAAAGGGTCGGGACCTAGCAAGGCCACCCTGAACATGGTGGACCGGTCTGAGGCGCCAGGGCCCTCTACTAGACCAGGTACCGCCTAAATTGTTGAGTGAAATAAGTGATTGCATACCGCATTTCATGCATGTGTGTGTTAGTAAGTCCAAATGTGCTACCATATGTGAGTAAGAATTAAAGTATAGTGTGAAAGTCACCTAATTAGGTAATTCTAAACTTAAAGGAACCTTCAATATATGTTATCCAATCCCACCCACCCAAACCCGGAAGAGAAACCACCATCAACATCACCGACTTTCCAATGGAGCAAAGTCAGGTTATCCAGCCAGGTATGATACTCTTAAATGGATACTGACACCGGAAGCACAAATCCATATCATCAGACGATGCAGTGAACGTGGAGCAGCACCGGAGGAGTCCAACCCTAATACCGAACGGATCGAGAATGAAATTGAAGAGTCCGTGCATGGTAAGGACTGGAATCCTACACCAGACATATCAAGAATTTGCGAGCTGAAGATGGAGCAATTTGTAACCGATGATACCTGAGGAGTTCCTTGCGGTCGTTACCACGCCATGGGAATTGCTCAGCAAATTGAAACGGATTCATTCCAATGTTAAAGCAGATTTGTTATTTGAAACTTCTACCAAAAGGTGGACGATTAGGTTTACACCAAGATAAAGCGAGTCACCCGAGTCTCTAAGTAAGGGGAGTACCCGTGGTGTCTTGGTCCATGTGATACCGCAGTGTTTTCTATATGGCGAGCAGAAGCGTGCTGATCTCGCAAAGAGTTAGTACTAAAATCAGGAGATGTGTTAATCATGGGTGGGCATCGAGGATGCTATATCATGGCATCAAGAAGATCAAACTGAATACCGCACCGTCAGCATAATCAACCCCACACACATGAAACCCGACGTTTGAATTTGACCTTCACCGTTTTGAAAGCCTTGTATAATTATGTAATGTGTTAAGCCAGTGTATGTTAAGGATGTTATATATGTGTTAAGTTATGTCAACAGTGTAAACCAACAATGTTAAGAAGAATGGTGTAATGAATAAAGTGGAGTTGTTGAAGTATATCAACCGTGTTGTTACCCAATACTTAATAGTTTGCCAATGAATTAGGTGTGCACTCGGAACGGATACACTAAGTGTCTGCAATGAGGCAGAAGCCGGCAGAGCGGCACAATCCTCACCGGTACCTTTCCAGTCAATGGTGGACGCTTCGATCTGTTTGACTCCGGAGCCTCATACATTTATTTCGCTATCCTTTGCGAAGAGGCTGGGGTTAGACGTGATAGATGCCAGACTTCCTAGTCACTCTCCCGTCGAAGAGCGGATCAGGTGTACCGCTACCACCGAGATGTTGTTGTACGAATCAGAGGTGAAGAGTTTCCGATCGACTTGATAGAGTTCGACGGACCAATTTTGATGTGATTGTCGGGATGAATGGTTGGAGCGGTACAAGGGCAGAATCCGTGTGCCGAGCACGTCTGCTTCTTCGGAGTCCGTCTGGGGTTACTATATCTTACCGCCAGAGGCTCAGGGAGCCTTCAACTCAGATCATCACCGCCATGGCTATGTGTCGTGAACTACGACGAGGGAGTGATGTATACCTCTGCTATGTCCAGGACATAGAGAGAGACCCAGAGTTTAGCCCAGATGTGCCGGTAGTGTCGGAGTTTCCTGATGTATTTCCTAAGGAACTGCCGGCATGCCGCCAGCATGGGAAGTAGAGTTTGAGATCGATTGGTTCCGGGCACCGCACCAATTGCGAAGGCGCCCTATCGTATGGCTCCAGCAGAGATGACAGACTCAAGGAGCCTGAGAGAACCTACTCGACAAGGGATTTATCTGCCCTAGCGTTTCACCATGGGGAGCGCCGGTCCTCTTCGTGAAGAAGAAGGACGGTAGTCTCCGCCTATGTATGGACTATAGCGAAACTGAATGCAGTACGGTGAAGAATCGTTCCCCTTTACCACCATCGATGATTTATTTGATCAGTTGAGGGGAGCATCAGTATTCTCCAAGATAGATCTACGATCCGGATACCATCAGATTGCCATCCGTGACAATGATATTGAGAAGACAGCATTCAGAACTAGGTATGGACACTATGAGTTTACGGTTATGCCGTTTGGGTTATCCAATGCACCAGCTAAGTTCATGGACTTAATGAACCGCTTGTTCCAAGATCAGTTGGACAAGTCAGTGGTAGTCTTCATCGATGATATCCTTGTGTACTCAAAATCGAGGGGTGAGCATGAAAGCCACCTGAGAAATGTGTTACAAACATTGAGGAGGAATCAGTTGTATGCTAAATTTTCGAAGTGTGAGTTTTGGTTGAACCAAGTGTCCTTTCTTGGTCATGTAATTTCTGAGGCCGGGATCGCTGTTGATCCGGCAAAGATAGATGCAGTGCGCACCTGGCCTAGGCCGAAGACAGTTACCGATATCAGGAGCTTCCTCGGTCTGGCAGGTTATTATAGGAGGTTTGTAAAGGACTTCTCTATGGTCTCGAAGCCGATGACTTCCTTTAATGAAGAAGGAGCACCATTCGAGTGGACAGTCGACTGTGAGAGTTCTTTTCGAGTCTCAAGGATGCTCTGACATCTGCACCAGTCCTGACTATACCAGACGGTTCAGATGGTTTTGAGGTCTATTGCGACGCATCAGGCAGAGGTATGGGTTGTGTGTTGATGCAAACACGGGAAGTCGTAGCTACGCCTCCCGACAGCTGAAGAAGCATAAGGGAAACTACCCACCACGATTTAGAACTGGGTGCCATTGTCTTTGCATTGAAGATATGGCGACATTATTGTATGGGGTAGTGTGACAATATATTCGGACCACAAAAGTTTAAAGTACTTGTTCACTCAGAAGGAGTGAGCATGAGGCAAAGAAGGTGGGTTGAGTTTCTAAACGACTACGACATTAATCTACATACAATGAGGGTAAGGCAAATGTGGTAGCTGACGCATTGAGTCGCCGAGCACACTCTCTCCATTCGCTAGTCTCTCATACTGGCTTGGTTGAAGAGGTGCGGAGTGTGCAGACGTTTAAAGTGAGTGGTTAAACTGGTGTAAAATTAAAAGAAAAGAAATTAAAACTCAAATTAAACGTCGGGCTGCAAACCAAATCCCGGTCGTGATAGTATCGAAAAGTGTAAGCGACCGGATTATCGAACCGTGGGACTTATAGTGAAATAAGTAGTACCTAAGCGTGTCACAAGAGGGGGAATTAATTGACTTGTTTCTAAAAAGTAAAAAACAGATTAATTTAGTGAAGTGAAGATGAATTAAACGAACTTCGGGTTCAGGTTAATATGATCTGATTAATTGTGTTATCTCTACCGGTTTAAATAAATAGTTTGGCAAGATTCCTATTTTCTTAAGTCCGATGAAAACTCATAAGAACTGCTTACCTGTAATGCAAGGTCCGATGAAAACTCAAGCAAAAAGCGTGTAAACGCAGAGGATTGTGAGGAATTTTATATCTTGCAACATGTATTAACTTAAACGATGAAATAAGTTCTTACAGTTTTAACGGCTTAATTAACCCATCGTTTCTAACCGATGAAATTAAAAACAGACTTAGTAAGGCTTTTTTATAATCGATGAAATTTATTAAAAAGGGAGAGAAACAAAACTTTAATCGTAACAAACTGAATTTTTTAACCGTAGCAAATATATTACACAGCTAACAAACCATAATAAAAACCCTCCCCGAGTAATCCTCCTTAGCCTGACATATTAACTGGTAATAAGTCGACAGAGTTGGACTAATAACAATATGAATGCGTGGATGGTGAATGAGAAAATGAAGGGGAAGAAGAGTGGGAGCATACGTAGATTTTGTTAAGTGAAATGAGAGATTTTGAGTGTGAGTTTGGGGGTAAACGTATGTACCGTGAGTATTTTTGATGAGTAGCAGTGGCTTTTTATAGAGGAGAGGAAGAAGAGATCGATTGCAGACAGAGGTGGAAGAGCATTGATTGCTCATTAATGCAGGGGACAGAGCTGAGGAAAAATAGTTGTCGACGGGCGAAGTAGTGGATTGGCAGAAACAAGTCGACGGGCGAAGTCGATGTGAAGAAGGGAACGGGCGCGCGTTGAGTTTTTAGTTACGTCCGCCTTAGCAACCGCCTCTGTTTGGGGTTCCATACATGTCCGCCTCTACAACCGCCTGAAACTAGGCGGTTCCCCTTGGTTCTCCGCTTCTCTCCGTCCGCCTCTGTCCGCCTGGAGTCCGCCTCTGGTCCGCCTTTGTTTGGGCGGTTAGCTAGGCAGTTGCAAGGCTGACCGCCTCTGTTTAGGCGGTTCCTTAGGCGGTCACAAGTGTGACCGTGACCTATTTTCCTTCAAACTTTAACCGGCTCTAGATTCTTCGTTGTGACTCCGTTTTCTGAGCCGTTTGCATCTATGCGTTCGTCTCTTCGTCTACTTCACTCCCGGCTTGGTTTTCCTCATGTAAACCGAGAATTTTGAGATAAACAATAAAACATACAGAGGAAACTAACCGAAGTGAAGAAATGAACAAGAAAAGTGCTAATATTATATATGAATACACCTATAAAACATGCTCATTTGACACTTATCACACCCCCACACTTATATTTTTGCTTGTCCTCAAGCAAAACCATGTACCTAAGTAAGTAGAAATGCTCAATACTACAAATATTATTATGAAGGTAGGATAGAATGAACAGTTCATGATCTTTTTAACTTATGAGGATGTGAAAAAATGAACTGCTGGTGGCATAGGTGTGCTCAGGGTAAAAATAAAATATAGAGTTCGGGTATGATCTAAGGTACTTCAATGTTTCTTTTGTTTAGGTGACTCTGAGAATTTTTACCATGCCAACTTCTCTCAAGAATGGGCATTGGGAGAAAGCAAAAGGAAAATAGATTTATGCATTTGTTTCACTTTTGTATAAGAGATTAGAAGATAAGCATCAAGCTTTTTATTTAAGAACACTCAACTCTCTTGTTGGTTACCAATGGTGTCTCGCAATTCCCTTATTATTTTTTCCTTCTTCTTTTTTTTTAACAGAAAAGCACCCCTTAGCAATCCCTAAGAGAGAAGAGAGAAGGAAACCCTGAGCAATAAAATCCAACCATTGCAGATTATTTGGTCACACCGCATATGAAATGCTCCTCAAAAGTAATCAAAATTTAAATTTTTGTACCATTTATCCCCCAATTCGTAACAGTATTTGTTTTTAAAGAGAACAACCTACATTAGCAGGGTACATAATTTTAATTTTTGAACAAATGCAAGATAAGCAGAGAGATTTAAACAATTTAAGCACAAAACCCTGAAAAGGCTCTTCCCCCACACTTAAGTTCAGCAATGCCCTCATTGCGTAGATGGAATAAAATTAATAGGCATGCAATTAATAAAGGAAGAGTGTACTCCCTAGATTTCGTAGAGCGTGTAGAGCTCCCCCACACTTGAGTGCAGCTGTGGAATGGCATGATTTGAACCTGTAAGTATTCTACACAGCGAGAAGAACTCAAGTGAAACCTGCATTTTATTATAACAAATAAAGGGAAATATAATACAAAAAAAAAACATTTAAATGGAAAGACAAAATAGATAGGGTTGCCTCCTACCAAGCTGCCCGGGTTTAACGTCTCTAGCTAGACGTATTTGACCAAGCTTAGTTTGAGAAGAGTTTGAGGCGAGTATCTGAACTGCTGTTGTTAGGAGGTTTGTACACTTTTGTAAACTTACGATGTAGAGGTGTTGTCTGCTGTTCCTTTGGGGTGGAGGCTTCCTCGTATTCCTGTAAGAAAGAAATGGTGAACAGAGCATTATTATTTTCAAGAATTCCGGCATACCTTTTCAGACGGGATCCATTGACCTTGAAGCTTTCTCCTTTTTGATTCTGGAGTTCGTAAACACCAAAAGGAGTGGTTCCAACAACTTTGAATGGGCCAGTCCAGTGAGACTTAAGTTTTCCAGGAAATAGTCTCAATCTGGAATTATAAAGCAGCACCCCGTCGCCAACCTTAAAGTCGCGTTTGTGGATCATCTGGTCATGATGTTCTTGGTGCGCTCCTTGTATATTGTCGCACTACGGTATGCCTGATCTCTTAACTCCTCGAGTTCAGAGAGTTGAAACTTCCGCTTTTCTCCCGCGGCTTCTAAATCGAAGTTTAGGGCCTTGAGTGCCCAATATGCCTTATGTTCCAGCTCTACAGGTAGGTGACATGATTTCCCATAAACAAGCTTAAAAGGAGACATCCCGATGGGAGTCTTGAATGCAGTGCGTAAGCCCAAAGCGCATCATCTAGCTTAAGTGCCCAATCCTTTCGTGATGAGTTAACCGTTTTCTGGAGAATCCATTTTAACTCACGGTTCGAAACTCTGCTTGGCCGTTTGTCTGGGTGATAAGGTAGAGCTACCTTGTGACGTACCTCTACTTACCCATAAGCGCTTCTAATGAACGGTTGCAGAAGTGAGATCCTCCGTCACTGATGATAATTCTAGGCACGCCAAAACGCGTAAAGATGTGCTTCTTAAGGAATCTGGTTACTGTCTTTGCATCAGCATGATGACAGGGTATGGCTTCTACCCATTTCGACACGTAATCCACTGCCACTAAACATATTGGTGGCCCTGCGAGGAAGGGAACGGTCCCATAAAATCAATGTCCCAACAATCAAAGAGCTCCACTTCTAGTATCCCCTGTTGTGGCATCTCATGTCTCCTGGATATGTTACCCATTCTTTGACAATTATCACATTGTTTACAGAATTGGTACACATCTTTATGAAGGGTCGGCCAATAAAATCCTGAGGCCAGGATCTTAGCTAGCTGCGGTCCTTGTGGGTCCATGGTGACCTCCGGCTTCCCGTGAGTGACAAAAATGTATGACACTTGGTACCGATCATCTCTCTGGGAGACACCGGCGAATCAACCCATCAGCACTAACTCGGAACAAATACGGATCCTCCCAGAAATAATGCTTTGAGTCAGAAAGAAATTTCTTCTTCTGGGAGTAGGATAGATCATAGGGTACTGGTTCCGAGACTAAAAATTGGCCAGGTCCGCATACCATGGCTCTTGTACTTTGGTGATTGAGAACAGTCTCATCGGGGAAGAATTCGTTGATAGGTACACTATCCGTAGGAGTTACCAATCTGGAGAGATGGTCAGCAACGACATTCAACTTTCCGCTCTTGTCTTTGACTTTGATGTCAAACTCTTGTAGAAGAAGAATCCAGCGCAATAAGCGAGGCTTGGCTTCTTGTTTTGCAAATAGGTATTTGAGAGCGGAGTGGTCTGTGTGCACTATGACTTTGCTTCCCCATAAGTACGATCTGAACTTATCAAAGGAGAAAACTATAGCCAGTTCTTTTTCAGTGGTCGTATAGTTTTTCTGGGCGTCGTTTAGTGTTCTGCTGGCATAAGCGACCACTCTCAAAATTTTCTCTTTTTTCTGGCATAGAGCTGCCCCCACGGCGTAGTCACTTGCGTCACACATGATCTCAAACGGAAGAGACCAGTCAGGTGGTATGACAACAGGTGTTGATACCAATTTTTGTGTTATAGTTTTGAAAGCAGCTGAACACCTTTCATCGAAATGAAACGGGGCATCTTTTTGTAGCAGGTTGGTCAATGGTTTGCTGATTTTTGAGAAGTCTTTTATAAACCGCCGATAAATCCTGCATGCCCGAGAAACGCTCGGATGTCTTTAACAGTATTGGTGCTGGTAATTTCTCGATAACCTCTACCTTGGCTTTGTCCACCTCTATTCCTTCTGCCGATATTTTATGACCAAGGACAATCCCATCCTTGACCATAAAATGACATTTCCCCAATTTAAAACGAGATTTGTATCCTCACACCTCTTAGGATCAAATCAAGTTGTGCCAAACATTTATCGAAACTAGAGCCATAGACCAAGAAGTCATCCATAAAGACTTCTATGCTCTGTTCGATGAAATCAGCAAATATTGCTTGCATACATCTCTGGAAGGTAGCAGGGGCATTGCACAGACCGAAAGGCATTCGTCTGTAAGCAAAGGTACCGTAAGGACAAGTGACGGTTGTCTTGTCCTGGTCCTCTGGTGCAATTAGTATTTGGAAATACCCAGAACCCATCTAGAAAACAGTAGTACTCTTGCCCTGCTAGCCGCTCCAACATCTGGTCGATAAAGGGGAGAGGGAAATGATCCTTCCTGGTCGCCAAGTTCAAACGCCGATAGTCAATACACATGCGCCATCCTGTGATCTTTCTTTGAGGGATAGTCTCTCCCTTTTCATTAATAACAGCTTCGATGCCCCCTTTCTTGGGGACAACTTGAACAGGACTGACCCATGGACTGTCAGAAATTGGATAAATAATGTTGCGTCAAGGTTTCAGAACCTCCTTTCGAACTACCTCCTTGAGGTTAGGGTTTAGCCGGCGTTGAGGTTGCCTGATAGACTTGTAGTTTTCCTCCATATAGATATGGTGCGTGCAATAAGAGGGGTCAATTCCTTTGATATCAGCAATAGTCCACCCGATTGCTGTCTTGTGCTTCTTTAATACCTCAAGTAACCTTGTTTCCTCCCCGGAATTCAGAGAAGAGGAAATAATGACAGGCAAATGGTCATTTCAGCTAGGAAGGCATACTTGAGGTTAGAGGGTATTTCTTTAAGCTCGAGTTTAGGTGGTTGTTCCACTGATGGAATTGATTTTTGAGGTTTCTGTCTAGTTCTTCAATTGGTGGCCGGTACCTTGATAACCAGCCCTTCCTTTCTCTACGTACGCCAGCATGGCGTTAACTTCCGGATCCTCCACCTTTTCTTCCAGAGAAGTAAATAATACTTGCTCTAGCGGTTCAGTTTCAGCTTCCAAGATGGAAGATGGGGAATACATGTCCTCATCTGTAGCAAAATCGCTTTCCTCCTCCTCATCATCTGTGAATCCCACTGCCTTAGCATGAGGAGAAAAGTTTGAGCTTTTCTTCATCATTTTCTGCATGTCGAATTCAATCATTTCATCCTCGTACCGCAGAGTGATTTTTCCATCGTGGACGTCAATGATGGCCTTAGCGGTACTTAGAAACGGTCGACCTAGAATCTAGGGAACCTCAACATCGTCATCCATTTCTAGAATGACGAAGTCAGCTGGAAAGATAAAGCGAGACACTCTAACTACCAGATCCCGGACTATGCCCTTGGGCTTGATCTCTGATCTGTCTGCTAGTTGGAGTTTGAAAGGAACCGGTAGCGTTTCTCCTCCTTTTACTTTCAAGAAGGTGGCGTATGGCATGATATTAATGCTGGCTCCCAGGTCGCATAAACCGCTTCCACAGTCCACCCCACCAATAAAACACGGGATTACAGGATTTCCCGGATCTGTTTGTTTGGGGGGAAGTGCTCGAAGAAGGGCTGCAGAGCATTCTTCAGTGAGGTGCACTGTTTCTTTCCCAGGTTTCTTCTTTTTCTTTGTCAAGAGATCCTTTAGAAATTTGGCGTAATTAGGCATCTCTTGCAAAGCATCAAGTATAGGTATGTCGAGAGTCAGTTTCTTGAAAATGCTCAAGAATTTGGAGAACTGCTCATCTAGGTGTTTCTTTTTCATCCTGTTGGGAAATGGGAGTTCACTGTTTTTATGAGTGGAAGTTGGGATGTCGATTGTAACTCGAGATGGAGGTGGAGTTGCAGGAGTAGGAACTTGGATTTCTGAGGGAGGTGAAGCTGGTTTGGTAGTTTCTTCAACATTGATATAAGCCTCTTCATGATTTTCTTTTTCTTTTCCTTTGCTGGCGGCAAGTTCCCTTCCACTCCTTAAGGAGACTGCACACAAGTTTGTTGATTGGAATGTGTGTCGTCTATAAGGATTGAATTTGCTTGTTCTTTTGGATTGGGGTTAGTCTGTGAAGGGAATTGACCAGGTGGCCTTTGTTGAGTGAGTAATTGTTGAATCTGAGATTGCAAGGCTTTTTGGTCTTTGCGCAGAGCTACGACCTCTTCTTGCGTATCTCGGATTTACCCATCATCGCCTTAAACATCTCTTGCATTTGAGACATATCAGACTCAGGATTCGAAGGAGGTTGAGTCGGTCGACTCGATGAAGCTTCATTGCCATAAGGCTGTTGTTGATATTGCCTTTGGCCTCCTTGGAAATTGGACTGAGGTCTGTAGTTTTGGGATGGTTGAAGGGTATGTGGGTTTTGGATATTTTCTGTGTTTGGGTAGCGAAGGTTGGATTGCATGTTACGTTGCCAAGGTTGTCTGTACCCTTGATTGTTGGTGATGTAGTTTGCCTCCTCTGCTGCTTTTAATTCTTGTAGCTGGGGGCATTGTTCATAGTCATGAGGCCCGCCACATTGCGTACAAGAATTAGTTGGAGTCGATTGGGAAAGAGGTGCATAGCCTGGAGGGATTGTAGATGATCGGGAAATCATCGACTTAGCTTGCTGGGGGTAGGAATTCATAGCCATCTGCTCAACCACTTTCTACAGAGTGCTGACTTTTGTTGCCTGCTGAGCATTGCTCTCCATGAGTTTCTCATGGCTTTTCATCAATTGGTCGAACTTGTTATCACTCTCCCTAACATGATATAATCCTGGAGTACCGCTCCTTGATCCACCGGAGGCCCAGTCTCTGATTTCTTCACAGAGAGACTCCATGCTGTTCAGAAATTGTGCTCCCGGCTTTTTCAGAATGTCAGCCCCTAACGAAGATCGCACCATTGTTCTGCACGGACCGATCAAGCCTTTGTAGAACAATTGTGATACTTGTTCTTTCGTCAGACCATGGTGAGGACAAGTAAGTAGTAGACCTTTGAAACGATCCCAGTTTCACAAATATTTTCCGACCCAGTTGCTTGAAATTATAGATTTCAGCAATCATCTCTAATGTTCGGCTCGGGGGTAGGAATTTATCGTAGAACTTGGTGGCCATGTCATCCCAGGTACCAATGGTACTTGGTGTTAGGCTATGATACCACTTGCTCGCGTTTCCCGTCAGGCTGTGAGGGAATAATGACAATCTTGCATACTGGAGTACTGCGTCGGTCACAGTAAGACTATGGCATGTTGCAAGAACTTTGTAACATGTAACAGGGCTTCGTCTGGACTGGTTCCATCAAACATGCCCAACTCTTTCACACATCTGATTTGATGATATGGCTTCAGCTTCTGCCACTCATCGTATTCAGATGGGCTGAGGTGAGGAAGGATGATAGCAGGCTGCTGTCCTAGGTTAGACGGCCTGTTGATATTTCGAACTGTCGCTGGTGTAGATGCCATGTCAGTTTCCGGGTCAGATTTTATCACTGTGGTGGTAATGTTTTGTTGAGTACGTCTCTGCCTTAGGGTACGCAGAAAGGTTCTCTCGATCTCTGGATTATAACCGACCGTGTGATTATTGATATTTTATGGGAGACTGTTTGACCTGGTAAAAGGCATTCACCACTCAAAACAGAGAAAAGAACTCGTTATGTGTTAGAAAAATAAAATGTTAGGAATTAGTTGACAGAAATTTTAAGTTAGTAGTTAGAGACAATGGAAAGAAATGACAGAAAATTAAAATGACAATGGAAGAAATGACAATGGAACGAAATGACAGGAAATTTGAGTTAGTAGTTAGAGACAATGGAAATTGAAGGACAATGGAAATTAATGGTAAGGACAATGGAAATTAAATGTTAATAATAAAGAGGTTAGTAATTAGATGTCGTAGTTAGAAGTCCGAAGTCCAAAGTTAGATGTCCAAAATTAGATTACAACAAAATAATATTAAAGATTATTATATATAACAGGTGAATAACCGGGGCTTAGGGACTAGAATAAATCAAGTCCCCGGCAACGGCGCCATTTGCAGACGTTGTAAAGGAGTGGTTAAAATGGTGTAAATTAAAAGAAAAGAAATTAAAAACTCAAATAAACGTCGGCTGTAAAACAAATCCCGGTCGTGATAGTATAGAAAAGTGTAAGCGGACGGATTATCGAAACCGTGGGACTTCTAGTGAAATAAGTAGTACCTAAGCGTGTCACAAGAGGGGGAATTAATTGAATTGTTTCTGAAAAGTAAAAAAACAGATTAATTTAGTGAAGTGAAGATGAATTAAAACGGAAACTTCGGGTTCAGGTTATATGATTGATTAATTGTGTATCTCTACCGGTTAATAAAATAGTTGGCAAGATTCCTGTGTAATTTCTTAAGGTCCGATGAAAACATAAGAAACTCGCTTACTGTAATGCAAGGTCCGATGAAAACTCAAGCAAAAAGCGTGTAAACGGCAGAGGAGTGTGAGGAATTTATTCTGCAACATGTATTAACTTAAACGATGAAAATAAGTTCTTACAGTTTTACGGCTTAATAACCCATCTGTTTCTAACCGATGAAATTAAAAAACAGACTTAGTAAGGCTTTTTTTTGTATTATATTCCATTTTGCAGACGTTGTAAAGTGAATGGTTAAACTGGGTAAAATTAAAAGAAAAGAAATTAAAACTCAAATTAAACGTCGGGCTGCAAACAAATCCCGGTCGTTGTAGTATAGTGGTGAGTATTCCCGCCTGTCACGCGGGTGACCCGAGTTCGATCCCCGGCAACAACGCCATTTTGCAGACGTTGTAAAGTGAGTGGTTAAACTGGTGTAAATTAAAAGAAAAGAAATTAAAACTCAAATAAATGCGGGCTGCAACAAATCCCAGTCGTGATAGTATAGAAAAGTGTAAGCGACCGGATTATCGAACTGTGGGACTTATAGTGAAATAAGTAGTACCTAAGCGTGTCACAAGAGGGGGAATTAATTGACTTGTTTCTGAAAAGTAAAAAAACAGATTAATTTAGTGAAGTGAAGATGAATTAAACGGAACTTCGGGTTCAGGTTAATATGATTGATTAATTGTGTTATCTCTACCGGTTTAATAAAATAGTTTGGCAAGATTCCTGTAATTTTCTTAAGGTCCGATGAAAACTCATAAGAACTCGTTTACCTGTAATGCAAGGTCCGATGAAAACTCAAGCAAAAAGCGTGTAAACGGCAGAGGAGTGTGAGGAATTTTATTCTTGCAACATGTATTAACTTAAACGAGAAAATAAGTTCTTACAGTTTTACGGCTTATTAACCCATCTGTTTCTAACCGATGAAATTAAAAACAGACTTAGTAAGGCTTTTAATAAATCGATGAAATTATTAAAAAGGGAGAGAAACAAAACTTTAATCGTAACAAATGAATTTATTTAACCGGTAGAAATATATTACACAGCTAACAAACCATAATAAAAACCCTCACGGAGTAAATCCTCTTAGCCTGACATATTAACTGGTAATAAGTTAGACAGAGGTTGGACGTAATAACAATATGAGATGCGTGGATGGTGAATGGAGAAATAAGGGGAAGAAGAGTGGGAGCATACGTAGGATTTTTGTAAGTGAAATGAGAGATTTTGAGTGTTGAGTTTGGGGTAGAACGTATGTGAGCGTGAATAGTTTTTGATGAAGTAGCAGTGGCTTTTTATAGAGGAGAGGAGAAGAAGATTGATTGCAGACAGAGGTGGAAGAGCATTGATTGCTCATAATTGCAGGGACAGAGCTGAGGAAAATAAGGTGTCGATGGGCGAAGTAGATGGATATGGCAGAAACAAGTCGACGAGCGAAGTCGACGCAAGAAGAAACGGGCGCGCGTTGAGTTTTTAGTTACGTCCGCCTCAGCAACCGCCGCAACCGCCTCTGTTTGGGCGGTTCCATACATGTCCGCCTTACAACCGCCTGAAACTAGGCGGTTCCCCTTGGTTCTCCGCTTCTGGTCGTTGGAGTCCGCCTCTGGTCCGCTGGAGTCTGCCTCTGGTCCGCCTCTGTTTGGGCGGTTAGCTAGGCGGTTGCAAGGTGACCGCCTCTGTTTAGGCGGTTCCTTAGGCGGTCACAAGTGTGACCGTGACCTATTTTCCTTCAAACTTTAACCGGCTCTAGATTCTTCGTTTGGACTCCGTTTTCTGAGCCGTTTGCGTCTATGCGTTCGTCTCTTCATCTACTTCACTCCCGGCTTGGTTTTCCTCATGTTAAACCAATAATTTGTGAGATAAACAATAAAAACAAAACTAGAGGAAAACTAACCGAAGTGAATAAATGAACAAGAAAAGGCTAATATATATATAAATACACCTATAAAACATGCTCATTTGGACACTTATCAGAGTGCTCAGATGACGGATCAGTATATGATGGAGATTAGACAGAAGCTTATTGAGGGCACATTCGAGGGTCAGAAGTACAACTTCAGACTCCACGATGATGACCTGATTAGGCTTAATGGCCGACTGTGTATACCGAGGAGTAGCGCTGAGTTGAAGGAGCGCATATTGAGTGAATCCCATTGTTCTACTACTTCGATTCACCCGGAGCTTCAAAGATGTAAATGGTATGAAAAGATATTTTGGTGGACTGGAATGAAAAAGGATGTGAATGACTATGTGTTGAGGTGTCTCACTTGTCAGAAGGTCAAGTTTGAGCACGACGGCCTGGTGGTATGGTACAGCCAATGCCAGTGCCTGAGTGGAAGTCCATGATATCTCTATGGACTTCGTAGTAGGGCTTCCGCCTACAAGGGGAGGTCTGAATATGATTTGGGTTATTGTTGACCGACTGACCAAGGTGGCTCGATTCATACCGATGAAGGACACCTGGAAAGTGGCAAAACTGGCAGAACTCTTCGACAGAGAGATTGTAAGACATCATGGGGTACCGAAAACGATTGTATCTGACAGAGATACCTGATTCCTCTCAAGGTATTGGAAATCCACACGGGAAGCGCTTGGTACCGAGCTGAAGCTAAGTACAGCGTTCCACCCACAGACAGATGGCCAGAGTGAGCGTACCATCCAGACACTTGAGGATATGTTACATGCATGTGCACTTGACTTTCAGACCAGCTGGATTGATAAGTTATATCTAATCGAGTTTAGTTACAACAACAGTTACCATGCTTCGATCAAGATGTCTCCTTTCCAGGCTTTGTACGGTAGACCATGCCGCACGCCATTATGCTGGGATGAGTCGAGTGAGACGGTCATTATAGGACCAGAGTATCTTGAACAAGTTCAGGTAGATCCGGGCTAACATGAAGGCAGCTCAGGATAGACAGAAGTCGTACGCAGATGTACGCAGACGTGACCTGGAGTTCGCCGTGGGCGATCAGGTATTTCTTAGAGTATCCCCCATGAAGGGAGTATTTCGTTTTGGCCAAAAAGGCAAATTGAGCCCAAAATATGTGGGGCCTTATGTTGTGATGGAGTGGATCGGCCCAGTAGCTTACAGACTTGATCTACCCGCCGAGCTGGGCAAGGTGCATGATGTATTTCATGTGTCCCAGTTGAAGAAATATATGTCTCATCCGTCTCATGTGCTTCAGCCTGAAAGGCTAACCTTAGAGCCGACCATGCGATCAGTGGAGACTCCGGTACGGATTCTGGATACTAAGACTCGAGAAACTCGCCATAAGTCTGTGAGACTGGTGAAGGTTCTTTGGTCTAACCAGGACGTTGAGGAGACCACTTGGGAGCTGGAAGATAAGATGAAGGCGAAGTACTTGTCATTGTTTACTTCTTAGTGTTTATGTGTATAGGGTACGGGGCGCACCCCTTTTTAAGGGGGTAGAGCCATTTCGGTTATGTGTGTACGACGTGTATTTAAATACATCGTCTATGTTATGTTGTCATGTTACAGACCGTTGTGTCTGAATGATGTTGATGATGTTGTATGGACCTTGTGTCCGATGTTATGTTGTATGGACCTTGTGTCCGATGTTATGTTGTATGGACCTTGTGTCTAATGTTATGTAAGTGTGCTGTTAATGTTGTATGGAAATATTGTTATATGTATTCCCGTGTTCTAACATTTAGGATATGTGGAAGTGTGAACTTTGTGGACAAATTCTTTTAAGGGGGTAGATTGAAATGCCCCAAATCTTAGTATGTTGTTTAAACACCTAAATGTGGTATATTAAGACTAAAAAGAGTCTTAGAAACATTAGTAAACAATTTAAACCATAGAGAACACAAATAAATGCTTTAAAGTCAATTAGGGCTAAAATGTGCTCTAAGCTTGGGTACGACCTAATGAACTTACCAAGACCTTGTTTATATACTAATGAACATATTAAACCAATTACCAAAGAAAACCAAGCTTGAAAACAAGTTAAAACACAAAATGTGCTTTAAGGAGTCTTAAAGCACATTTTCGAAAAATTGTCTTGTAAATGAGTTTTGAGTGGCTAAGTGTCTATCATTACTCTTTAATTAACATGTGTACTATATAGTATCACATTTGGAAGTCTATATCAATGGGAAATCAAAAATTTCACTTCTATGTGCCTTGTTTTTATGAATAGTGACTTAATAAGCTAGTTTGTAACATAGTTGTTATAAGTAATTAAATGAGTCATCAAAGACTAAAATACCCTTGTTATAATAATAGGGGCCGGTTTTAAGTGTGGTGACTCACCACTCTTGTAACTTGTTAAGTAAATAAAGATGACTCTTAAGTTACTATTTGCTTTAAGGTATAAATATCTTCTAAAAGCAAAACAAACTCACTTATCATTCTCTCATTTCCCTTCTTCATTTCCCACGGTTCCAAGTCTTCTTCAACCTCTTCTTTCTTCATTCACGATTTGCAATAGTACTACACAAACTCCATCTTTGACCTCTTGTAATTCCTAGCTCACTTAACCAAATAAAAAACA